>JAWNNX010000016.1:0-272626 GCA_035044505.1 Zaprionus lineosus
CTTATTATTATTAATAAAATAAAATATTACAGCGTACAATTGCGCTCTTCTGCTAAGATGGTGAATTCATTTTCAATCAAATTAATAAACGAAATCAACTTCAATTTTAGTTTGTCTCATTTTTAGGGGTTAAATCAATTCAAATAACATATTATTTTAGTCCGGCATCGTGCTCGATGATTGAATAACAACATATTTTATTCTAATTCTTCATTAATTTTGTTCAGTATTCTTAAAATTCATGGGCATTCAGCACTACCTGCTTCACCAACCAATGCAGATAAAGCAGCTTCGTTATACAGTTCTGATTTCTTCTGGTTTCACAACTGTATTGGGCCAATACTTGCGACGTCTTTTCAACTTTTCTGTGGTTGTCAAAATGGGGTCTTTGAAAAGTTTGTTTGTAGGGCAGTTGTCGTTAAGGAAAGCAATAGGTACCTGGATGTTGATAAAGAAACCATAGTGAAATTCATGTATAATTAAGTTTTGCTATGAACCAATAAAAATCCCATTGATTTTTTTTCACTAACGTCATGCTTGCAAATAAGTTGTAAACGAATTCATTGGTCCTTCTTATTAGAATACATGACCGATTTGAAACATAAAAATCACCGGTAATCTAAAGCGACAGCGTTACAATGTAATGTATCTTCATTTTACTTTTCATTTCACTCCAATATTAGCTAGCTCAGTGTTTATTCTTTTAAGCCCAAATAACTTTGCAGGTAATTATGTCATAGTTTAGTAGATCGTACAGTTGCTTACTTATTATTGCACAATCGTTAATAAATCGAAGAAAAAAATTCAAATGAAATGTTATCTTTTGTTATATAACGTTTTTAATGATATCTTCTTGCAAGAGAAACCCTCAACTCGTATTTTACATGGGTAAACGAAAAAGGATTTTATTTTTTTTATTAAGTTAACCTTTTCAAACGACAATAATAATTGTAAAGCTTATTTTGTATAATTATTGCTATTAAGAAATTGTTAAAATATTGTCGGGTCGCGGAATGTAGTAACAACTGAATGGCTCATATATTACCAATAATATCGCGGAGAGCAGCAACATTTCGGAGTGCTTCGCCTTAAATAATAACTGAATTATCCTTTTGCATCAAATTACATCAGTTTCGGAAGTGTATATAATATTGTATAAAAATCTCGTAGTTTGTAAATTAATTAATTATATATGTTCATTATATTTTTACTTGCTACCAAAAAAGGTTGGTAGCGAAACAGTGGTCACTCCGACGTGATTCTCTGTAGTTAAATATATAATTTAAAATATTAAAAATATTGATTCAATAAAATTATTTGAAATTTTCGCTTCTCCCGTGATTCGCTTCCATTAGACAGCTGTGCATATTCGCTGTATTCGCTCGGTATTCCTCCCCCCTTCGCTCGCCTTTGTCTTAATCTGTCATTCAGCTCTGCCTGTGCGTTCCTCCATCAAGCTCAGAGAGCGGTGTGACTTATCTCCTGTTACTTGTGTTGCGTTTAAGTTGCGTGCGCCGATGCACAAATTATTAGCAACTTCTTGAGCTCAGCTGTGACTGCTACGATTATCACTAGTTCTCGTGCGCTGAAGTGCAAAAGTCTCTGCAGCTGTCTGCGCTCGTTTTAGATAGTGGTGCTGAGAAAAACAGCTGTTGGCACGATACATCAAGTAGTCAACATTCAGACTCGTATTCCAGAGCAGAATCGATTGGGATATTGCAATACAAAATCTAAAACACTATAGGATCGAGTATGCAAATAGATGCAAAAAAAAGGGATAAGGATATTAAGGAGTTAATAAAACTTGTGCATGTAACAGAGAAAATTCAAAATGATTTTCGATTTCGAACTAATGACCTTGCACAGCAGTCAAATGAAAAGCTATGTAAAGTGCTTGGCATTCTTGAAAAACGTATTGTTGAGCTGACAACTGAAAATCGAAAGCTGGAGGATGTTCAAGCCCAACGGCAAGGCATGTCCGGTAACCTACTGCCTACTTTGATAACATTGTCTGTTGTCATTATCGAGCAACGTGACAGCATGTCCAAAGATGCTGAAAATTGACGTATTGAATTTTGAATATTGAATATGAAAATTTCGTACTGTTCATAAATATTGGAAGTCAAATTTTTTATCCTGCCACCGAGGTGGTCACAGACTTTGGTTCATATAGCTTCTCTTGTTGCTAACTACAATCGACTGCGGGTTAAGAGCTCTGTGCAACAAATAATTAAAAATTTTCCCTTTCAATGCTTATAGAAGAGATTTACCACATTCGATCTCGTGACAAACTTAAAATCGCTGAACATATTATGATCGATCTTTTAGAGCATCTGATGTGTTGTGCTCATTGGCCCAAACAGCGACCAAAATGAATTGCAGCAAATGATGGAGCAAACGAACTTAGGAATCACAAATCTTCCAAAGGGGAAAGGATGTTTGATCTTATATCATTAACAGAGTAGCTAAAGTTATCGTCGAGTATTTACTTAGATTAAGATCTTGTATGTACATAGGAATATTACACGAGAGTGAACTCTTTATAGTTTAATACTATTTTTGAAGTTGGTTAAATGTTGTCGTGTCGCGGAAGGTAACATCGCTTGGACGTTCCATCTATTTCTATTAACATTGTCGTATCACTGAGGGTAGTATAAATTCGACGTACTTAACCTTAAATAACAATTTAAATATCGTGTCGCAGAAAATAACATAAGCTTCGGGTGTTTATATATTATTATTATAAAAAATTGCAGTTCATAAAATAATTTAACTAGAGCTAATAATATACTTTGTATTTTAGAGCATTAGGGCTTTGTACACTTCTTTTCATCGCTGATCTGCTTCGTGTGACCCCCATTTGTTCTAGCTAAAAGATTCACAATACTGAGATAATCGCCTAAATCGCTGAAAAATCGGACCATTTGATTTCAACGATGACTTGTAAAGTTTTCAGGACAGGAAGAACTATGGACGCAAAAGGAAGTTTAAAGAACTCACGGGTTAGACGTGGAATTAACAATGCAGCAAATAGGCTCATTAATGACTTTAACATAACTCACCTGTACGCGGCATAAATACCTCCATCATATCTGCTGATACTGACCTCTCTTAAACAATGCACCTTGACAACATTACTTAGGTGTTGAACAAGTAGCAATATATTAGCTAGCAATCAAGCAAGTAACATATTCGTATCGTATACGATTTAACTGGGCCGATTAGTCTGAGTCATAAAATCGTGCGACACTCGATTGCACAGAACAATAAGACTTAATGTATAGAAAATATTTTTGTGGCGAAATTTGGATTTCATGCAAGGCCAAAACTATTATTTATTGGTTGGATGAATTACGTCTTAAAATAGACTGTAAATAACTGCCAGGATCAAAACACGAAGGGATAGTTATTGCAGGCAATGCCACTTGATATGTTCAGAGCACTCTAGTTCATCAAACGCAACTCATAGATTTCGTTATATACAATCCATTCTCAATGCACAAGAATTGTAAATAAAATCTTTAAGCTCTTGCCGGTGTTTTTAAGAAGGTTCGTTTAGGCAACTGACTGAGCTATTGTCACCAGTGAAGAAACTATCATTTGATGCAGCAGTCACTTGCCTATATAATTTGAATTTAAAATATACCTGTGCTTGCCTGAGCTTCCAAATAATCGAAGGAAGAAGTAGATTGTGACGAACATTTTAAGGCACACGATTTCTGGTGGGTATTCCGTCCGTTTGCTTTTAAAGATACATCTAGATTAGCTTGCTGAATCTTATATGGAAGCCCATCGCCACATTATTAACTTCAAAAAGAAACTTGGGAGCCGACTAGAAGTAAAGGATTAATGTATTGTCTTAATACGCGCTTACTTAAAATTAAGTCACATGGGCTCCACCACTACGTGGTGTAAATAGAGGGAATCTCGAATCACCCAAACCTTGGAATTGTATTTGATGGTTCTGTAATAACCCTATCTGAAAAATCACTGGATGAGTGGCAGGTCCAACCAAACAGCCGAAGTTTTCCAACAAATTGCTGTGATTTCTTACGGCTAAGGCTATTGATGTCATTATTGGAGCATCCGGCTTTTTTTGGCAAATCCTGATTAGACCCGACAGCGATGGCAATGTTTGCCAATCCGAATGTTACCGAGCTAAATTGCAATCGATTGGATCGCTGGCAGTGAACCAAATAATTTCAACAAATGTTATAAACCATAAAGAAAGAGCCTTCTAAATGCTATGCGTGACACCTAGACAGGACATTTTTAATAGCCCGTGTCCTTTAACAAGGGTGAGAACATATGGGAATGGATGGGAACTAGAAGAAACCCTTTTAACACTACGTTATTGACACTTTTATTTCGAGTTAAATTAAAGACTTAAGATAAATTGCAGATATGCTATTAGTACATTTATTCAGGCTCTTTGTGTGGGTGGAGCAATCAGTATTATCATTAAATGGTAATTTTGAACTTTCTCTTATCTACGAGGGACGCATCAGTATTGGATGCTGCATTAACATAATCGTGTCGGCTATTAAACCGTTAATTTTTAAATAAAAAAATATTACAATAAAGCTTTAAACATTTGATATACATGAAATATATAAAATTTCTAGTTATATTCGCCACAAAATGCTTGGTAGCCAAACACATATAATGCAATTGGAAATTGAATTTGAGAATGTTACGACCTACATTTGACCAAATTATTGATAAGAAGTGGACGTGTTTTATAGTTAAAAAGTTGCAGGGGATTATCACGATAATCGAATTAATTTAGATGTAAGTACATAGTATAATTTTATCAACCAGACGATAAGATAGTTAAATGGCTTATGAATACATTAACATACCGGCTGCTCCCTTCCTAAAACATAAGAGGCAAGAGAGCTGTTACAATGGATGCTTAGGCACAGATGCTCTTGCAGTCGAAGCAGCCAAAAGGGCGCTATCGGCGACTGCAAGTGTTATATGTCGGCTGTCTCTCTTCTGCTAGCTCGATCAGCCGAAGCTGCCAAATTGGGTAGCTTTCTCATGGCTGCGGCTGAGCAGACTCTTCTTGGGAACAACTCACTCGAACCGAAATACAACTCACAGCGCCTCGAAAAATAATTACAATTGTTAAATAATATATAAAATCGTTTTCTTTTATAAGAAAGAAGGCTACTAAAAAAGCTTAGTGGCCAAACAGAAGACTTATTTTACAGCCTTTTTTATTCAGATTTGGATAATACGTTTTTACTTCGATTCTGAAACATTTTATCTACTCTATCCTTATCATGCTGTTTTGCCGAAATCTAAAAATATATGTGATTATATTTAACTATTGACTTTATTTCATTATGCTAATATTAACGAATTCATGTATTATTTTTATTATAAATTCTTAACAGACTCCAAGCTTTTCTCATAGCATTCCAAGCATTTGTTATTTGCATAAATTTTAAAATATTGTATTTTTACGACACAACATGTATGTTACAAACTTTATCGCATTTGTGAAAGGCCGAAAAATTTTCTGACGAGTTTGACCTTATAAAGCAAACTAGGCTCTTAAGTAAGCAAATAAAGAACTTTAAATTTACGTTAGGCTACCTAACATAGGCTGCTGAGCGTGAAATAAAAAAAAAAGGTTTACAAAAAACTCAAGTTCTTGTTTGACAAATAATAATAACTTAAAAATACTTTACACCAAATATAAATACTGCATTACAAAGAGCATTGATACAACTAGAGATGAATTAAGAAAACTCGCGAAAAAACCAGGAGCCGCGTAAGCTCGGTGCGGAATGGAACAAAGAAACGAAAATAAAGACAATCGTTGCCCGTCGGCGCAAAGTCAATTTCGTTGATATTTTGTCTCCTTCTAACTTAGGCAGTTTGTCACTTGACTTATATTTTGTCTTCTTTCAAGAAGAATGGGTAAAGCAAGGGTTCGTTTACAATTTTCTACCTACTGCCAGTGCCGGCAATGTGCACACTAATGTATTTCCTTCCTATTGCTACACAGCCTATTTGTTAGTATGCGAGCTCAAGAAATATTAAGCAACACAAATTTTGATACAAGTGCTAAGCAGACACTTGCCAGACTTGACTAGCTTGATCATTTGACAATCTGAAGGAGTTTAATGTCTATTGTTTCCTTCTGAGGCATCCCAATACTAGAAGTATTTTAAAATGTATTTATAATTACAATAATCTATAAATATTTATTTCCCAATTTAAATGATTTTAATATATGAGGCTATAGGGCTCTTTAATTATTCCCTAAATAAATAAGTTGCAATATAAAGTAGTCAATAATTGTTCAAGATCATATTTGGCCTCATGAATGAATTTGCTAGTCTCACAAATTTTCACAAATTGTCGATTTGTCACAGCTGCAAGAACTTCTTCGTCAGACTCTGATTCTAATACCCACACATTAAGCTCCTATAATACGAGCGCCTAATGGTAGTGTGTGTGCGACTCGCAGACGAAAAGTTCTTTGCCTGGCATAACTTTGACAAAATTTTACTTCAATTCAATTTTTCTAGTTATATTTGGCCTGCCGCTGATCTTCACACTATTGCACTGGCGTGTATGACACAGCGGCGTATTTGCTAGTATTAGTGCTTCCCAAATTTTAATTTTTGTCTTTCGAGGCTAAACTTACATTTTACTCATGTGCGGTTCCTTTGAAAATAAGTATGTGCTAAACTACACCCTGTACATACTGTTGATAGGTGCACAGCAATAATTTCACGACCTTTAGAAAATTGGAATAAACAGTGGAATTGCTTTTTAAACATTAATAAATTGAATATAAAGTGGATCTCCGAAAAGATAGCTTTTCTCCCCAATTAATAATATGTGGTGGCTTATCACACCCTAAATTGAATATATTCTTGTAGAGGGTGATCGAAATGCTAAAATGTAAACAGAATACGGATCAAGACACAAAATAGGCGAGGATTAGCCAATGGCAGAAGGCAACGAATATTTCGCTGTATCTTGTTTACATTTTTGCTTTTGATTTGTCTTTTCGTTTTGACTTTGCTCTACCGAGCTTGTGGCGGCTGGCCGTTTTCAATTTCATTTCCATCGTTCCACCCCTTAATTCATCTCTAGTTGTATCAATGCTCTTTGACTGCATTATACTTTGATGACGCAAAGTATTATTGATTTTGTCATTGTGAAAATACTTTTGTTTGTTTTCATTAATAAGTTGACTTAAAAATGATAAAAGAGAAAATATTAAATTTTTTCAAAAAAAATTTAGCATATAAAAGGTAAAAAAAATATTAAAAAATTATTGATTTTCGTAAAATTGTTTAATCACAGATTTTTCTGGATATGCATTACTATTGTAGCAGGATGGACTGTGGGAACAATATTTTATACAATGGTGTCAAAATATTTCTCCGATTCCACTAATATTGGTGTTACAACTTCTTATATTCAATGGACAAATACATTTCCATCCATCAGTATATGTTTAATAAAAAACAAAATTAACGATGATTTTATAAAAGCCGTTAAACATAATATGCCAGTCAACCATACCGTAGCTAACACATACATAAAAAATTTATTTGAATACCTTTTTGTAAGTCCAGAAAGTAGTAATATAAAAGAATCATATTGTAAAGGCTATAACTCAACATGCGGAATTAACGTTATCAACTTAAGAAGAGAGGTATGTATGTTTATTTTAATTAAATTGTTAAAGTTTTGAGTTGCTAAAAATAAACTTCTTTTTTGAGTTGGTGAAGTTCGGATCGAAAGCTTATACGCCCTAAATATGATAACATCAGTTATATTATTATTATTTTTATTCTTTTAGTTACTAGCCCGCAGTTGTAAAAAAATTATAAAAAGTATTTATTTTGAAAACGTACTGTTGGATCATTGTGAAAACATATTTAAGTTTCATGAGCTGGAAATGGGCAACTGCTTTATGGCAAATAATTTGATTGATTAGTAAGTAGTTATTTTATTTTACATTTCTACGTTTTTAAAATTATTTAAGTATGTATATATAAAACGATATGTTCAATTACCAAGCTTTTTTGGTAACATCTAAAAAACTACAATTTTTATATTGTTTTACATTAGTTTCCTTTATACAACGAGCTATGATCATACAGCATTTCGACACGATTATTAACTATATTCCACCTTGGATCAGTCCACGAATCAAATCCAAGTACTCATGCACAGTGATATTTGTACTTGGAGCAACGCTATCAAGTGGCTTAAGGGCGACAACAAATAATGCCATCAAAGGTAGCAAGCACACGACCTTGGCCGACAATCTTGATTTGCCTTTACGTTTTGCTTCAGCACCCTGTCCAGCATCGCCAACTGTGGTCCGTTACGCTGCACTTCGAGCTGCAATTTTTCTTCTTTTCTGATGTGCAGACGCGTCTCCAATGCCTTGAGCTTCTTGCCAAAGACACTGCAAGCTTGCTGACGCTTGACATCTGCATCTTTCATCTTCTAATTTTCTCTCGTCAATTTTGAAATAAATTCCTCGAGAAGTGCAAGCTTTTTACAGAGCCCTTTATCTGACTGCTATAACTCCAATGTACTTTGCTGCAGCTCCAATGATTTATTGGCAGGCAGGTATTTTCAACGATTGAGGAAACGGCTATGGGCTTGACTGTAGGACTTCCCTAGCTTATCGAGGCTGCCATTTAGAGGCAGACGTACAGAATACGTACTAGTTGTTGTTTGAGTCACGTCAGGTTCGGAGTCCTCGGGAATGACGCATTGGGCCGCAAGCAAGGTAGGTCGTGCAGGAGCAGATCCACCTCCAACAACCACCCATCCCAGACGAGTTATTTGAAAAGTTAGCTCAGCAGACAACCGGATTTGGCCCACACACAAAAATTCATAAAAAATTCCGGCCATAATCAGCATATCAATTTGTTGGGGCGATGGAGCTCTGGGTCTGCCAACCTTATATTTTTCGGGATTTTCCAGTGGGAGGAATCGAACTGTATACTAGGCTGACTGCCCGTTATCGTGGGAGCCACCAACGTCGATAATGTTGTGCCGTATTCTGAAGTGCAGGATCGCAGTGAAAGCGTTCCCATGAATCCGTTCGACTTCAGTTCTGCATTTGCGATCCCAGCAACAAACGCTTCAGACCTTCTTTTGCGCAGCTGAAAGTGATGGGCAAATCTGGACGTGATGATATTTAGCTGAGCACCACCATCTAAGAGAACTCGAAACGGCACCCAGGTTCCAGAGCTGTCCTTCACCATGACGATCGCTGTAGCCTGGAATACATAATTTTCCTGCGAGATCCTTGCCAATAGGCATATCTTCTGGTGAAAAGCCGAATGCAGATCACTTAAGATGAAGATGAATCAAAAATGAAGCAAACTGTGATGATTTTGCCCGCACTATTGACATGCTGAAAATCTGCAGATTCGAACACGATGACCTTTAACCACTTGAAGTACAGCACCAGCTCCTTGGATCTCTTTTGTTGGTAAAATACTGTTAACCTCATAAATTGCGGACAGGAAGAGACGGAGTGTATTGCGTCATTTCAATGTTTACAATGAACCCCAGACTCAGTGGCTGTCAGGAAGCTTCCCTTGTGAGAATTTTCCTTTTTCCCACTATCAGCCGACACTCTACTTGTGTAAAGAGAGGACGCGTGCTCCACGTTCTCTAGCCTTAAGCACCTGCCTTCCATTAAACTCAAAAAGCTTGCACAGCTTGGGATTCAGTCACTGGAAGTGGTTTCTTCCCACATTGTTCAAGTTGCGCTATCGCGTTAAAGTCCGCGAACTCCTTGTATCCGGAGCTGAGCTCAGGCAGCTTCAACTCTAGTACGCGAGATCGCCTTCGTCTACTCATGCACAGTGATGTGAGGAGTCCGTCCGACATCAATTTAGAGCATGGGGGAGTCGGCACTTCGCGCCGATTAACCACACTGAAAAATAAGTCCTTGGCTGATACCATGGCCTTGTATTTCGACAGAGATACACCATTCAGTGTCGTCATGCACAGAACCAAACGACTGCTGCAATTTTTCCAAGATCTGTAAACGCAGATCCAGCTCTACGTCCGACATAGAGGCAATGCGCTGGGGAGTGGAGGTTTTCTGCAACTCCTGTGCCTTAGCTTAAAGTGCCTTGGCCTTATGCAGGCAATACTCCAGCCTTCCTTGAAACTCACTTTCTGTAGCCATCTGTTGATGTTGTGTGGCGTAATGTTAGCTCACTACACTTAATGCACTCAACTTTTAGCAAACGATGCCAATATGTTGAGCCGAATATTTGCAAACGCCAGAAAGAGCGAACTAAAATTACGTACACAAGACAAAACGCAGCGAAATATAGTGCCAAGCGAATAGACTGATAAATCCCGGCGTAGAAAGAGACGACTGGCAAAGAAGGTTATTCCACTCCCTTGCACGAGACCTATTGATAATCAGAGCAAGAAAACGTAATCTACGCTTAACTTGCGCATCTTATTATCTTGCCAAAGTTGAGCGCAAATCAGTGCAACTAAAACGCAGCGCCCGAAAAGTCGCATCTCACTCTGATTTTGCTAGAAAGCCGTACAAGCAGAGCGGAATGACAGACGAAGCCAACGACGCGTAAGAGGGACAAATACCAACAACGTTGGTTAAAAACGTAACAGTTAAAAAACTATAATTTTTATATTATTTAATTCTACTTTTCTTTATACAAAGAGCTATGATCATACAGCATTTTGACACAATTATTAACTATAGAGCATTCAATTTATGCTATCGCGACACGACAATGTTTTGATCATTATGTTACAATATGCTTTATATACTATATGCACCCACGCAGAAGGCGTGAGTGCATGTACTAAAAACTATAGAGAGTACACTCTCTAATGCATAACCTCTTAGCTTTAACTTAAACCTAAGTAGGGGATAGCGCCGTAACATCTCTTCGGTGGCGCATAGCCAAACACGATAAATATAGAACTCATTTATTTAAATGTGAATTAAGTTTAAAAAAGCGGCTGCTTTTAATATTTATACCGATCTCGAAAAGCTCACTACTAATTTTATGGCAAATACTGTACAACTAATGGCAGACGGAAATACTAGAAAAAATTGTTATGACTCAAAAGACTTTAAATTGTCCTTTGTCATATTTTCGAAGCACTAAAACGACTTAAATTGGCAAACATCATGAGATTGTCACGAAAATTGCCATATTTTTTAACATACAAAAAATTAATAAAACTGCACTGATATGTTTTTAATTGACAACATTAAGTTCAATTAAGTTCATTATGGCAGATAAAAAAGATTTACAGCATTACAGTTTTATATCATATTTTAATAGTTTTTTCCTTAAATTTTCAGTGACAGCATTGATTATCTCCCCCTTAAATATTTTTCCTTTGATAAGCACAGAAATCTAAGGCTAAATCTGCAAAGTGACCATATATACAAATACCAGGTAGTTTAATTGAATATCAAATAATTTGCTATACATCATTATATTTGTATCACATCCTATACTATTTATCAATTTATATTTGTATTTATATTCAATCAATTTTGTAAATTTAAATATTCGTTAATCGTCTCGTATTTTGTCAACCATTGCAAAATAAAAATATAGCACACACAATGTATACAGCGCACGCATTTGTTGCCATCATCAAAGTTCAATTATTTTTTTTTGATTCAGGAACCAAGCTAGTTTGAAATTATTTTGTTCACCGGTAAAGTCTAATATCATAGAAACAACACACATTTTGACTCACAGTGGAACGTGAGACATCGTGATCTTTTTGTTTGAGTCCCAAAAATCTTTCTGAAAACGGTATAACATAATTTTTCTGTTTGGTTGAAAGGCTTTTAATGCAACGAAATATGCTAGAATAAATATTAAGCAATCTTTATTGTTATTATTATCGAAAACCAAATATATTATTAACTAACATTGCTTATATTTAGTTTTAATTATTTGTTAGTTGTATATTCACAGTCCTGAGGATGTACCCTATTTTAATGCAATTGGCTTTCTAGTAACAACCAGACCTACTGTTTATACTTTTAATATTGAAGAGATGCATAACAGCAATGATGTTATTAATCAAGGTATAGCCCGACGAATGTGTAGGTTCCCAACTGAAATCAATAACCCCATATTCGTATACAGGTAAGTTAAAAGAAATCATTTTGAAAAGAATAAACACGTAAATTTTTTTAATTTTAGTTTTTCTATTTGTATGTCACAAATTCGACATGAAATGGAGTTAAAAGCTTGCAACTGTTCTTTGTACAATCCGATTTTACCAAGTAAGTAAAACTAATCAAATATCAGTTTTTTTATTTTAGCATAAAATGTAAAATAATATGATCCTATAAGAAAATTAAGATACATTATATTATTAATTTATCAGAACAAATGTACTTTACGTAGAATAAACAATAACTAGAATTATATAAAGATGTGTTTTATTATTTTAATTTTATACAACTTGTACAATTAATTAAGAAAGGTATTTTGAATGAAAATACATATTTTAAAACTCCACTAAGAATATTCAGTTGATTTGATTTCTTAAAAGATGAGAAGTTAGTTATATCTAAAAAGACTAAGACATTTGTCATTCTTTTTGTACTGAGGGTATCGGTATTTCGAAAGCATTGCCTCATTTAATATACCATTTTCGTATCAAGAGAATAATCAATTCGGATGATTTGTTTCTTAAAATTGTTGCATTTGTCATGTCAACGATAGCATCATATGACTTGCGTTTTTTGTGTCTGAAGAAACATAAAATACCTCGTTTATTACAAAATAAAATTTTTAAATTTATATTTTTTTAATACTCTTGATAATTATTAAAATAGATAATTACTATAAATCTTTATAAATATTATTGTTCTTATATAGATCTTGTTATTGCCAAAACTCTATGGATGACTCTCTTTCTTAGATTAAAATGGTAAATTAACATAGAATTTGTACTGGAGAGTACATGCATTCATGCATTCGGCGTGGATAGATTTAAAATATCGTTAATTTTAATTAGTGCCATTTTTATATTGTTAAGGGTAGCTTCGACTATTGTTATTTCTATTTTCGTATCTGAAAGAATCATCCATTCGAGTGTTTCGTTTCCAATAATTATTAGAAAAGCCCACAAAAGAAAGCAGCAATTTTCATTTTCTTTTTTTAATTAATTTATTTATTTTTATGTGTATAAATCGAAAAGTTGACTATATTTTCATAACATACATAAAAGATATCAAATAAAGTCGTCGGCTTAACAATGTCGTATAATTGCACAGTGTATCATTTGCAACGTTTTTTTCTTGAACCGTATTATGGGGCAAGAGTTATATAAGACTCGAGCGAGTCTATTTCTGGGCGCTCTTAGTCCCTCATTATGTCGATTTGTGTGCTTTTTGATTGGCTCACTCACCGAATCCAAATATAGGTCTCTATGTGTTTCTTACATAGATCAGACTGTTGGTTAAATTCCTGAGATACTTAATTTGATATATATTTTTATTCTCTGCTGCAACTAATAATTGTTTGTCCAGGGTGATTTCTAAGTAGCTTGTCCTATTTGATCCGTACAGCAGAATGGACTTTACGCACGATCTGAAGATGCACAGCTTTGTTGCCTTATTTATTTGCTGGCTTCTCCATACTCGGTGTAGGCGACCAAATGCAGATCGTGCTTTGCTCAGTCGACTGTCAACATCGCTTTCAATTCCACCATTGGCTGTTAAGACGCAACCCAGGTAGCTGAAACTGTCGACGAAGTCGATAGTTTTGTTACCAATGGTTATGTTGCTCTGGTTGGAGTTGTTGATGCGCATCGCCTTTGTTTTTGATGCGTTTATTGACAGTCCCACTGAGTTGGCTCGGATCTCCAATTCGCTTGCTTTGGCTTGGATGTCTTCGAACTTATGAGCGAGCAGGCAGATGTCATCCGCGTAGTCCAGGTCTTCAAGATGTCGGGTGAAGTTCCATATGATTCCGCGCCTGGTTTTACATATTTTGCTCATAATTTCGTCGATTACCAGATTGAACAGAAGTGGTGATGGGGGGCATCCTTGCTTTACTCCGGTTGTTGTCTGGAAGGGTGCACTTATTTTCCCATTGTGCAGTACGGCCAGATCCGCTTCATCATACATAGCTTTCACTATGCTGATGATTTTTGTTGGTACTCCCTTTCTTGCAAGTGCCCGCCATATCGCTGCTCTGTCTATTGAATCGAATGCTTTCAATACAGAATTAGTATTATATTATTAATCCAAATGTTTTGTCTGCGAGTTATATGTTTCCATCGTTTTGCCCAAATCTCGAATTTAATAATGTATTTTCGTTATCCTTCCGCCGCTTCGTATTCACACTTCGAGCTATAAAGGACACCCACATGATGAAATAGGTAAATCTGCATATTATGTACAGCAAGGGACCAAGACACTTCCCTTCGGTCACAGAGCACCAAATACAAGAGTGGATGATAGCTCTCGAGCTTTCTGTTAAAAATAATAAGCCCTGAGATTGGCTCGGTAATAAAAAAATATGCATAATTAAAAGGTTAATTACAAAGGCCAAAGGGACAGGAGAAGTTAAATGATCACACAGATCCTTTGCTATGAGGCTAATGTTTTGTTGTTATGTATTGTTATTTGAGTTATTTGCATAATTAACATATGATTAATGTTTTAATATTACCGAGTCCATGTCGAGGTTTTATTTTTAACATTAACATTTCGCTGTTAAGCTATCACCCCCTCTTGTATTTGGTACTCACTGCCTTCGGTAAACCAGCTTGCATCGGTTATTCTGTAGATACAGCGGCTTCCACCTTAACTTGATACATAAAAATAGTAGTATTTTCCATACCTTTCACAAGGATGGGAGTAGGCAAGTTGGTCTGCAAGATTCTGGATGGTTTTCTGGTTTCTCTGCCTTGTGTATCATATGGATCCTTGCCAATATCCATCTGTTTAAAAAGTGTTAAATTGATATTATATGCTTAATTGGGACGTCTATTTTTAATGCGATTTTAATCTAGTACAGAATGTTTTTGTAACATCTTCCTCTTGCGCTAGCAAAAACGGCTGATATCTTTTTTAAGTGTTTTCCAAAAGCACTAATCTCTTCTTCGTCCGATTTGCATAGCTTTTCGCTAAGTATTTTGGTTTGGACTTGCCGAAGTCTTATATGTTTTGTTTCTTTTATTGCTTTCCAACTCGAAAAATCTGCGTAAATTTTAAAGTCCATACACTCAGTTTTCTTTTCAAAAAATTAATTTTTTGCTTTTTTAGTCGGAGCTTTAGTGTTCTTGTAGCCCATTGGTAGGCCGTCTTGTCCTACGGCTGTCCTGATGTAATAAATCTACAACGAAGGCGCTTTGATATTAGAAGAAACATTATTATTCCAGCCATGCAAAACGAACTGTGTAAAAAAATTGACACTGGCTCATTTGTGATAGCATTGCTGCTGCCAGATGGATATTTGTTGTAAGAAGCTCCACAACATTATTAATGTCCTCTAAAGAGCTAATTCTCAAATATATTCTACATATGATTGTGTTCAAATTATTTTTATATATATTTATATTATTGTGGCAGGACTACACAGCGATTTTTACCACAAGACCTAAATAATGAAAGTGAAGTTCCCATGAGTTTCTAATGTTGATTAGATCATTAGGAGTGTCATAATAATTACGAAGTCAAAACAGTGTGCTAGTTGATTCATTATGAAAAACTTACGCCTATTAATTGGCATAATATTGTTGTTGTTGTTGTTGCTGCTGCTGCTATTGTTGTTGTTGTTGTTGTTTTTGTTTTTGTTTTTATTGTTGTTGTTTTTGTTGTTGTTGTTGTTGTTGTTATTGCCATTCCAAAAACCCTTCGTAAACTCACAAAATCACCAAAAAAGGTACCCACAAAAAAAAACAATTAACAACACTTATAGCTTTGCCCTTCTGTCTTCTACTGGCGATGATGATGATGTACAAGCTGTCCCTCCAAAAACACCTGTTATGCCTCCCTCGCTAAAGCCGCCACCAATTTACATCAGCGCAGTCAATCACATTGCAGGCATACAAAGAACTTTCAATAATTTAATTGGAAGCGACGGATATACATACAAAGCAGAACAGGAAGTCTGTGTGACGGCCAACTACAGAGCCCTATACAATTGGATTAAAGCGAACAAAGTGGAGCATTACACATACCAAATTAAGCAGGAAGAGCTTACAGTGCGGTTATCAGAAACATACACCACTCCACTCCCCTAGATCATATTAGAAATTCCCTAAGCACAACTGGACACACAGTTCGCTATAAAGCCAATGTTAGGCACCGAGTGAATCAGACGCCACTGCCAGCGTTCTTCATCAATCTGAAACCAGCCACCAATAATAAAGCAATCTTTGAAATTTGTGTAATGCATTTGTCATTATTGAACTGCCAAAAATTTAGTGACATCATTCATACCACATGTGCCAGCAGTTTGGATACAGCCAATCACATTGCCGAAAAACATTCCGTTGCGTCAAATGCAGTGAAAACCACAAATCCTCTGACTGCACCAAACCGCGGGAAGCTCCACCCACATGTGTGCACTGTTGTGAAAACCACACGGCCTCATATAAAGGGTGTAGAATCTACAAGGCTGCAGTGCAATAACGGGATCGGGGCAAAACCAGACGCAAAACATCATCATCATCATCATACATCCTCATCATCATCAGCAACAACAAAAAATGTCCCTTTCCTCAAAACTAGTGCCAGAAGCAACGTCAGCTACGCAGACATTCTAGGTAGGCAAGCTCACAGTAACCCGACTAGCAGTGACCTCAAATTTTGGACCTGGAGATCCCGATCAACCTTATAAAATCATAAAACTTATTGAATCAATGATGCAATTAATGCAAAACCATTTTGCCCAGATGATGCAAATGATAAGCACAACCATGGCATCTTTATGCAAATATCCCTCAAACTTGTTTAATGTAAAGCTAATGACCTATGCAAAAGTAGTCCTGAGGTTGAACTGTTCCTTAAAAGTAACAACGTCGACATTATCAATAAATCACACATAAAATACGCAGAATGTACCCCTATTCAGGAATCCTGGCTACAAGCGGTTGTGCTGACGCTAGAACCCCAACTTGAGAGCTATCTATTGCTGCGGCATATGCTCCAAGGCACAAAGTCTCTGCAAAGATGTTCTCGCACATGTTTAAGGTCCTTGGACACAAATTTATTCTAGGCGGAGATCTTAATGCAGAACATATATGATGGAGCTCCAGGCTGTGTAACCCTAAGGGTTCAGTATTACTACAGACACCATCAAGATTCCGGACGTTTTGGACATCGCAGTGGCCCGTGGTATAAATCTAAGCACAGTTCAAATCCAAAATAATTTCGACCTGCTATCCGATCACTATGCTGATGTGCTCAATATGAACACAGCTGTGGCCTTCAACACACGTGTCCGTATACTGCTTAGTATAAAGGCCAACATTAATCAATTTAAATCCGGGCTTGAAGATAAACTTGATCCCACCATCTCGTTCGGCACTAGTGTAGATATAGAGGAAGCAGTTGAGCATCTTACTCGCAGCATACACGAGGCAGCCAATTATTGCAATCTCACTCCTACTCACCCTTCTTGCTCATTTACACAACATAGATCGCACAGAGACAGCTCTCTATTATCGGATGAAGTCTCAGAGAAACTGCGAACTAAGCGACGCCTTCGTAAAGTCTGGCAGCACAGTCACAACCCGCATGATGAAGCAGCCCTCAATCGTGCCTACAAGGAATTAAAATCGCTTCTCTACAACCTTCGAAACGAAGTGCTAGCTTTCTTCTTAGAAAATGCCGAGCCAAACAGAAACCTCTGGAAGGCAACCAAGAACTCAGTGCTACCGGCTTGTGATGTCGATCGAAAGAAAAAAAATCTCGTTTTCGCATTTTACCTGGGAAAAACATTTTCTCCTTTCGACCTAAGTTCTGCCTTGGAAGACCACGCAACACATGAACTTCTGGATTGGCCCTGCCATTCCCCACCAATACAAACGATCCAAGAGGAAGTGGTGGATAACATGCTTAAGAGTCTTTAAACAACAAAAAGCCTGGATACAATAGCATTGCATAGCAATGCTAAAACTCCTCCCTCCACGAGCCGTCACCTTTCTCGCCACAATTTACAGCAGTATCATAAGGCTCCACCACTTCCCATCCCAGTGGAAGTGCGCGGAAGTCATTTAGATACCTCAGCCCGGAAAGCCGGAACAGGACCCAGCCTCTTACCGTCCTATCAGTCTTTTAACAATACTTTCAAAAATATTTGAAAAATTACTGTTGATCGCAATTTAATTTCTGAACATCAATTCGGTTTTAAAGTCAGCACGGAACTCTGTTTTAAGTGATCACGTGGAGGCGTTTGGGGCTTCCTCCAACATCAGCTGTCTCTCTTTGAGCCCTGGTTAGAAAGATGGAATACCGTGGTGAACGAAAATAAATCCATTTGCATTACGAATGGCACTAAAACAAAAACATGCCCACCAGTAAGGAAAAATGGAAAAACACTTCCCAGTGAAAACACAGTCAAATACCTTGGCCTAACAAGGGACAGGAGATTGACATGAAAAGCGCACATCAAAACAAAGGGAGCAGAATGCAAATGTGGTTGCTCCTGGGCTATAGATCTGAATTGTCCCTTAATAATGAAGTACTATTGTACAAAACAGTACTCAAACCCATATGGACTTATGGAATGCAGCTATAGGGTACAGCGGTGAATTCAAATCTAGAAATACTACAAAGATTTCAAAACAAAATCGTGGGACTAATTTGTAAGACCCTTTTTTATGTCCAGAACGAAGCTCTTCATAAAGATCTCTATATGAAAACTGTGATAGAGGAGATTCACATATCTTGCAGGAATCATCTGAAAAAACTTCATAAACACATAAAACACCTACATAATAGTTCTAACTACCGCCGTCTTCAAAGGCATCACTCCCTATTACTTAGGGGTTGTATCTACTCAGCCGTAGTTTAAAAAAAATTATTGTTCTTTGTACTGTATTTCCTTTGTAAGTGGATTGTCGTAACAAACAGGGTAAGTCTTTCATAAAAATTTGTCCTGCCTAAAGGTAGCGCTCCAATATTCCAATTACGAAGCAGATGGGTATGACTCATCCGTGTATCTAGCGTCAGCACATAGCTCATGAACTTAATTAAGCCTTTTACCAAAGCTGGGTAGACAACCATATAGCAAATCTACAGTTGTGTGGAGCGGTATAAGATTAACAACCTGCAAAGTCATTTAACGTATTATTATAAGATAGATTTTGTAGACCAACCATTGTGATCATGTTAACTAGTTACATGACTTAGCAATAATGGATAAAATTGATTCTTTTTTATTCTTTCACAGCAATTAAATCCATTAATATCGATATACATATTGAGGGAATGGAACTGGCGTACAAGTTTTAATTTAGATCAAGTGAAGTGAGTAAATAAGAGGATATTAACTAAAATGACAGTGTAAGCCAAGGAACAACTTGCTTTTAAAAATGCTGAGTACAAATGACCTGCTCGCAAAATCAATTTAGGGGTCTACTGTTATTTATTTTGAGTTGAATATAAGCCATTTATAATGGTATTGTTTGGTCTTGCAGCAATAGAGTCCATCTCAGCTGCTCCTTTAAATTATTTACAATACAGAGATGCTAGCCAGTACACTCTCACCTCAGCATTAGTGCATTGACTAATAAAATTAAGACAATAATTTCTCTCACAATTTCTCTCTCTTGCACCCGAAAACGTCGATTCGGGCGTTATCATGTCGACTGCAAGTTGTCTTTCTTCTGCCAGTTGGAGCAGCTAAAGTTGTCAAATAGGATAGCTTCGTAGCTGCCAGATGCGCAGACACTTTACTTTTAAGATCCAATCAGTCGGAGGTGCAGAAAATCGTACAAAGCAAACCTTATGTTAATTTAATTTATTGTCATTATTTTTCATAAAAAGCCAATAAAAAAGCTCAGTGATTTAACAGCTATATTTACCTAAAGTTAAATAACAGCAGCCCCTAAATTTATTTTGCATGCTTTTACTCAGTCTTTTTGAATTTAAGTTCTTCCTTGGTTTGCACTGTCACTCTAGCTATGTCAATCGTTTATCGCAATGGTTACTAGACATAAATATATATGATCAAGTATGTATTTAAATGGCAAATAAAGTAATATTCCGAAATTACGAAATTACATAATTACATTTGCAATCTACAGATACTGTTTGAAAGTATAAAATAAGATGTTACTCTCAGCGATACAAAAATGATAATGTAAAACAATATGCGATAAGCACTCACGCAAAAGACTTAAATGCATAGACCAGCAAATATACCATTAGAAACTTTCTGCCGTACATAATTTTAAGATTGACGCAAATTAAATGATTTTCTTAATGGGGCATGACTAAACATCCTTCCCAATAAAAGACACCGGCTGACAACACCATTCTGCATAGCGGTGTACCAAGTGCACCTATACTTTTTATATTTGTATTGGGAAGTTCTGCACAGATACCCTTGCAGCCAAAATTTTATTATTGGCAGCAATATTTGAAAGTGCGTTAGTCCACTTTAATCGCTGTTGCAACTGCCTTAAAAATTTCTGGCACTTACGAGCTTTTAAAATCTGTTGTTAGTTAGGTAATTATTTGCTATGCTTGCTTTATTGCTCGAAAAATCAACCGATTTTGAGTTTGTCAAGAAAGTGCATAATGTTAACCTCTTCTATAAGTGTTGAGAAGGAAAATACTTTAATGATGATTTCATTCATTTACGATCAAACTTTTGTCGAATACAGACGTGTGTGCAGAAAGCCGCAAAGACAAAGTAATCAAAAACAGAAACGACAACATTTGAGCTTTTCAGTTATCTGATCGTTACAATGGCGTTACTATGCTGTTACAACCATACTATCAAGAACATTTTACTCGTGTGTGTCTAATTCGTTATACTAATGCATTAAACTAGTAAATAACTTGCACGTGTTGGGTGAAGACGAGGTAGCTGATTTGAAACTATACAAGTCGAGGACAAAAAAAAAAAAGGAAAAGACCGTTAATCAAACAAAGGAGATAAAAGAGAAGAAGATCATGCTCAAACCTCCCCCAATCATAATACCAGATGTTAACAGCATAGAAAATATTCTGGACGATTAGAGGGAGATTACATAAGATTTATGCCCAGAAACAGCATAGCCTATCTAAAGATAGGTATGGACAATGACATATTAGCTAGTAGGAGTTAGAGATCCGGGTGGTTATCAAAGGAACACACTTTTCAACGCTTATGATCCACAATGCCAGGGACCTCCACAAACAAGGCCACACTGTGCGCAACATAAAAAACATAACAGCAGGAGCTCAATAAAACAAATGTCCATGTTTTGTGTTAACTTGGAGCCGGCAGCAAAAAACAAAAAAGTCTTAGAAGTCGCGAACCATGTGGGCACCTTCAAAGACCTTTGCTTTCTGTGGAGCAGTAAGCCAGCCCACAGTTTTCCACATTAGTTACGCTAACATCGTTACAGGAACGACATTTATAATCGACAAAAATAGAACTCACGTCACACATCAGAATCTCCAGAAGTAAATTAGAGTTAAAAATCGCACAGCGAGTTGAATCAACGATAAGCACTTTGTCAAACCAACTTAAGGATCTTATGATGTTCATACTCGCAAGTCAGCCCCAAAGTCAGCACTTAATTGGAGAGCTCACTTATTGGCCTAGCGACTCTATCAGAATATTTGACTTAGTGAAAATTGCCTCTAGCAAATGGATAGACCAAGATCTCCACCACCTGCTGCAACTATCTCTGCTTAGACTACACTATAGGGTTTACTCAACGCAACATATCTGAAGGCCCCAGGTGTAACAAAACTCTTAAAGCGCAAATTGGCTTGAAGAGCATGTCGACTCTCAACCGCCTAGTCAAAAAGGACAGGATATTGAGGAAGCTGTAGAAAGTTTCAATAAAAATGTCCACATTTGACAAAACGGCTTAGAAAAGAGTTTGTGAAGACCTAAAGCGGTAGCTCATTGATTTCAAATCAAAAGCTTTGGAGGAGTATCTTGCAGACCTTAAGCATGGAAACGCTCTGCACAATCTGTGGAACGCCACCTATAGAGGTATGTCAAGCGAGCAGCACCCTTAAGGACAGCCTCTGGAGTATGATTCTACTCAAGCAAGAAGACGGTAAAGGGCCGTGCGGAGTATTTAAGAAGCATGTAGCATGCAGTTTTTGGACGTGACCTACCCCATGAACTTGCCTATCCCAGAGATAAGTAGATCTAAAATCCAGGAGAAGTTGGAAAAAACTAAAACTAATTAAATCCCTAAGAAACGATCATTTGAATTCATTTATTTTAAAAGAACTACCACAAAGCTGCATAAATCACGTGACAATGATAATGAACCAATGCCTAAGACTAAGTCAAAACCAAGAAAACCAGTCAAAAAAAAACCAGTCACAAAACTCGCCTCATACAGAACGATCAGCCTTCTACCTTTCAAGACCCTAAAGAGCCTCTTCCTTAAAAGACTGTGTTTGTCCACTAAGCGTTTTTAATGGCCCTTCTTTATTTAAAAGAAGATAAAGTTATATTATATTATATTATATTTATTTTATGAGGCGCTGTGAATCGTGATCCAGTTCGAATGAGTTGTACCCAACAAGTGTCTGCTCATCCGCAGCCATGAGGAAGCTACCCAATTTAGCAGCTTCGGCTGATCAAGCTAGCAGAAGAGAGGCAGCCGATATGACCCGCCCGAACATGCGGTCTCGGCTGCAGTCGCTTGCACTGGAAAGAGTGGGTACACAAACACTTGCAGTCGCCAATAGCGCCCTTTTGGCTGCTTCGACTGCAAGAGCATCTGTGCCCGAGCATCTATTTCAACAGCTCTCTTATATGTTCCAGGGAGGGAGCAGCCGGTATGAGAAATAGGGCTGCATAACCAAACAGACTGATTCCCATAATTAAGGAGGGAGGTTGCATTGCAGACCACTAATTTGATTTAAGGCATGGACATCGTGCTACTCAACAACATCAATACCAACAATACCTATTCTTCTTTATAAGCCCAAACAAAACAAAACAAAACTTATCACATGCTTCTAAGGAACTACATCGTAGACAGAAGCTTTTACGTAAGAATAAATCAGTCTGAGTCCCCCATACAACTTTTGCAAGCTGGACATGTCGTCATGTCGATACCATCAGAAAATAACTACACGTCCTGCACATATGCTAATGTCACACAGTTCTTGTATTTAGCTGAGAAGCTAGGCCTGGCTGCTTACGGATTGCAAAAATTGCTTAACGTCGTGCAACCGTGGCTTGACTGCTGGAACATAGTCAAAAGCCCACGTCACTTTCCCCCTTAAGCATGAAAAATGTCTGCAAGTCCCAATGATGGAGTAGATATCCCGCAGCTGTCCTCATTAAAATACCAGGATCTAACGCTGGGCAAAAAATTGATGTGTAAAAAGAAAGCCAGACTGGTTGAAAGAAAAACAGGTTTCATGGCATGGTTATTGAATAAAAGAAGCAAGCTTCCCACACGATACACCACCCAGAGATTACCAAATACAAGAGGGGGTGATAGCTTAACAGCGAAATGTTAATGTTGTGATCATTTAGCTTCTCCTGTCCCTTTGGCCTTTGTAACTTACCTTTTAATTATGCATATTTTTTTATTACCTCTCAGGGCTTATTATTTTTAACAGAAAGCTCGAGAGCAATCACCTACTCTTGTATTTGGTACTCTCTGACACCACCATTAGGAGAGATCTTGGCATGCCCACTGTTATTGAAAGTATATCAAGAACAAGCAGGAAGCATCTGCAAAAGCTAGAGCAATCCGACTACCAGCTGGCAATCAACCTGCTACACAACAGTATACAAAGTCGTCGGCTAAGAAGACTTCATACTTTGAATCTTCCATTCAGGGTTAATTAGTGTGTGCTCGCTCCACTGAAACATACAGGCGTAGCCTGTCCTTGTCAACCTTGGGCGGAAGAAAATTTAAATTAATATTAAAAAAAAAAATATATCGTTTGAAATGCACGTTAAGCCATATATATGGATGGTCCTAATAAAAGTTGCGTTCAATCGAATGCTCGAATAAGCTTGAGGTTTAAGTCCGGATGCATATTTCTGATGTACTATTTTCCAACCACCCATAAATTTTACTTATTTATTCAAAGACAACCTACATATAGACATGAAATTGGACATGTACGCCCTGTTAAGAAAATGAGATAGTGAGTGAGGTTGAATGGTGAGATGTTTGAGCACACTCATATAAGTAAATAGTGAGTGGAAACTAAAACTCATTCAGTACCGAGCGCAATGCTGAGTTGTCGGGTATTGCAGACTGACTTAGTCGACTATACGAATATAGAAACAAAAAGAGAAAAAGCATAGTGCCTTCCTTATCGTGCGCTGCCATAAGATTTGTACAATTCTTGGTCGCTTTGTTCTGATTTTGTATGAAGTTTTGCAACAAGGCATCTTGTGTCTTGCCTGTGACAAACATATACCAATGTAACTTTTACATCGTAGAAGCGAGCAATGGCATGTGTGACCCATTGCCGAAAAATGATTTTTGAAGCGATTTAAAAGATTTTTGCTACTTTTTGCGACCATTGAAAAACGACCGCGAGATTAAATGATACCCCAGGCACAGAGCAATGCATACAAATGAATTAAATTGGCCCTGCCTGTGACATTTCTATCATGTCCCTTGAACTTCATTTATTTAAAGGGCAGCCCAAGAATATTAAGGAATCGCTTTTGCTTCGTTTTGCTGATTTTTAAGTGATCAGGCATCTGAATGAATAAGTTTTATCTGTCTGATTTATTTATTCTTGTTGATCAAGGGTAACTTTAGGATGCTACAAAATTGTTACAAATATGTTTTGAACTAAGTATTTTACTAGTTAAAACATAATTAATTCACTATTTTCGCAAAATATAACATTCGCAAAATTGGCGATGCCATATACTTCAATTTGTTGCTAAATTGTAAGCAAAAATAGCTTATGTTGTATTAAATTTAGTTATTATTTGCATTGGATCTATCTTTAAAAATGTGCTTTTGCAATTGCATTTGTTCTTGATGGACAAAATATGCGTGATATTCAGTAATATTTGTGAACATGAATGTGCTCACTTCGTCTACTTCGGCTACTCAAGCAGTCGTTCAACATTTAGTAGTGCGGAAGCAACACAAAAGCAAAATCACTCAAGCTTACAAGCTCTCTCTTTTTATTTTGAGTAAATTCAACCGCTCTTACTATCTTCTCAAAATGTTGTCGTCTACAACAACTTAATTTTCATATCTGTACATAGATAGGTTGTCTCTGCTTATTTTGCTTATATAGGGAGCAGTCTGCCGGATGCACATACATTAGATATTTCAGTATAGTATTTCACTAAAATCCGAATTTTCAAAGTTTTTCAAGTTCACGCAGCTTATTGCCCTTACTTCAATAAAAATGTATGATAATCAATTTAAGATGCCGCCGATCAAGTCGTTCTTTTGACAAATAATAAAAACATAGATAAACGTTCAAATGAAGTTATCTTCGCCACAATAAATACAGTAGATATAAGAAAAGAAGCATAGAAATTGATGCACCCCTTTTTGATACGAGAATGTTAACAATAATATTATAAAAAGCATCTAAATTGTGTTAACCTTTATTAATAAAAGATAATTAATAGCCACCCATATACAACACGTACCCACAAAAAGGAATGTCTTATTACTACATTTTGAATTGTGAGTTTAATGTTTTTTTTCTAACTTTTCGCACAAAAGAAAATTTTGATTCCAATAAATCGACGTTTACGAAAAATTTAAATGGTTAGAGCTAACAATTTTTAAAGTATTAAATGCTTTTGGAATATTGCAAGCTTTTGTGGTCATATAGCTTTTGGAGTATTGAAGAACTTTTTCAGCGCTCAAAATGTTCACCTGTGCGGTCGGCATATGTTCTTCTTTAATGAAACGACAAGCTGTGAGCTTTGGACAAGTAATAGGACTTCGAGACAAATCCTTTGCACTAACGTCAGGCATTGGACCTTGGGTAAGTGGACTAATATCAACACCAATCCGATTGTTACCGCAAGAAATGCAAGAAATACCGACGTTTAAAAAGCCAGGTGTACGGGGACACATATTTTTCTGTTGAATATTATTTATACGTTGTTCGATATTGTAAAAATTGTCACGAATATATTTTTTTAGAGCGGGAATGTGAACCTTATCAAGTTTACTGTCTAGCATGTCCTGCAACTCCTCCACTGTCCCAATAAAAGTTAGATAATATTGGTCAACTTGACTTCGCAAAATAACAATTTCATTTATACATTGTTGAACCAGTTGAAAGCGCTCAAAGAGTAGCTCCGTTTTTATCAAAAAGCCTTTTAATGCTTCAAAGAGCTCATTTATTTCTTGATGTATTTTTTCGGAGATTCTAATTACGGATAATGATATTTGACGAATTAATTTTTTCATAAAGTCTACGTTCTTCAACAGGCTACATATAAAATCGTTTTCTTCGGTGCATGCGATAAAAAGCCCTTCGGAAGATAAAGCATATCGCTTCCATAATTGTTTGTGGTATATTTTACTGTTAATTTTTTTGCAAGCATGTAGCTGAAGTATGTGAGCACTAAATCTAGATTCCAATTTTGTAAGACGATCCTCGATAAGCTTTACTTTATTAAGTTCACATGAAAGAGGAGCACTCGACATGAAATTAAAGTGAAACGGAGAAAATTTTGAACACTTCAAACAGCCAATTAAGGTCTTACCTTGAAAATCATCAACCGTAATTACATCTTTTTCGCAACCTATTTTTTTCAATATCAAGTTAAGCAGACTTTGTAACACCGCTTTATTTACATTATCAATGGTGGAAACGCCTAAAGCAATATATGCTAGCTCTTTAAGTGTAAATTTCATTTTTTTTTTTAGTTAAGTGAGATTGTTTTCTAAGGCAGTATTAAATAGATTGTCACTTTTCCAATAAAAAAAATCGATGAGTTCTTTGATGTAACTTTCTTCGAAACGATTAGTATTTGCACTTTGCTTTTTATATTTTTGTACATCTAAACTATTGAAAAATATTTAAAATTTTTGTTTTATTACTTTAGTAAAGTTAACTCAACTGGACAATTACCAGGAAGCATTTATTTTGTTTGTATAAATTATTTAAATTATGTTCATACATTTAGTATTTATTTTCATCAGAACTAAGTTTATAAATTCTTCTTGATGAATCCAGTGTATTCATATAAATATAAATATAAATATTATTTTAGTTTGGAGCAAGGCACATCCGCTTCGTTTAAGGTCCAACTTGAGAAGGCCGTCTCTTGAGCTGCAGAGAGGCTGTAGCGGGGCCTCGATCGATTATGCATTACAGATGCATTTGAGTGCATTCTCAGTGCATTCTGATGAGCGGCTCCAGGTCGGTTGGTTATTGACCTCTTCGTTGCGCTCTCCTTACGCGGTCTGCTGCGCCTTTGCTTCTTATCCGTTGTTAGCAACATTTGTTTAGGTGCAACAACAACAGATGTTGCTGAGAGATTAGCGACACCGATTGACGCAACATAACTCCTCCCTGGGTTAAGCAGAAGCCGTCCTCGGTTTCTAACCCTAATCGTAGCATTTTCCTAATGACAGTTCCTTTGCAGCCCAGTACCCGTTACTGGCGGCGACTCGTTCTCCATAGGTTTTCTTAAATCTATTGTTTTGTCTACAAACTATTTGATTAAATCTAATTTGTGAGACATTCAATTGCCATTTGTATATTTTTATAAAATGAAAAACATTTTAGAATTTATTTGATAAAAGTTTTTGTTTTGTTTGCCAGCGTTATAGAGTAAAATCTCCAAAGTTTAATCCAAGTTTTTATATGCTATGAATTCTGCATTTTTTATTGCTACTTAATAGTTAGTTAGTTAATATTAATTTATTTTATATTGTCCTTATGGACCACCCTCCCTTTAATGAGAATTGTTGTCCCAAATCAGCTTCTATTACCTGTTCCGAACAGAGAGGGGATAATTTATTTACTAATCGTCTATTCGACTTCAACCATACTCTATCTCTGATCTGGTATTCTTTAAGTTTCCTGCCTACATTTACTTTTTTTAACATGCTCTCTTGTGCTTTTAGCAGCTTTTCGCTGATTCTACCTGTAAAATCGGCAGAAGCCGCGTGATTAATCTCAATAGGCTTTTCGTTTGTAACAGAGTGTATAGATCTGTTGTATTGGATAGTGGCTATCTGTACCATTTCGACCATATCAGTCGACTCTTGACCCATTCTGAGACAGCGAACAATATCCCCTAAAGTGCCATGAAATCGTTCAACCACGCCGTTTGCCGTGCTGTGGAGCGGTGGAGCATTTGCTAGTTCAATGTTAAAATTGTTAAGCAATATTGACTTTATCGTTTGAGAGTTTAGTGATTTTTCATTTTCACAATATATAGTTTTGGTTTTTGGAAAAAAATTCACCAATTGCAAGATTGCAGTTTTTATATCCACTATTGCCCGAGAGGAAATAGGTTGAACCACAGCAAACTTAGAAAACTCGTCGACACAAGTCAAACAATTTTTTTGTCTGTTTGGTACACATCGATGTGTAAAATTTCTGCCGTATATGACGGGATAGTTGTTCTACCCATTATATGTTTGACAGGGTGTCTATCGTGCTTTGGAAAAAAATAGTCCCTGAGAAATTGTTTCACGTTTTCTTGGGCTGCCCTATGAGCATTATTGTGTTCTGTAATCAATATTTCCCTTTGCTCGGTTGGGTTTGTAATATCAACAACGAGATTTTTTGAATACCTAAACGAGGTTGACGGGAAGGCTTTGATTAATTCATGTTGAATAAAGGAAAGAATTGGAAGCTGTCAATGGATTGCATTTACGACATCCGCATTGATTACATCAAATAATGTTTGAAGCAAGGTATTTCTGTCTTTAAATTAAACAGCATGACGCATTTTTTCTTTAAACAGCAAAGATCTCCTGGTTAGAGAGATATTGCTTTCTTCAATAACTATTTGATTTCTAAAACAGTTAATAGAATTTTCTGTTGTTCCTATAGTGTATGTGAAAGACTCCTCACTATGAATTGTGGCTATATCTGATAATGCAGTATTTTCCAGCGAATTTACATTTTGGCGAGATAGGGCGTCTGCCACGAGGTTCTCTTTCCCAGGTTTGTAAACAGTATTTGCGTTATGCTCATCAATAAATGCCTTCCAGCGTTTTAATTTAGCATTAGGATTATTTTCTGACATCGCACACGTCAAAGGTTGGTGGTCAGTAAATATATTTAAATTTTTCGATCCACACAAATAATGTCGGAGATTTTTTAAGGCCCAAACTATGGCCAGAAGCTCTCGCTCATTCGTAGCAAAATTAGTTTCGTTACCCCGTAAAGTCCGGAATATCATGGTTATTGGCCGTCCGTTTTGGGACAGAACAGCACCTAAGGCGTGACCGGACGCGTCTGTGGTTAGATCGAAAGGTTTTGCATAGTTAGGGTATGCTAGCAACACATCTTCGGATATAAGAATGTTTTTCAGATTATTAAAAGTGTCTAGCTGATCTTTTGTTAGTTCAATTAGAACCTTTCTCGAATAGCTTGCGCTTATTTTGCCGTTTTCACCCTTAAGGAGATCGGTTAGGGGTTTTGAGATGGTTGCAAACCCGCGAATAAAACATCTATAATAACTATCTAATCCTAAAAATGAACGTAAGCCAAATAGTGTTTTTGGGGGCAGGAAATCTTTAATGGCCATTTGAATACCACCTCTACCAACAGTGAGTCCCAGATATTCAACGCTTTTTTTGAAAAACTTGGACTTTTCTTGAGACACTCTCATTCCTGCGTCACGAGGGCTCCTAAGGACCCATTCAATGTCTGTGATATGGTCTTCTTTGGTTTTGGAAAAAATTATAACGTCGTCCACATAAACATGGCATGTTTTCCCTATTTGCTCGCAGAGGACGTCATCAATTGCCCTCTGAAATATACTGGGTGCATTCTTTAGGCCAAATGGTAGCCTGCAGAATTCGTATTTTCCATTATTTATTGAAAACGCAGTTTTTGCTCTGTCCTTTCCCACCAACTCAATTTGGTGGAAACCTGATTTTAGATCCAATGTGGTAAAGTATTGTGCTTCACCAATATTGGATAGAATTGTCGGGGTGATTGGGATTGGGTACTTATCATCCGTTGTTTTCTTGTTCAACTTACGGAAATCGATAGCCATTCTTTTTAATTTTTAGTCCGATTCGTCTGAACCCTTTTTGTCGACGACCCAAATTGGATTATTGTAGGGCGACTTTGATGTCCTTATTATACCATTAGCAAGAAGTTGTTTTATCTCTCCGTTGACAAAGTCAGAAACTCCCATTGGGTACGGGTATAATTTTGAATACACCGGCTCGCCGTCCGTTGAGATAGTAGCGACCGTGTGTATGTTGTAGGGTAGGGACTCGCTGGGGTCTGAAAGTGCACCAGCCATTTGGCCGATCATTTCATTAAATTCCCTCTTGACTACAAAAGGAATGTCAGAGTCATCAATATTAATAAAATTGACATCAGGGCATCCTGCAAATTGTAGCGGTTCCGAACCGCTGTCATATGAAGTGCAATTGCTAGCTAGGTTTATTTGGCGTCAAAATCTTTCATTTTATCCAGCACAAAAAAATATGATTTCACGTAAAATAAATGAGTGAGGCATTTATGCGTCACTTTCGTTTGCCCGTGGAGTTAGTTTACGAGAAATTGCTTTTTAACCGGAACAAAATAAGATAGCGTAGAGAGGGGGTTGATGTAATTTTTTGACGCGCCTGTATCAATTAGTAACTTTATGGTTTGCCCTGCAACCGTGCGTGTAATGTACTGGAGCAGGAAGCTACCCCTAAAAAATTACAGTATTCAGAACCCGAAATGCCGTCTTCAATTTCCTCGAGGGTTTCTATCCTTCTTTTTTTTTTTTGATATAAATTATTAATTTTCTGACCGCTCTGCATAGAGAGGTTGACCGAATTTCCAGTTTTCTATATATTAGGGAATTTTGCCTAAAGCGCGATGATGGATCGACGTCCATTGGCTCAGAGGCGTTACTCTGTTGCCTTTGTGGACGTAGTTTAGCGCCACCTGTTCCCAAGGGCTGGCTCAGCTTGATTTTTTTTAAAATGAGGGTGCCTTTTCTGAAATCCCTGTTCGTCTTCATATTGGTAAGAGCCGCGTTGCCACGCCGTTTCTTTTCCTTTGTGGTTGCCCTCGGAATGTTTTGGAAAATAGGCTGCGAAAAAACTCCTGTCGTTACTAGCCTCAGCTTCTTGGGATAATACTAAAGCCGTTGGCAGATCGGCAGGCTGAGCTGGAAAAACGGCCCACCTAAGGGATTTTTTCAGACCAGAAACAAATGCATGAAGTGCATCGTTTCTAAATTTTTCATGAAGTACTGCGGCTGCGGCTTCGTCATAAGCCATAATTGTTTTATTGGTTAGCAGGGTCAACTTTTTTTTGACCTCATCTTAGTATTTCAGTAAAGGCATATCACCTTGTCTTAAAATACTTAGTTGTTTCTGCACTACATGTACGAGAGCTTTGTCCGCGTACGTAAAGTCCTAGCAATTATTGCCTGGAAGATCAACACCATACTAAAGGATGCGAACACCGCATCTGCAGATCCCCTTATTTTATTCCTTATAATGGCAACTGCTTGGTAATGCCGTGAGCTGGTAACATGTGCAGCTTGTCTCCAAGATACAGATAGCAATCTTGTTGACTTCCGTCGAAATCAGGCAGAGATTTTATTATTTCTAGTGATTCATTGCACTCTAGGATGGCACTATTTCTACTGGGGGATAGACTTCTATTTGTGGGGCGTTGACTTTTAGACTATTTACCTGATCTGTTAGCACTTTTATTTGCTGCTCGAAAAATTTTTGTTATTGTTGCAAGCAAGCGCACAAGCTTTGTTCTAATTCTGCTCTAAGTTGTTCACCCATTTTTGATTTATTTAAAGCTCCTGAGAACTATGGAATGATGTCATCGAATTCGTCATCATCGGATGATACTTTTAAATTATGCATTAACTTATAGAAAAACATTGGGGAAAAAGAAAAAATTTCGTTTTTTTTTTTTTTTTTTTTAAATTTATAATTAATAAATTGCTTTAGTCCTCCTAAACACTGGCATTCACTTATTTGATCGGTTTACACATAAATTTTGAGAAGAAAAAAAAATGGCAAAAGAAAGTTTCACTTACATGATTTTTACATTAATAATTTTTGCAGCTATAACCGATCCAGAGAGCCAGGTTACTGGGATCCTCCTTTGAAAATTTTGCCTCCTTTGCGCTGCCCAAGCCGTCCGCTTGGTGACACAATAAATGTTGGTCACTTGCCTTTGTTTCTACTCGTGGCTGCGAGTTTTTTGTAGCCCTTACTTCAAGCTTTTAAGTTTTCGGTTTTTTTTTTTGAAAAAAAAAAAAATGTATTATATGTACTGCTGCAGAGAGGCTGTAGCGGGGCCTCGATCGATTATGCATTACAGATGCATTTGAGTGCATTCTCAGTGCATTCTGATGAGCGGCTCCAGGTCGGTTGGTTATTGACCTCTTCGTTGCGCTCTCCTTACGCGGTCTTCTGCGCCTTTGCTTCTTATCCGTTGTTAGCAACATTTGTTTAGGTGCTAACAACAGATGTTGCTGATAGATTCGCAACACCGATTGACGCAACATTACTTATATAAAAGTATATAATTTCTGTGTTTACCGCATAACGTGCCTAATTTAGTAAGAATATGAAACGAAAAATATGAGTATTTACTTATACAACAGCTATTGTTGTTAAAATTCATATTCATGAAAATTCAAAATCTAAATCCTTCTCAAATATGGTAAAGTGTATAACACACATATTCGTATGTATTGTTGCATAGATTTGGATGATTCGTGTCAAATTAGTTATTATTTTATTTATAGATTCAATCGTTTATTTTTCTTTGAAAATGGAACTCATGTTGTGCCGTGAAATAGCATTAATTTAACTTAAATTGTAAATTAGCTTTCACACAATATTTTATAATTATTTTTATTATTATGCAAATAGCAAATGCTTAAAATGCTAGAAGATAAGCTGGGAACCTGGTGCGAATTAATAAAAAATAAAACATAAAAATACAATTCAACACTATAATGACATATATTTTAAGATTTCGGCAGATCAACAGACATTTGGATAAACTCGTTGATATATTTTGGAATTGAAGTAAAAATCATTTCTAAATTTAATTCTAAAACATAATTTTTAAAATAATAACAATAATTATATAAATAATTACACCCTGCAACGTATTTACTATAGACCACGACCACTTCTCATCAATACTCGTTTTAATTACTGGTCAAATGTAGGTCTAAAGACATTCTCAAGTGCAAATTCCAATTGCATTATGGCAAATATCACTGGGAAAATTATATATTTTATGTATATTAAATGTTTTGAGCTTTTGTGTAATATTTTGTTATTTAATAATTAACAATTTAATAACCGACACTATAATGTTAATGAAAAACGAAGCATCCAATACTGATGCAGCCCTCGTAGATGCGAGATAATTCAACCGTTTAGTAAGGTAACCGAAACAATAAAATCAAATTTAACCTTGTTTTACTATTCTTCGGTCGTTCAGGCTCTAGCACGATTTCCTGCAGGAAGCCACACGGGATCTCCGCAGATATTTTAAAAACAATTCCACCTTGCCATTGGAATGCCAAGGATGTGCAAACGAAAGTAGGTACAATGGTAAATCTATAGGATATGACAAAGCCAGCTACTAGGAGTTCGTAACGGAAGGGGAGTTGAATATTTAGTAAGATCTCAGATACACATTTTTTAGTTAACAGGTTCCCTCTTATTATACTTTAGCTGTGGGGTGGGGAACAGAACTTATTATAGGAAACATTCAGTAGTAAAATTTATTTATTAAAATTTTATAATCGACAGTAAAAAATATCACACCGTACGCAGTTGACCCTCTTTGATAACAAAAGCTGAGCAATAAAATTATTTCGTTTACTTACTACGAGAATATTTGATGGTATTCTCGAAAACGAGAACCTAAAACTCTGAATGCTGTAATAATTGTCAAAAATTACATACTAAAATAAAATACCATTTATCAGGTTAAGAATAAATAACAAATTAGTTTATAAGAAATACTATGCTTACATACTTTTATTTAAAAATTAGGTTGAAAGCCAAAACAAGAATTACTGCGAGATAGCATTATCTAATCTTCACAGTCACTATCCTGGTCACCTGTTTGAATAGACTTTAAGAAATCCAGTGCATCAAGGGAAAAGAGATACCGGATAGTAATTGACTGTAGATAACTAAATAAAGTAAAATTGTTGGGCCAATACTTAACCTTCGAGATCGGAATGTACACGCCAGATATATTGAAAAGGTATTCAATACATTAGCAAAGTAAATACAAATTATCATTTAGACAACTGTGACTTCTTTAAAAACACAAATAAGGTGATGCCTGTAAGAAAATTCCAAACCATAAAACCCTAAAAGATTTTCGGTAATTTCTTGAATTATTTGGAGGTATTATTATGGCAAGGTTAGTTGTTTAAGAATACATTTTGGCGAGAGACTTAGGTAACCTTTCGAATTCAGAAGCAGCGGTTGAAGCATTTACCAAAATCAAAAGAGCATTCACAACGCAAAACGTTATTCTTGCATACCCTTAATTTGGCAAGAATTTCAACTAACTATCTAGGCCTCAGAAGTAACAAATGAAAAAGTCCTAGAGCAAAGTAAAATATTAATCACCTTTTCTCCCGAATGAAAAACTTGAAAAGTAGAACTATAAACTATTGTAACTCAGTAGTCGGTATAATTAGGATACCCATATAAACGACACATTTACCACTATTCATTGCGATTCGGAGCTCGTCACACAAACCTTTTATGAATAAAGACTATTAATGTCAGGTGTTGTTATTAATAACGAAAAACGGACTCCTACAATCGCTTGGAATCTCAATTGAGTGTTGTAACAATGGCATATTAAAGATGATAAACAAGAATGGCAACAGTAACGCTAAATCATAGCACATAGAGCCATATGGATCATCAGAATCAGAGCCCGCATTCAGTCTTGAATGGTTTTGGGTGTTAAGTCCGAGTGTCTCAAGCTTCACTGAAACTAAAAGCACAAACAAATACGTGTGCAGACTCTGCACGTATGCGTAAGATCATTGATCTTTATCATCAAATTTGATCCACCATGTGTCAGACAATTGGCTTTCTGTTTCTTTAGCTTGAGACTCTTTATATGTAGCGATTAAAATTACAGCTTTACATTCATGGTGTGACACTCCTGGCCAGTCTTGGTGTTTTGGCTTAAAACCTTATTTGTAATGTTGTGTTACACATCGACCTCCTTTTTATCTTTGCTGGTGCGCAGACGTGTCTTCAACTTCAATAGCTTTTTCAGAAGTAGACTGTTAGATAGCTGACGTTTCAATTCTAAAATTTTTAAGTTTTCTACAGTCAGTTTAAGAAAACGTGATGTTTAAAAAAACATTTGACACATATCCTCTCATCTGACTTCTAGTCTTAATTTATTTATTTATGCTCATGCTTTATTAATTTATCTTTTTCGTTTTCTGCTCTACTTAAATAGTGGAAATAGTTTTGTTAGACGTTCCATGCACTGATAATGTAAATAAAGCGGTGTTACATAGTCTGCTGAACTTAACACTCAATAACTCGGTTGCCAAAAAGATGTAAAAACATTTGATTAATTTCAAGGCAAGCTCAAAAATTGCTATTTAAAATGTTCTCTATTCTTCATGTAAGCCTTATAGACTAAATGTGATAAAATATTTTTTAACTTTTATCCCTTTGCAGCTTTGTACATTAAGCTAGGATAGCGCAGTATTATCTGAGTGTGTTGCTTGCTTGTTTTTTGTCTAAGGTTCCCCTGCTCTTCACCAGTGTCTCTCATGTCTATCTCCTAGATTGGCTTTTCGCCATTTCGTTATTTTACCTTCGTTCACGAGCCTCGTTTCTGCGCCAAAGTTAGCGTGTGGTATATGTTTAGCTCGGAAGGACATGTTTCAACACTGAAACCCTTTAAAGTTTTTCTTAGCCCATGTATAACAATACGTGTTTTATTTACCGAAAGCGACGCTCAATATGACCTGGCTAAGTTAGCATAATAAAGTTGTCCGATCACGCAATCAGAAATGTGCTCATAATTCATTCGAATGTTTACAGTTTCAGCAGTAGCCAACTGTGTGGACCGAAGGATTGGGTGGGGGAACGTTTAATGACATTAACATTTATGATTACTACGCATGGCATCTGTAGTCTATTTTTTACACCATCTCTTGCAATAAGGTTTCTATAATAAAAAAATACATAAATATAGGCTTACAATTTTTATTTGATTTTTTATTAGTTATGCCATGTACTAAAACTTATTCAATTTAATGCGCCACAAAATTGGTGTTTAAAGCTTTTCTTGGCTTAAAAATTTCTAATCTGAAAAGTTTAAAAAAATCTATTATGTTAGTTTTAACATTTTGTTTCATATTGCAAATATTTAGACGAATAAATCCATTAATCTTCAAGGTCAAGAATTTGTATGATTTAATTAATTGTATTCGTTTTTTACCAACATTTGTAAATAAAAAGATTGTTTTATACAGCTTTACCTGAATCGAATTAAAATTTAAATAATGGTTTTAATCATAATAACAGTAATTCAATATAAATAAATCAGTACTGTGTACCGTATATTACATTATATAGACACCCATCTTCTTGTGCTTATGAGGTCCTAATTAAAAAGGTAAGCATGTACAATAAAATATTCATATGAGGTGTTAGAAAAGGGCATAAATCTTATCTATGTCCTACACTTTGATTATATAATTATACATTTACCATAATCTTATTGAGCAAAATGTATCTTTTTGTTCTAATGTGTATCTATATGTTACATATAGAAATATATATTAGAAATATAGAAATATATAATAATTTTATATATAAATTTTATATATATATAAATAACTTTCGTAATAAATATTTTGGGAATAAGAGGGGTATATAAAACATTTCAAAGCACCTATGTAGTTTTTGTGTATAAATAATTTAGAGCTTTAACTATTTGTGAATACATGTATTGCAACTATTGTTTTAAAACATAAGATCAAGGTTGAAAAAATATAAGAAAAAGGAAATAAATGTTTCAAAATTTTTTAAGCTTAGAATACAATTGCAACATATGGCTTCAGTCTAAGTACGGCAGCCCTACTTTGTAAACTCTAAGTGCAGTTTATATGTTTTTAACAAATTCTTATTCCTTTAGTCGTTTTATTAACATTATGTTCCGTACCTAATACGAATTAATAATGTCATGAGCTTATTAAAATATCTGATATAAAAAGTAAAATTAGATTAGGCTATAATGCTATACTGTAAATTCTATCTTCTTTCGAGTTGCTTGTACAATTTTGTCTTCTTTTTTAGCCAATATGTACATGCATATTTATCTTGTAGGTGTTCTAAGTGCAGTATGTCAATGCCTTGAAAATGGATTAGCAAGGACTCCTCCTATGGGTTGGCTATCGTGGGAGCGATTTCGGTGCAACACTGATTGTGTTAACGATCCAGATAACTGTATAAGGTACACTTTCTCATCCGAATTATATATTTTGTAATTGAATATGTTTATAGACAAGCAACTTTCGGTATATTTAATTTAAAGCAAGTAATAATTACATAACTGGTTACTGGCTTTACACTAAGAACTTTTTAGTACTCACAACTACATTTATTTGAACAGATGACCGTGTTTGTAAATTTTTAGCAAGAATAATGAAATAACAATATTAATATCATATGAAATTGCAATTTAAAAAAAACAATAATATATATAAAAACAAATATGCAAATTAAAACCACATTACATCACGTCATTACAAACTTAATAAACAACCTTAAGTTTCATCATAAATAACAGTTGATTACTGTAAAACTTTCGACTATAAAAGTTAAACGTAAAAAAATTGTTCCGAATTTATTATTATTATGTTGCAAATATTTAAAATTTTGTCTATAAACACAAATTATTTACAATTTGTATAAATATTATGAATTAACTTTTTGAAGGACATTTTGGATAAATGATTCTGTTTTGCATATAAGAAAAATATAAAATTATTTTGTAAAACATAATTGTGTAATTTAAATAAAAAGTTTTTTTGCTTTCAGTAAAGTCCCACTAACTGACTCTTTGTATCTACGCAAAGAACCGTGTATAGTAAAAGCCATATTTGAAAGCATTTTTAAAATATTACTATTTTGAAATAAATTAAACAATCTTTAAACACATTTTCAAAAATAAAACAGCACTAAGAATTTTAAATTTACTTCTAGTGAACGTCTTTTTCAAGTTATGGCGGATCTTCTTGTTTCTGAGGGATATGCATCTGTAGGATATGAATATGTTAATATTGATGACTGTTGGCTGGAACGACACCGAGCTCCTGACGGAAAACTCCTGGCGGATCATAAACGCTTTCCTCATGGAATTAAAGCATTATCAGAATATGTAAGCTTAAATTAAAATAATCAATATTTACTTGACTACTAAGTATTTTGGGAAGCACGTATTATATACATTTATAAAATTTGTATAATTGTGAAAGTTTATTATATTCTTAATAATTAAATAACTTTTAATTTTATAATTTTTTGACAAGATAGTTTAAAATATTGGAAACAATAGTCGATAATTTGACAAAGTACCCGAATGGATGCTACCCCCAGCGATGCACAAATGGCTATCATATTCAGACAGAACGTGCAAACGTTGCTATCCTAAGTGATATGGCAATAATAATGATGCTAGATTCATTTACACAGAAGGCATGAGTGTATGTACTAAATTATAGTGTATTTTCTCTATGTTTTTATGTTTTTAGCAATATTAGCGTTTAATCTTGAATTGGTTCAAATCCAATTCAGATGTCTATGATCAGTCCAAAATTTGTTTGTAAAATGTCAAACACATCCCTTAACTTTTCTAATAAGCTTACAGTATTAGCGCCTAGGCACGTGTTGTCAAGTGACTCGATGAGAAAAACAGACACCATTTGCAACACGGGCAGTAAGATATGGGACGCACACAATTTAGGTTAACAATCTTACAATACCAACTGCTCTTCTGGTAGCTGCTGTTTGCAGAAAGTTTGTTCAGCATGTTATCCTTCATGCTTTATTGCAAGTTGTGCTTGCAGTCGTGACATTGCCCGATTTTCTAACATTTTTATTCCAGCCGATATACCTGTATACAAACATCATGCAAAGTGTCTCTTTTATTTACCAATGTTTCATTTTTTTCATCGAGGCAAACTTTAACGTCTTTATAGCGTGGACACACTTGCTTCTTAATATTCGATCACCATACGCTGCAGTTTAGGGACTACTTAGGTTTTTTATCTTCAAAGGAATTCCATCAAAAAATATTTAATAAGCGGAAGGAGGTCTCACTGGAGAAGAGCCACCTCCAGGAACAATCCATCTAAGACGAGTATTTTGCAGAATCGACAGCTCAGCAGACATTTAGATTTGACCCACACACATTTTTTTTAAGGGCGGTCAAATTCTAGGTGTGCCAAACGATATATTCTAGAATGTTCCAGGAATAAGGATCCATGCATATGGTAGGCTGACTGCTCATTATTATGGGTGCTATCAGAGCCGATAAAGTTGCAAAATAGTCGGAAACACAAAACTTAAGCGACAGAGTTAAAAATTTGTATACGTAATTTCTAATTGACAATAGAAAAAAATCACCAAAAGCTAAGTAAATTTTTGGGAAGTAGATACGAAATTAAAATTTATTATTGATATATTGACAATTATATTAATAACTCTTTGTTACGATATAATACTACCCTCGACGATGCGAATATGGACATAATATTCAGTCGGAGCATCTACACGATGCTAACCTGAGCGGTAATAATGACCAAAGTAATGATAATTCCAAATTATTTTCCAAAATACTGTCTCTATAAAAGTTTTTATTTCAGCATAGATCAATCCATGTAAATATTGATCAAATTTGTTCAGAATGATGCCTAGTATGTTTCTCTATCTTGTATTTTAAATAATTTTTGTTATGGGATAAAATTTAGATTTGTTAGATAAAAATTTTCATTATACATTTTTAATTAAAGATTCATTCAAGAGGCCTTAAATTTGGAATATATGAAGATTACGGAAATTACACATGTGCAGGATATCCTGGAATTATTGGACATGAAAGATTGGATGCACAGCAATTTGCAGACTGGAATGTTGACTATGTTAAATTAGATGGCTGCTATGCTTTACCAATTGAAATGGACCGAGGTTACACTGAATTTGGAAGACATCTTAATAACACAGGCAAACATATGGTATACTCCTGTAGCTGGCCTGTATATCAAATATATGCGGGAATACAGCCAAATTTTTCTGCGATACAAAGTCATTGCAATCTCTGGAGAAATTATGATGATATTCAAGATTCCTGGTCTTCTGTTGAGAATATCATCGATTATTATGGAAATAATCAGGATTTGATTGCACCTAACGCCGGTCCTGGGCATTGGAATGATCCCGATATGGTATGTACATATCAAGAGAATAAATAAATCGAAACCAAAATTTCTTTACCGAATCTTTGATTATTATTTATTTAGATTTAAAGTAAAATGTGAGTAAAAGTTAATTTGAAACAATTGGAGGATAAAAAATTAATTCGGTGTTAACATAAGCTCAAAGTAAAAATTTTTTCATAGAATTTTCAAGTAAAATTGTAAATAAAGTTTTAAGTATAGCATCAGACAAAGCCTTACTACCTTAAAAGCAATTCATCCAAAATAGAAAAAAAATCGGAACAATATAATTATAAATGTTACAAAAATTTCAGTGTTAAAAAAAAATTTACTTTTTAATACTTTCAGCTAATAATTGGAAATTTTGGTCTCAGCTATGAACAAGCGAAGACTCAATTTGCATTGTGGGCAATTCTAGCAGCTCCTCTTTTAATGTCTGTGGACCTTAGAACCATACGTCCCGAATTTAAAGAAATATTACTCAATCGAAAGATTATTTCAGTGGACCAGGACCCTCTAGGAATTCAAGGTCGACGCATATACAAACATAAAGGAATAGAGATTTGGTCGAAGCCTATTAGTCCAGTCTACCAAAGTTTTTATTCTTACGCAATTGCATTTATAAATAGAAGAACGGATGGTACACCTTCTGATATATCTGTCACACTTAAAGAATTAGGACTTATTAACTCTTATGGATACAGACTAGAGGTAAGGTACTTTATATTTTAATTTGCCTACTTTGTTAAAATAATATAAAGAGTATAGAAATGTATATGTTGTGTACAACAAATGTATGTTGTGTATCTCAACATAGCATTCATACATGATGACCTTATTTTGATTATATTTATATATTTATTATATTTATTTATTTTAGGATCTTTATGAAAATGTTGACTATGGTATCTTGTTACCACATACAAAAATAAAGGTTAAAGTTAACCCATCTGGAGTTGTTATGCTAAAAGCTGAAACACAGTATTTTAATAATATTGAGTAAACATATGTATGTTTGTTTCTTCTATTAACATTAAACAAATTAATTAAAACCTTGAACATTTAATTTTAAATATTTTGTTTTTATACTTGATAGTTAATTTTGCAAATAACAAATTGTTTTGCACTTTTTTATATGCAGGGAAATACATTTTAACACGTGAGACTAAGTTTTCCAAAAGCTAAATCTTTACTTAACGTTTCAAGAGAGAGTAAAATTATACATATAATAGTTTTTATTATGTTTCACTTAAAATTTTGCTTTTATCATAACCAATGTATGCTGATAATAAAAAATGTACATAATAATACAAACAGGATTTTTGTTTTGTAATTTTTGGGAGCTACTTATATAGAGATCTACATGTCGGAGTGTTGACAAAGCTCATTTGTATATTCGATCTGAAGCTAATAAATCACCTAATTTGTAAAATTTCTTTCCTGAAATTTGTTTCTCCTGATATGTTTTGAATAATTTAAGTACCGAAATGCCATTTAAATATAACAATTCTCTACACTCTTGACAAGATAACGAATTCAAAACTAGAATTTACAGAATTCACAGCTTGCAAAACATGTTCCAATAATTGTTGTCGCATCTGCTCATGAACTAGCATGTTTTCCGTAAGTTTTTCGCCTTAGTCTATGTTATAACTTACCTCAGAAAGTTCATAACTTAAGTTCGAACGCGGCAAAGAATAACTACTTATATCATGAAATGTTTCGAATATCATTAAACTCGAGATTTTTGAAGTAATTTTCAGGCAAAAAAACAAATTTCACTGAATTATTTTTAGATTGATTTAATGATTGACTCTACCTGGATTGACTATCTCGAAGTTAAACAAGAATAAAAACTTTTATCCACAATTCGGCTTGTAATTTTGTGTAACACCAATATTCATCTGAACCGACTAGTGCGAAACATAACAATTGATTATGTAAAGCTTATATTAAATAAATATTATAAAAGCTTACATAATATTTTTTAATTCTAATAGTTCATTTTTAAAGCAACTATCTATTGTATTTTTATAATATAATTTTATTTTGGGATTTTTTGCAATACTGATTAAATATATACAACAAATTGTTTTCCAAATAATCAATTGAGGCTTGAGCTGCAGCACAACTTACTACAGTTGGCGTTACATGTGGTTCAAGGAAACTTCAGGACTTACCAGGATAACAACAGCAGCCAGGAATTAGAGACACAAAGATTTAATATTAAGAACTCAATCTTAGTAAACCTACGCAAGGATAACGATAAATTTGACATAGGAATGCCGAACTAAGCCCTCGAGTACGTTAAGCGTGGAACAAACATGTCAATTCTGAACCTCCACAAAATTTTTTATTACAGAGGGCTGTCGGCTCAATTTTCCGTTCACCTATCTAGTAAACTATGTTCCCTTTCGTCAATTGTAGATGAGTTTTTGGTTAGTTGTGTATGATCTTATGCCAAGAGTGCATAATATTTTATTGCTCTCATGTTTTTCGTTTGCACTTAAAATTTTATGCGTAGACACAATAAAGATTCAGACGAACAACTCACACTAAAACATCGTAATAAAGTATGTTTGCGTTGACTTAAAGAGGATCTGTACCGAGGCTTGTCAGCAGTTCGGGCGAACCAACAGTAAAAACCTGTACACACGTTAGCTAAATATAATTGGAAGCCTGATGAGTGGCTTGTTTGATCATTAATCATAAAGAGAGTAACAATAGTCAAAAAAGTTAAAAATCAAAATGAAATGTAGTAATTTTAGTTCTATAGCAGAAAAAAAAAAAGCTCACATGTCCTAAAATTAAGTAATTTTACTTAAATATTTTCGAATTTTTTAGAATATCGTACATTAAACAGTTTATTTTTATTTATTGTTTTGAATATTATAAATTTTTAATAAAATTTTTGTATTGCTGATAAGCGTTAGTTAATTAACTGTCTTACTGAAAAACATATTTTGTTCTACCGGGGAATATTACTTGTGTTGTGTGCTTCATAATCCATTACTTCTTCATAAATCAACTCTTTCCATTGCTCAACGGTATGTTCTCTCTCGTCAACGCTATGATCATATGGCTCTGGTGCAGGCTGTTAAAATAATATAAATATAATTTCATATTATTATATTTTTTAAATTTCGGATAAAACTTATTCTGTGTATAGCAAGTGTTAAATTCTAAATTTTTTGTAAAATAAAAAAAACTAAATAAATAATAATATATATAACTTATATACAATATTTTCTAGTAAAATTATGATGCACAGTTAACTTCTGTTGTATATTTATTAATATTTATTTAATATTTAAAAGTAACTAATGTTTTCCTGTTGTGAGCAATGTTGAATTGAACACAAAAAAAAATTATTATAAAACTAATAGTTTTAATAATCTTTTTTTCCTTTTTAATCATTATTCATGGAATTTAGTTTCTATTGTAAATATTAACAAAAGATAATATTTATTCTGTTATATGCTAAAAATGTAAATACAAGTTCATTCCACAACCGCATAAAATAATTGGCAGTGTATTGGGTTATCTATCTAAACCTTTCTTCAAAAATATTCGCACAAAAGAAAAATATTTTAACAAATACCTCAAACGGAAGTTACACATACATGTAGAAGGAAAAAAGGAGAAATAGTTACTTACAGCATCAACTTCCTCTGCGTCGTACCATACATTAATGTATTCATGCTTTAAAGCTCTGTCAACAGATATACGTTGCTCTGGGTCTATTACAAGCATTTTACTTAAAAGATCCCTGGCCTCAGCAGCTTTCCTCCTGCTGTTTTGATTATTATCATTAGGAAACAGACCATCAGGAAATAGTCTATCAAATGAATATCCAGTATATCTTGGACGATTCTCTACGTAATTACGAACAGTTGGCTGCAAACGTTGCATAAATGATGGAGATGGCGTACCTAGTTGCTCTAAAAAAAATGATTATAAAATAAAGCCGCCGAACAATAAGAACTTCTTATTTACCAATTATTTTATTCCACTGATCTATATGATCAGTTCCAGGAAACAGTACACCGCCTCGAATCATCTCACCCATAATGCAACCTACTGACCAAATGTCGACATTTTCAGTGTAACCCATTCCCAATATTACTTCTGGAGCTCTGTAGTATCTTGTAACTACATAAGGAGTCATCATAAACGTAGTTCCGGCTGTGCGTGCAAGTCCAAAATCCAAAATTTTTAAAGTACAGTCGGCCTTAACAACTATATTGGAAGGTTTTAAATCCTAAAAAAAAAAATGTTTGTTATTTAAAATACCTAAGATATTACGATTCATTTTCCAACTAAGGAATCGGTAAAAACGAAATTAAACATTTATCAACAACGTATAATTTAATATAAATTTGCTAATTTGTATCCATTGTATGATATTAAATGTTGCACTAAATACCGTTTCAGAGCATTTGTCAGTAAACGTTATCTAAATAAAAGGCAGTTAAGACTTTTTTAATTTGTTTTTCAAAAAGCGACTAAAGATTGTTTTTCTATATTATTGTAAAGTGTAATTGAACGAAGTAAGCAAAAAGTAAGGAATTTATTCTTTGTTTTAGATCAGGTAACAGAAATTCCCAGCCAGAAATTGACATATCGCATTAAAAACAGATTTCTAAATGCGTAATATACTATGCCACGCGTAGAAATTTTAAAATCCATACATAAAAACCCCGCTTATCGTTTACATAATTTTACAAGTAGTACTCAACTCTATGTATAATTCCAGCGGAATGCAAGTGCTTTATTCCACATAACATCTGATAAAGTAAGTAAGACATTCTATCGTGATCCAAATCCATTTGAATAACTTGACATAGATTAGCATCCATTAGCTCCATCACAAGATAAACATCCTGAAATTCCTCCAAATTGCGCTGAGGCGTGAAGGCGTTTAGCAAACCTATTATCTAAAAAAAATATTTTTTTTAATCTTAGTTTTTAAAGCTTATTAAAGACTTACATTTTTATGATTGACGAGCTTCATTAACTTAAATTCCCTGTATGCTCTTTTGGCATGTGTTACATTTTGGAATGGTCGAGATAATTTTTTAATAGCGACGTGTTGCTCAGTAACTGTGTCATAAGCAGCACTATATCAAATAAGAGTAGAATAATAATAATTTCGTTTATTGTTTGTTCAATTTTCTATTATAAAAAATGTTTAATAACTATTTATAGAAAAAGTTGGTTCAAAGTGCAAATCGTATGTTGTTGAAATAAAAAATATAAACAGAATATAATAAAACAATATAAGTTTCGCACTTATTTAATTCTATGCCTATAACATATTTACTAGCACAATTGTTTTCGTATAATTGTTGTTTAACTCAAAATTTCGGTGCTTTTGATGATATTTCTAATTTGTAATATAACAGTTTTAAAAAAATTCATTGAAGATTTAAAAAAATGTTAACAAAATCTTATAGGTACTAGCAATTTTTTTAGCAATTCATTATTGAATGGGTAGTTTTTAATAAGCAACCTTTTTAAGTAAACGTAACTACGAAAAAGTAGACTAATGTACTTAAGCTTTAGACTGATAACTGGCTTCACTCAAATTTGAATTCCTAAACCTTTATTTAAAAAAAATAATTTATACAATTATTGCATTTTCTTTCTCGGCTTCGAAGAGACACTGTGATAGTTGAACTAAAACCAGCGATTGTTTATTAATTTTAATTTTATTTTTATCAAAATTAAATTTTAAGTATTTTATAATTTAATATAATTTTGAATTTTTTAAAAAAATTAATACACGATTACAAACCATAAATGACTGCACCAACTAACTAATTACTACAAATCTTTTAAATAGATAGAAGTGAAATTGCAAAAATATTTTAAATAATTGGTTAATAGCCGCTAAAGTTTTGAATTTAACTTCGCCTTCCAACAGTATTACGCTATTCGAAGCATCGAAAATAACTTTAGATCGAATGTGTGATTAATAAATGAATAAATGGTGTTAATAAAACAAAATAATAAACTAAATTCACAAAGAGAACATTTTTTTGGAATGCTGCCAAGAAACTTATTTAAAAAAAATAATAAAGTAAAATATAAACAATAATTTTAATAATCTTAAACTTGACATAGAAAACTAAACCAAATTATAAACAATCAAAAAGCTGCTGTAACTTAATGGCGTATTTTGTTTATGTTTAAGATAAGAGTTCTTATAATACAATAAATTTAACTTTACAAGTCACAAAAATTCATCTTTCACTTACCATACTATTCCTTGAGCACCAGAACCAATCGGTCTTAGCTTTACATACCGACAAAGAATGGTGAAATTGGTATCCCCCACTTCGACTGTATATTGATGCTGAGTGGCCATTTTAATATTGTTTTCATTAATTGCTTTAGAAAATGCTAATAACCATTTCGATCTAAAAAATAACGATAAGGGCTGCATTAGTGCTATACTTATACATCAACTACGTATTTGAAACGTAAGAAAAGTAAAATATTTAAATGTTAAAGGCTCTCTTAAGGTTTTGACGCAAAAAGTTTTATGAAGGAACTTAAAAAAACTTTCGTCCTTATTTTACCATAACAAAAACTCGGACAATTTATAAGTTTTGATCACCGCTTATTTCTTGAGTACGATACTGTCCGTTAGTATTTATAAATAAGCTTGAGTAAAATCAAATCGAATATTTTTCCTTAAATCTATATTAATATCACTATTAACATTGTTATTACAAGCAAAACTGCATTTAAGAAAAACACCTTAGCGTTTTTAAAGAACTTTGTCTTATATACATATGTGTATTTAAAGTTACTTATACTGAAGATACTTTATATTGGAAGTTATATAAAAATAAAAAATATTAATATCAACAAGATGGTACAAACAAAAAATATTATGTGTAATTTTAATTATGTCTACAGAATTTTACTTTGCTTGGTACAATTTTAAGACCCAACTTATATTGATTGTAACACAAAAAAATCTAATATGAAAATTGCATAACTTATAACTGTAAATATAACTTATAACAAGTTAAAAATATGTGTAAGCCAATTGAACAAAATTTAATTCCATTTTTGTCAATTTAGCACAGTATAATAAAACGAACTGAATTTTATACTTTATATATACATACATGCCATATGTATACAAATTTATATTCGAATCGATAATTTCTACCCATACTTAAAGTTTTGTATAAGCATATTAGGTAAACCATTGGGGACACAAGTAATAATTATAGATTTAGTTTTAGAATTTCACTGATTTTTAATTACACTTTTAATAACTTAATTAAATCTTTACTAATTCATATTCAAAGCACATATAAAAGAGCAATCACACATATTCTAGTGCATATACCACTGGAAAACAATTTGGTGACTATATACATATTATTTACACTTAAAGCGTATATTCATTGCATTTATTATTTTTGATTGACAAGTTTTTACATCATTTTTTACAATAATGTCATATAAACACTTTATTATTAGGTATGTAATGCAAATAATGTAATTTTGTATCTACATCTATTTTATTTACCTCTAAAATTGACGATCAAATTTGGGAGCCAAATATGAAAAATCGATTATCAACAAATTATTGCGTTTATTTTTAAATGTGCAAAACTCATATAAGCTAAAAACAAACTTTTATTTTAATATTTTGAAACAGAATGAATATAATACGTTCACTTTTTAATTTTCAATGAATCAATTTGTTTTATTTATTACTACTGTATGACCGGCCAACGTATGTTTGAAATACCAAAATCCTTAAAAAAAATACTATTTGTATACTTATAGGGTGTTCACACAATAATTCAAAGATAAAAATACTTAATAAATTTATATTTATTTTTTAACACTTTTTATTAAAGTTAAAATTTATTAAACCCATTTTAATAATTCCAAAAATATAAAAAAGTAGAGTCAAGCACCAATTTCATTAGATATAAAAATGAGAGACAATCACAAATTTTCTTTAAGAAACTATTAAGAGAAAGCAAAGAAATAACATGCACGACACATATTTTTTAATTTTTAATTATTTGTAATTAGTTCCTATACGTTGTAAATATGTATTTTATTTTAGCCTCTTTGGAGAACATGATTTAGATCCAAATATTTTGTTTGTATGATGAGACATTGTTATCAAAGCCGAATACAACAAAATATGAGTTGACTCTATTTAAAATCATTAATAAAGTTAATGTATCTAATTAAAGCCAATTGGCATATAACGATTAAACAATTTTGTGAAGACAGAAACAAAAATAAATAAATATCGAGGTATATACCTTTTCATACCGGAATCAATTAAGACTTTTCTGATTTTAGTCGCTACAAAATTCCCTTAAATGTAAATTTTTGTACAAAAATAAATTTGTATTCAACACTATTAATAAAACGTTTAAGTCGACAGCTATCAGCCAGCCACCTTTATTTAACACATTTTAATTTTAAAACGAGGTATTTTAAGGATCGTCCATTGTAGCAACCGCGACTTCTGGATCATCTAAAGGTGACATTTCTGAACTTTCTCCGGGCGATGAGTTGTCGTCATCTCCTTCTGGCTTAGACAAAATTATTGATGCTCCTCTTTTCTTAGCCATATCCAAGTACATACTGTTTTCTTCATTTGTAAGTATTTTAAATGGTTGATCTTTTCCAACAATTGCGACAGTTATATTCTGAAATATGAATGTTGTTAAAATCTACTAATGTACAATATTGTCTTTTTATACCAGTTGAGATGCTCCGTCGTCCTTGCTTAAAAGTTCGTCATTTGGTAATGTACTACGAATAGCATGAATGCCATGGCATATTAAATCATCTTTTGTACATGTATTAAAAGTTGATAAATGACGTTCCAAATATGTGCGAGCACTTTGCGATCTTGATCCAATAGTCATTGCTTTGCAATTAAAGAAATTGGCTGAGGGTTCAACTTTGTAAATATGAGGACCCTTTTCATCATATCCAGCAAGAAGTAAGCCAACTCCATATGGTCTGCGATCATACCTTTGTGTTGTTGTTTGCATTTTATTACCCAAATTTGCAATTAAACGCATTACTGGATATGTTGATCCATACGAATGCTTGTAGCTTAAGCATTCTGACCTTAAATATTTGCTTAGCACACGGGCATCAGCAGTTATACCAGCTATTGATATACCCAAGTGATCATCAATGGGTATTATCTTTCTTTGAGAAGCAGATAATTCCGATGGCGGCTTGCAGAGAGCAACTAAAACAGCATAGTCATGATTTTTCAAACCAACGGTAGCTGTTCCCAACTTTACAGCAGCAATAGCGTATTCAACTTGATGTAAACGTCCTTGAGGGCTCCACACTGTTACATCACTATCGTATTGATTCCGAAACTAAAAACCAAAGCTGCTATTAATAATTAAACTTAATAAATACAAAAATATAATGTACCATTTTCTTTAAGACTTTCGGGAACAAGGCGGCTATACTTGTATGATGACAATCAGAATATATTAGAGGTGAGAGAAGCGTGATAAGTTAATTTTTTAGCTATATATATCGATATAATGCAATACCAATAGTATTGCTTAATAGTATAAAATATTGAGTAGAATTGAAATCTACTTTGATATAATGGTGCAATAATAAGTACATATATATTTGTTCTTATATAGAATTATTTTTAAAAAAAAGGAACATTTAAATTATTCAGCCATAAACTAAAAAACGTTTTCCACAAAAAATTTTTTTAGGCAATATATATAGCTTTTTTCTGACATATAAATTAAGTAGAGGAGTATGTTGAGAAATCTCTGACCTTAATTATAGGATAACTTTATCGGATAACTATTTTTTATTTATTTAATGCTTAAAAGGTATGTGTATGCTTTGAAATTTTTTTCAAAATTGTTATTTTTTACTATGTTGAGTGTTCGGTCTTCATTTTGTTTTCTCTAGTTGTGCAAAATCTGACGATATTTAACACCAAATAAGTGTTCACATATATTTTATTTTTTACCCTGCTGTAGTCATATGGTTATGTACGTGAAAAGCTTTTTATCGGTGTTTTAAAACTTTACACATTAAAATGAATGTTCTAACAACACTTAGAAATAATTGGAAGAAAAGCGTATTTCTATCTTGTTTGATTGGATATGGAGCTTCTTCTTTAAATACTCATATACAGTACGTACATATGTTTATGTATGAAATCGTTGTATATACAGAATCAAAATTTGTTACAGAATCAAGAACTATATGAATGAAGTGTGTACAGATATACTTTCCTCGAAGCAAAATTTAAAAAGTAACCCACAAAATGTTCTTGTCGTTATGAATCCTACTGCTAACAATAAAAAATCCGAAAGTTTGGTAAGTTTAAAATACCCTTTATTCTTATAAAATGCTTATACGTTCCTTTTTAGTTTAAAAAATATTGTGAGCCCATACTACACTTAGCTGGATATTCAGTTGAAATACTTCGGACTAATCACATTGGTCATGCCAAACTATTTGTGGAAGAATTGAAATCGTTACCAGATGTAATCGTGGTGGCAGGTGGTGATGGCACTAAATCAGAGGTTGTTACTGGTCTTTTGCGGCGTAGGGAAAATGTCTGTCCTATAGCTTTTGTTCCATTAGGTAACGAAAAAAAAGTTAAAAGCAGTTTCTTCAACATAGACAGTAAATCTGAATTAAATTATGTGAGAAACTTGTGCGAATCATTATTTCCTTTATTGAACAATCAATTTAGGTATAAAAATGTTGTTCAATATGATGTTCTTAATAACGCTGATGAAAACGTCAGTGTACTAAAGCCAATCTTTGGACTAGAAAAATTCTCATGGGGTCTCTTAAAAGACATAGAAACATTAAAGGATAAATATTGGTATCTTGGACCATTTAAACACCACGTAGCTGCATTTCTAAAATCTTTTTCTGGAAATTTAAATTGGAATATGGAAACTGATTACATTTACACACCTCCATGTCGTGGATGTAGTAACTGCTGTACTCAAAAGGAAAAATCGAAAGTTGAAGGATTCTTTTTTTCAAGACTTATACAGCAAGGTGGAAACAGCGAGTCTAATCAAAAACAAGTCATAAATGACAATTGCGCTTCTCAGCATTGCGGTTTTATTAAGTCAAATCAAATTGATATTACATTAAGCGAGAACAATGAAAATTTTTCGGAGCTGGAAAGCAAGTTTATTGACTCCTTACAGCCTGGCTGGGAGTTTATTAAAAATATCCCAAATATAACAAATAGATGCGTGAAACCCAACTTAATACTCAAGAGCAGAACTATGAAATTATATCCGTCAACCCTCGATTCCACTGTTTTCTATTCTATTGACGGAGAAGAGTATGAACCGCGACCCATAAAAGTATCTATAATTCCTGATGCGATTAAAGTTTTTTGTTGAGATAATATAAGACAATTAAATGTTTATTTTATTGATTAATATAATATGATAATGAAACATATTTGAAGTTTTTAATTAGTAAAGCATTACGCATTCGCAACAAAAATTAACAGCTATTTCTTCCCAAATCCATAGCTGTGTATAGTCATTCAAGTATTTTTCGGAGGTAATAAGAATAAGTTTATCACTAATATGAATACATGATCCAGGTTTACGTCTTAAAACTTTAATTGTGAATGATTTTGGCTTACATTTAAAATGTCCATACCAACATTTTTTAGCAATGCATTCGATAGATCGAATGTAGCGAGGGAAGTAATTTAATCCCAAATCAATCCAATTTATTCTTGACGAGCACTCCCAAGGGCGAGTTTTGAACATTTCGGTATTTCCATAACTGCCTTCAATAAACACGTTTCTTATTTTTTTGTCTTTTTTTTGGAATGAATCTTCCTCTTTCTCGAAATAAGCAAAGTGGTTTGTCTCCCAGGCAGGAAAGCCTCCTAATGAAACTGCATCTTTTTCCGCGTAAAATGGTATATCAAGTGAAGATCTTTTATGTCCAAAACTAGATTTCGCGTCTTTTAACACAACTCCAGGTGGCTCAATGCTCATGTAGCGCGGATTAAAGGCTTGGCCTAATATTATACTTAAAGATTTTTGAGAAAGTTCTGCGCAGTAATCCTGCTGAACTGAACACAGAAATCCAGCTGTACAGCACAATTTGCAGATCCAAAATAAACTTAGGTTCCTATAGGATTTGAATGTTATAAGCATTTTAGTGATGAGATGTTTGTCTGCGTTGGAAAAAGAATAAAGGCCACTTATTTATTGTACAATCGTTTAAAATCAAACACAACTGTAACACAGCTGTAAGTATAGAAATTCAATGAAATAAACTTGATATACTCATTTTTATAATAAACGTTAAAGGTAAGTTTCTTTTCCGACAATATAAACTTACAAATATTGATGAGTAAAGGTTGTTATAAAACTCTCTCCAATTTGCATAGCTTACACAAAATCCAACTTTCTTTATTAAAAACATGGTAACCGAATCTAACTGTTTTTTTTAGAGATGTGTTATGGAAACAAATGAATCTGTGTGATATATTTTTGCGAAGAAGTACTCACATGTAAGCAATGTGGTTTAATATTGATGATAACAGTTCGTAAGCACTATCGTGTACTAGTTTAATGTATATTAATTAATAAGTACCTACACATTATAGTAATTTACATTAATTTCAGTATAGATACTTATTTTCAAAATAAAAAAATTTATAAAATATGATTGCAATCAGTTACAACATTTTTTTTTTTTTTTTTTAAGACCATATGTGCATTTTATTGAAGATCTGTCCGCAGGAAAATAATTAATTTTCAAGGGTTAACATTAACATTGAGGTAATTTATATTAGTGTTAAGTAGGTGAACTTATTCCCATGGAAGGTCGAGCGGGTGGATCCTCTGTAGTCTTCTGGAGGAGCTGCTGTTGTCCAGAAGATTAAGAGCTAGGTTGTTGGAGTGCTCGTGGAGCCTTTTGATGTATTTAATGCTCATTTTGGCAATTGTATCGTTTACCCAGGGGATCTCGAGGTAATTATGAATCTCAACATTACTTTGAAAAATGTGGGCATTAGCAATAATGCGCAGGGCTTTGTTCTGCATTTTTTAAATTTGCAGACGGTTAGTAAGATACGCAGTACCCCAAAGATGGATTCCGTAAGTCCAAATGGGCTTGATTATAGTTTTATATACTAGGAGTATCGTGCTGAGAGGGAGGCAAGATCTTCTGCCAATCAGCCAGTAGAAGCGCTTGAGCTTGCTTTCGGCTTGCTTTCTTTTAATCGAGATGTGGTCTCTCCAAGTGAGGTGACGGTCTAAAATCATGCCAAGGTATTTGGGAGTCGTGCATCCGGGAATGACTGCGCCGTCCAGATGGACAGGTGGGCAGCAGCCAGGTCTTAATAAGAAGGTGGAATGCGTGGATTTTTCTGGGTGGACGACTGTGTTCCACCGTGACAGTCATAAGTTTGGAAGGTCAAGTTGCCTTTGCATAATTTCGGAGGCCTCACTAGGAGAACTAGCAAAAGTTAGGAAAGCAGTGTCATCTGCGTAGGTGGCGGTGAGCAATCGATTATCTGGGAGGAGTGGCATATCTGCTGCGTAGATAGGGTAGAGAACGGGCCCGAGCACACTTCCTTGGGGGACTCCAGCTCTAATTGTTCTGTCCATAGAATTGGCTTTTCCACACCTGACATAGAAGAATCTATCCTCCAAGTAGGATTTCAGCAGTGGGAAGAATGCATCGGGCAAGATACTCTTTAGTTTAAGAAGAAGGCCAACGTGCCAGACTCTATCAAACGCTTGTTTGATATCAAGCATTACTGCACTGCAGTAGAGCTTCTTCTCGAGGGCTTTAGAATCCCATCGACTATTTGGTGGCATTGCTCAGGAGTGCCGTGAAAACGCCTGAAGCCAAACTGGTGATCAGGGATCGACCTAGCCTCGTCTAGTACCGGCAATACTCTGCTCAGAAATACTCTTTCAAGTATTTTGGAGAGTATCGTCAGTAAGCTGATTAATTACAATATGTCAATGTTTATTTATACTATTGCTTTTAATTACCAAACATTTTTATAAGTTTTTATTCAATTTAAATTTTAAGTAAGCTTTATATTCAAATGTACATATTATTTCAAATGATAAATTTAAAAAAAATAATAATAAAAAGGATATCAATGTCTTTAATATCAGTTCAATAATATTAGGATATTTATTGACTTTTTTCTTAAATCATGTAAGTTTCAAAAACAAAAAGTATAAAAACACATGTATGGTAGTAATTTTTGCAGATATGTGAGAGGATAAAATACTCTAACAAAACTTATATTTTGAAATATATAAATACACAATCAACTTAACTAATAATATTTAATGTGAATTTTTCAATAAATGGTAGTTGATCAAGTTAACCAAGCTTTCTGTAAAGTTGATAAGCAATGGTAAGGTTAATGTACAAATAAGAGTAGTAGCCATCTTTAAATTTCATTAAATTATCCAATACGTAAAAAATCGACACATTGAAGAATAGTACATATAAAAAGTTAATGATTAAATTCAGTCATTTTAGAATCAGACACAAGCTAGACAGTAATTATTTATTTTATATGTTTTTAAGAAGATATCAAACATAATTGTAAGCCGAAAGCCTGGTAGCCAGTGCTGCTATAATATAGTAGGTTAAAAATTTATTTGTTAACCCTCTGTTAAAAAAAAAATTGGTATCCAGTTTTTTTCAATTAACTTTAACTTATATATGTATATGTTAAATATTATAAATAAGCATCCATGTGCCTTCCAGCTTTTGGCTTTAATTAAAAAACACAAAACAAAATGTATTTTTTATAACGTTTAAACAACTCCATTTATAACTTAATGTATTAAATGAAAGGATTTAATAATTCGTTAAACGAAGTGATATGTATGTATGTATATCATTTGAATGAGTTTTCTTCTTTGTCTTAACAAGTCTAGTTAAATTTACTTTTTCTTTATTTTTTTTCTTTTATTATTAGTACATTTTATATGATCAATCCACATTTTTCTTTTTGCAATAACTTTTGTACCTATTTAAAAAGTAATCAAAAAAAAAAAATACCTTTAGTTATACCAGGAAATTAAGAATAAATACTTATGTATATGTAAATTCAAAGGATAAATGCAGTTCCAATTCTGCAGTATACTTAGCATAGGGTTTACCATAATACTTTAATTCTGCAAATAAATATAAAAATGAAATTCAAAATAATATTTCAGATGTTTTAATTTATTAAGTTGTTATCTCACAGGTATATATTAACATTTTATTAAATCAAGAAAAAGTTATCAAAGAAATGAGATTTTATTAAAAAATGTACTTTGCACAAAATGTATAATTCAGATAGATTATACATACATATATTTTCATTTTTAAATTGCCCCATCTCACATGGTGCTCAAATAATCTTTTTAGCTGTCTGTAATATTTTTGGACATAATATTTTTGGACATACATAACAATACCAACTAAGTTGTTATTTCTTAAAAGCACAACAAATATTTATTTTAAAACCCATCATTTTAACTTTAGCGCGAAATGATAAATTACTTGCAGTCCCGATATCCCCCAATACTTAAATTAGAAAAAGTTGTTTTAAATAACTTGAAGTTTATTTTTATAAAATAATACATATGTATATATGTATATTTATATATAATACATTTGTACAAATTTAAAGTAAAATTATAATTAAATTAAGTGACGTTTTTTTAAATAAGCACATAAATTAAAAATAATAAGTAAAAATGGTCAATGACTTTATTATATGTACGTACATGAACTTTCACACAAGAAATAATAAGATCTGCTTAATTGTTTCTATCAACAGATTGTGGAAGGCCGCATTTGAATTAATTTATATATGCATAAGTACAAATGTACATATTCATATAATTCAAGTACTAATGCAAATTTGTATTAAATAACAGCTATTAAGTAGAAAAAAGTGTTCTCCATGTTTTAAGGTGGTCTTGTGGTCAAATAGGTAATTTGGTCAAAATTGGTGAGCGGCAATGGTTTGTATGCATGTAAGTTACATATGCAAATGTAACTTTAAGCATACAAAAAAATGTTCGTGTGCATATGTATATAGGACTACGCGGTGGAAGTCTTAAATAGTGATTAACATGGTTAAGTTGTTACACTAATGTGTATGTTTACAAATATTATGTGCAGCGTATCTTTAACGAAGTTTTAATAATTTAACAGATATGCTGTTTCTTTACGAATCCGATAACTGGTAGTTGTAAATTTTTCTATATATCGTCCTATGCTTTGCTGGTCGCGCCCTTATACACGATTAATAACATTTTTTGTTCACTATTTTTTTTGAAACATTACTACCATTCTTCTTATAGTTTTAAAATAACACAGCAAAGATTTCGGCTATTTTAGTAATTTATTTTAACCGACAAGTTTTATAGCTGCAGCTGAAATGTTTGGGGGGGCGCTTTGGGCGGTGAGATAAACGGATTCGTACTGTGCGTTTTACTAACACCTGTATCTTGAGTATTCGAACACAATTGCTTTTCTGCTGCAACATTTGCTGCCCACTCTGCGTCAAAAGGATCCGTATCAATTGTACCGTCCGATCTCTCACTTGCACTTAAATTTGGCGCTCGTCCAACGTTAGACTGTTGACTGGATCTTTTTAGAGGCATTAAAGGTGAAGTACTACGTACCACCTGACCCAGCCATTGTTCTGCATTAGGCAGCTCGACAGCCTCAATAGGCTCCGCACTTGGTAAAGAACGCATTGGCACCGGAACGGTGGCCACACGGGGTGTCACTTGAGCAATGGGGGTAGTATACTCATTGCCACTATCGGTATTCCGGATAGCTAGCTTCTCAGCAACAATGATATTTTGATTTATACTGTGGTTGTTATTAAAGTTTAGATCGTCGCCGGAAGCCAACATGACATCAGTCTGTGTGAGTAAAGACAAGCCCTGACTGAGTTCTTGACATAGTTGACTAACCGTATCACTGCTGGATTTCGCTGGAGAGACTTCTGCAATTGGTGAAACGCTGCGCAAAGGTGTGCTTAGCTGACGTGATTCGGAATTGCCGGCAGCAGCAGCTAGGAATGCCCTTTGCCGATCCGCATTGGACGGAAGATCATTTACACGAAGTGACATCTGACGTTTAAATGGTGATTGGCTACCAATTGTACTTAGTCGAAAGGAGCTTTGTCGTTCTAACATGCTAGGTGTAGCGTGCGGTCTCTCAATGGCGAAAGGGTTAGTCGGCTTTTCCGTAGCGGCTGGTGGACCGTCAACACAACGCTTAGTACCACCAACAGTGGCTATTGCCAGACATTCAGTCAATGTTTGTTGGCGAAAGGATCCACTGCGGGTAAAGGTGGAGTTCTTTGCATCAAAAGTCATTGTAACACCACATTCCTTGTCACGACGTTGCTTACGTTCCAAACAAACAGCGAACGCACAACCCACAGCATGTGAAAGTCTCTCACCAGAGTCCTTACAAGCAAGAAAACCATGACACATCCATCGACGTGTAGTTCCGTCTCGGCAAATGTAGCTGAAACCACGCTCATGGTTTCGATCTGGTGCACAGAAGCTTACCTTTTCGATTGTCTGGTCTACGATAAGGCCTTTCGTTTCATCGTCGACTACACGGAGACCATCTCCGCTAACATGCAACAATCCTCGTACTGGACGTCGTCGAGATTGCTAAAATATATGCATAGAAAAATGTCATTAGTAATTATACAATAGTTTTTAATCAATTTCTAAATTTTTTCCTTAAATTTTAATTGTGTTAATTTACTTAATATACAAGGTAAGATTTACAATCTCTCGAAAATTGCACATTCTTCGTGACCATCAATAGTCGAGTCAGTCTCTTAATCTATCTATCCGTCTGTCTGTCTGAGCGTTAATCCGCCTGTTTGTATTTGTACGCAAATTTCACAAGACCTTACGAGTAGTGTATGTCAAAAGAACATATAACTATATACAGTAAATTATATATATATTATATACTGTCAAAAATATGTATAACATGATCAAATGTTGTACAACTTCAATATGCTTGTCCTTTCTTAAGGCGAGACTAATGATTTTACGTATTAAAAGAAAGAATAATAAATAAAGTACGATAAGGCTATTTTATATTAACATCCAACGTATTTTACTTAAATTTTATATATTTAAATAATTTGACTTGCCTTGAAAATAATTGACTTACCCTAAGTACTTTAAGAGCCTCTTCACAGACTTGCATACCGCGTGATTCAAATACCTCTACACAGCCCAAGTACTTCACGGAAAAAGAACAGGTGGCAGACCGCACGGCTTCTTCGTCGGCCTGCCATTGATGCGGCTTAGAAGACTCTGGTACACGATCCTTGCGTCGACGAAATGAGTCACGAAATGAGCGCCTCAAACGGTCCATTTTTTTCGGTGATTTTTTGCTAAACCGAAAAGAGGCAGATTTCTGCAAGTGGCGAAGATACAATATTATTACGAAAGCTTAGTAAATTTCATTTAAAGTGTACCATCATTGATAAAAAGAAATTTATTAAAGTAAGATCAACCCCTGTAGCAACCTACCCCATTTTGAACATCACCAAATTTTCCCCGTGTGAAGCCGCGCTCTAGTGGTTCGTGTGTGTGTGACGATGAGTTTCCCATGGCTTGTACCTTCCAGTTATATAGCTGCTGTCTCCCTCACGGTATATTTGCCACTTAATGTATCTATTCCGTTAATGTTTATATGCTAATAACCGTTATTGTTTAAACACTTAAACAGGCTTACGTCTTTGACAGACTTTTTACAGTTTAAGCTAATATTTTCATGTACTTTTCTTGTAAGTAGCAGCTTTGCACAATTTGAAGCTATAGAAATTTTATTCAATTTAAAAATATCATTAGAAGTGTTTATGTATATATTTATTTATTAGCTCGTTCCGCACGACAATTTATTTATTTAACGAAATCGAGTTGCGGGTATTGATTAAATTAATTGATGACATGTTACCGAAATTTTAATAGTGCTCAAAGCAAATATAATCTGTTAGGGGAAGCAAATGGTTACGAAAAATACAAGCAATACCCAATATTAATCAGAACTTTGACAACTCTAAAATGAGAAATGAAGTATTGATTTTATTGTTTCGATAATGAATCACAGCTATGAATCCATACTTCTTATCGCTAGCTAATTAAATCAACACGCCCCACAATTGAATTAAAAACTCTACAGAATAAAGCAATAGCATTTAAATCAACCTGAATTTGTATTGTCTCTAATAATTCTGCCTACACGAAAAAAAGCAAAGCTAGAACCCTTCCTTAGAGTAGCTAGTCCGATCTCCAACTAAAAACTATGATAACAAACCCTACTTAGCTTATCGCAAAGTGCGGTTAGCGTCTGCCACGTAATTGTATACACACATTTCTTATAATACCCTGTATAAGTGAATATCAACAGCAAATGTAAGTAAATTGGCTTCCAGCTGCAAATTAAAGTTGACATGGAGCTTAGCAGGATAACGAACAATTGTTCAAGACATCTAATGAAAAGCTTATCTTACGGTCCACCTATATTTCCTAATTAGCTCCTAGTTACAGGATATTTCATAGCCGCACCTCTTTACAATACTTCTGAGCTTGTTTGCCTTTTGTATTTTTGATTTATTTGCTATTTTTATCCATGTTTTTATTTATATTTGCGGGGACCTTTGTTTTCTTTGCGTTGCAGCGACAGTCGTCGACGTTTATGTGACTTTATCACATGTCTCATATTGCGGTAAATTCTACCGACTAAGTAAACTATGTGCGCTTTAATTTATAATTGCGCACCTCTGACAACAAAAGTGAATGTCACGACTTACTTCAACCCAAGAAGATGTCCGACGTGATTTTTTAATGTTGGGCTAAAATATATCAAACATTTGGGCACATTTCCTTCCAATAAATTATACATATTTTTTTTGTGTATTCCAACTACTTAAAATATACAGCTACTAATTTATATTATTAAAATTATTAATACTTAAAATTAATTAATATTAAAAATAAATCAATTAAGCCTTGTATAATAACAGATATTAATGCATATATGTGTTTATGTATGTATGTATGTATGTATCTATCTATTTATTAATCTAACTTTATATCTGTCTATCTGCCTATCTATATATCCATCTGTCCATCTATCTATCTATATATCTGTCTCTCTGTCTGTCTGTCTGTCTGTCTGTCTGCCTGTCTGTCTGTCTGTCTGTCTGTCTGTTTGTTTGGTGTCTGTCTATCTTTCTTTCTGCCTATCTACCTATCGATCCATATGTATCATGCAACAACTTATGATTTGCAAGTATGTGCGTATTGTATTAAACATAATTAAGCCTTTAACCTTCAACACACATTTTTTATTGGTTTCAAATTTGATAAGCAGCACTGCCCCAATGAGTAAATATATATTGTAGTACACACACATGGACATCAATGATTAAAAAATACTTGTATTGGCAAAACGACAATTACAACGGCAATTGGCACGGTGGAATCTGTAATTAATTTTAGCCCCCAAAGGTTAACAGCTTTGTTGCAAATTTGTGACCCAACAATAAACTGATGTCTGCTAGTCTGATCTCCATTTATCCAGCTACTGTTAGCTATTTTCTGGACTCATACCAAAGACGAACAAATTGGTGATATCATACATACATAATATACTTTTAAGTATGAATATCTTTAATAATTAGTAGGGTTTCACAAATTACATGAGTTCCTAGTCATACGTAGATATATTATGTGAACCATATTGAAGTGTTTGATTATTTTACGATTCAACAATTAATACCAAATAAAAACGTAAAATTTTAAAATTGGTACAATGACATATATGTGTGCTGACATCTAGTTCAAGATTCATATATCCATATACCTATAAATTTACTATTGATTTTTTAGCAGTGCAACCCATAATATTGACACCCTCGTGTCAGAAGAGAAAGAACAAAACAGTATTATTTACTTTTTTTTTTTTAATTCAAAGTTCACACGCTTTATGCCAACCACAGCAACGAAAAAGAGGATATATGAATGCACAGTTTATGGCTTCCTTTTCCTTTTAGCTCTTCTGTACTTAATATGCAATTATAATTATACCGCCCCATGTCTGCAGACTTAGGTCAAATGTGCGTTGAATTTACAACCACCAAAAAAAACGGGCACATGAACGTAGTCCTTCGTAGGGCCAAGCAACTTTTTACTTTTCATGAAACCCTTGAAAGGGAGGGTTGCATGACCAAGTAAAGGAATTTATAATGCGCGATCATTTGAGTTGGTGGTCGTGGGAACTTATTTATAAAAACTGAATGCCACAAGAATGTAACAAAATAACTTTCTATAACTTTATATACATACATTTTAATATATTTTATTTAACATATTTATATATTTTATTAATTATTATAAATATATAAATATATGTATAAATAAATATATATTTATATATTTATAGACAGTTAATTTAATGATTTATTTCCACAGATATACATTTAGTATTACTTAAAATTTTTGATTGTAAGACTAATAACTAATTTCTGTTAATGTCCTTAATAATGCACAACCTTACACTCAGTCTAAACTTAAATCTAAAAAAAAAAATAGTATTTATATATGATATCTGTCTACTGTCATTTTAAAATATACTCTTTTACCAAAAGACATGAAAAAATACTAAAAAATCTTATAACCTTAAAACACAAATAAAATAATTATTTATAAAATTTTTAAAATTTAAAATACAAAACACATCTTTTAAACAAACTATCAAACTATAAAAAACTATCAGAAAATCCCCACTCCTAAATTCATCACAAGAAGTCAAAGATACTTTGTTAAGCATTTTACCATTTTTCAAAATTTAAGCCCTATTATCTTTACAAATCACATACTTGAAACCCGAATTATTTTTACAAATTCATTTTAAGAACATATGTTTGCAAATTGTTCGAAAATAAATTTAAGCGATAGTAGGTAATATACAAAATTTAGAAAATACAAACACGGCCCTCGCATATGTTCATGATGTTTATTCATTAGATTAATTTAATAATTAAAGAATAGCAAAATTGGCCATTTGAAATATTAAGATTCTTGTATACATATGTAAATAATAAGAGAAAAGATATGGGTTTAATAAATTTCTTAATTCCTCTTATCTACTGAGGAAAATACTTTAATCTCATCAAACTTTGATTAACAGAAGTTAAACCACAAAAAAATCGATAAAATAATTTAACGTAAAAAAACCCAATGCGACTGAACTCATGTGAAGAAGCCCCGCATGTGACTAGCAAGCTAGCAAAAAAGTAATGACTAATGGAAGTGGGTTGTCGCTTAAATAAACGAAAATCGTAATTTTATCAAAATAAATTTATATGTATTTTGAATCAATTCATGATCAATTCACCAATCTACTTTATCGTTTAAAAATAATTTTACTGTCAGAAGCCTGGCCACACTCAAATTACAACTTTATTTATTACAGAGAAAAAAAGCTGATCTAACTTATTATTCAAACTCATCATCCACCTATAGGACATCTTCTACTTTTCAATTGTACAAAAAATATACGAACATTACAAGCTAAGAAGGAGTCAAGCAAGTTGTTCTTTTGTCTGTTTATGGCTGTGAAACTTGCGCAACCGATCAACGTTCATCGGCCTTCGATGAAAAGCAGCTTTTAATCGGTAAGCTGTTGCTGTTGAAGCTGCCTTATATTCTTATGTTGCTTGTTGAAGCGAAAATCGTGATTTCAAGAATGCAGTTTCAAATAATCGAAAGGTATGTAGAAAAGTGGTGTAGAGCTGCTTAGAGAAACGGGTTTCTTTCATTCAATGCACTGGGCACACACAAACACAGATATTTGCTAGTTTCTTAACCCATACTAGTGTTAAAGCAAATAATAGTTTCTTAAATAAAACATACATAATATATAATAGCATATAAAAATATAATTAAATATATATTTATAAATATATAATAATAATAAGTTTATATTGTTAAATATTAATATTAAATATTATACTTCATCTAAAACATTTAAACAATATTACTCTTTAACTGAATTGGTTAAAATGCTGTAGCACGCCCACAATACAACACAAACACACATTTGCACATTTTAAAACAAAACTAAGAATACAAATTGGTATTGAAATAACTAAAACGTACGAGTGTAGAAAATATGTTAATAGGTTGGACGTAGATCGAACTAGCTATTGTATTGCCGTTCATTACGTTTAAACTTGGATTGAACGAATGGTAGTCTATTGATGTAAAACCTATACAAAAACCAGATATATCCGTATGTTATTGAATTTGAGCTATTGTATAACACTTATGAAGCGAAATAGTAGATGAGTTCAACTTTCTAAATCTTCATATTCTGATAAAAACATAATAAAACTCAAGAAACAAAATGGCTGAAATACAGGAACTACAAAATGTAAATATTATATACAGAGCTGAAAACCTGTAGTCAAAAATAACCAAAAATATTTAATTCTTGAATTCTGTACAAAATAAACTTTTTTATCAAATGCAAAACTTGTTTGTAAAAGAACTGAGAAAAATTCGTTTTGTATTGCCCATTGTATTTTGCTCTTTATAACTTCCATTAACCAGTTTATATTGCTCTTCTTGCTTATGAATTTTAGTATATTTGTTTTAATAGCACATACCTTAAGGACATTGTACTTATGTCAACAAATTATTTTGCTTGTATGTATATCCAAATGCACTTGATTTAAAGTAAAAAATAAACTCCTTATATTTACATATTTGCATTTGATACTCTGAGAGGCAATTTTCACTTAAGTCAACAAACCGGTTTTGAACATAACTGTGTGTATATTATACGAAAAAATTCGTTTTTTTATATACAAATATTTATTATATACGTAGCATTAAGATTTCACGATTTTTAATTTAACAATAAAATACAGCACCACACGAAATATTAATATACTAACACAGGATCAACAGTAAAAATCAAATCTAAGCCCCCCCAAAATATTTTATTATTCACGAGCACATTGAAACTCTAAAGAGACCGAATGGGCTTTACCGACTGACGCATTGCTGGTTGCGTTTTCAAAGAGGTTTGCTCAATTCGACGGCTCAAATTGCTCTACTGTACCAACAGAGTGTTGACTTGCCAGGGTACTGAATTGTCAGTTATGTTTAAGAGAGGAGTTTATAAAAAGTAGAGAGAACAGAGAATGAAAGTGTCAAGAAGAGAGAGGGTATGCTGACATCTGTCGCTACCTTACACGAACAACAATCTGCGAATGTGTACGTCTACTCCGTGTGCATATGTGCTGTGCTGCGCTATATGTGAGTATTTCCTCTATGCCATTGGATTGTTACTACCAACACGATAGTAACCTCGAGCATCAGACAATGCAACTAATACTAGTACATGCGTTTTCTGCAGCATGTTAATTTTATGAAGTTGTTTCGGCAAGATAAATTAATAAAATAATCCATTAAAATTGAATCGTAACGTTTTTTAATAACCGATTAGCTGTCAACAACAATTTACTTAATAATGTTAAATCAATTACAACAACGACTTTCTGGAAAACATTTTTATTTTATTAAATATTTTTGTCCATTATTCGACCGATATTTTTAATATATATTTTATATATTTTTAATATTTTCTAAAACAAATCACATAAGCAATCTATGTACCTGAAGAAAATAAATGTAGGGCAATAAAAACCAGTTGTCGATTCTGCAGCTGTCGGTTTTACTTTTACACATCCATACATATATATACTGTCACAGGTATAGGCTTGTTGACGCAAGCAGAATGTGATTGTTTCTCCAAGAGTACATTAAAGAGCACACACAACTCTTAAGTAGAAAACGTTTTGATCATAGTTAGAACTGTATATATAAATACGTAAAAAGTTTTCAACGATTATGTAAGCTTTTAACTAACATTAAACCCTCTAGATAAGTATTACTCAGCTGTCAAAACCAATTTTCCCATAACAATTATATCGAATGATAAATTTAGTTTAAGCCATACAAAGTAACTGTCGGGCAAGGTCATTTTACGTTATTATAAAGAGACAACGAGCGATAAAATAGCTGGATAGATTCAAGCCAAGAGTAAATCATCATTCTCAAAATAAAAAAAAAAAATACGCCCTTCTACATTTTAAAACGTTTGTAAAAGTTTACATGTAATATTTCTTATACCAACGCTATTTAAATTATATCTTTTTAGGTGTGATTATTACATTTTTAAAATTAGTTTCAATGCTTGAGGCTAAGACCGGTATATTTAAGTGACATAGTCAATGTCAAACTAATCAGGAATTAATTGTTGATTTTTTATAATTGTTTTATTTGTTCACATAATATATATAGATTTTAATGTGTTGTTTGTTTTGATAACTATACAAAGTTGACACACCTAGCATTTGTTACCTTTTGTTTCGCAAAGCAAACAAAGCTTTAAAAAAAAAATTATGTCTTACCTAGCTTTTTTTGATGTGGAGCTCTGAAAAGATAAAAACATAGTTACATTATTTAATTAGCAAAAGTATTCTCGAATTTTAAAAAATTGTGAGGTATTAAAACAATTTGACAAAATCAGTTACGACACAGACTCTCTTAAATTGAATTTAAGAGTTTGAAATTTCTAACGTATCTAGTACCAAATTCACCAATATAACAAAACATGTATAAATATATGGTGAGCATGTTGATAAATTTGTATACATGTCATAATATTATTATTATTGTTATAATAACTTTTATTACGCTTAGGTATAGGGCTTTACATTTTACATCTATAGTCAGAGAGCACTGCAATATTCCAGCTGCCATGATTCATCGAACAATTCCATGAACAACACCAAAGTTGACAGAAAATATTTAAAATTTCTCTTGCTTATCATTCAGTCAAAGCTTTTCTCTCAGGTATGTTATGTATGTTAAAGGTAAAAGCTTTTCAAGGTAAAGCTTACAAACTACGGTGAATGAACCTTTGCGCCATGTCATATACACAGAATTCTGAATAAAATGATTTAAACCAAGCTTATAATTTATATAAATACATAACAGCTATTATTTATTTTAAATTGTTTCTTTTTAATATATATAAGTATAAAGCACTTATTATTTATTTTTATTTGTTGCTTATTAGGGTTACTTATATATTTTATATTTACTTATATTCATATCCCACATAAATATTTTACTCCCAATGTATGTATTTAGCGTGTTGGACATCGACACACTCTTCTAAAATTATTTAATTTTACAATATTTAATATATTTATGAATAACCTTATTTATACATTAAAATGTAGAGAATACAGTCAATGTGGTAAGCAATAAAGAACAGGTAATGCTTTATAGCTAAATCCATAAATAAATTATCCATAAATGCACTTTGCGCAAAAAGCTTGTCAATTGCTTACCAGATATAAGCAATAAAGATCATCCTAGGAGCAATGAGAGAAAATATTCAGTTGATTATTTCCTAAAGATAAACTTTTCTCATGTTGTTCCTAATATATTTTATTTGTTATATAGTTCTATTCAACTATGTTCTTGGTATATTTTATTTTGTTTTAATATTTTATCTATTAGTACATATTTAACATCTTTCATAAAGAGATCAACATTTTTAGAGCTTAAAATGTCTTATTTATAATTAGATATTCTAAAGCATTATTAAACAGAATGTGTTTAACTTACTAATATATTTTGGGTATAGTTAATGTTTCTCTTATTTTAGGTCGACCTTATTATTCAACTATTAATCATATTTCAGCGACCTTTAAATTATTGACTTCTTTAAAATACAAACGTATACAAATCATATACAACATGAAACTCAATGTAATTATAATTATAATGATTATTTGTCGACATATTCACCTACCGTCAAAAAAGAAGTAGATATGCAGTTTCCAATACCATACAAAGTATAGAGGTGAACATGAAGTTATCAATAATCGTTTAATGTTTTGACTGAAACTACCATGAAAAACAAATTCTATACCAAAACAATATGGATAACATTTTATAAAGCCAGCCATGAAAAATAAAAAAGAAGTGTATTACTTATTTAAAAACTAAATCATTCAATATTTGAATATACCTGTATGCTCACTTAAAGCAAATAAGTTTTTCTGTTTTGTTCTTGTGCAAAGACTCGTTTAAACTGCAAACTTACATTGCAACGTTAACTAAATAATAATCATTGTAAAATGTTTTTTTAGCTTGAAAGATATGTAAAGGCTTGATAGAACACAATGGGAGGGCTACTTGCGCCTCTGAGGGGACTGTCATGCTTGGCTTCTCACTTATGACCATAGAGTTCCCAACTAACAGGTACATGAAACTCGTAGAGCCATATACACAAGAGTGCAATGCAACTTAAGGTCACCGCTCTTCAGTATTCTTGCAGCATGATGAACTGCTTGTTTGAGAACTGCTTGCTAATCAACTTATTCTCATAAAAATCCAAAAGAACATATATAATGCACATTATAATACACACTTAAGCTGACCGCAATAAACGAATACAGTGGACCCTTAGTTAACGAACACAATTCGTTCCAGAGCCTTGTTCGTTATGCGAAAAGTTCGTTAAGCGAAACCATTATTTCCATATAAATCAGTGTAAAATGAATTAATGCGTTCCACGTCAAACAAAATCTAATAGTCAAATTTTTCGATTTTGACTTTAACTGACGATACAATTTAAATTATTCATAAATTTAAGAAAGGAAAAAATGAGGATATTTAAATCTAAATAAACAACTTAAATTTAAAAATATTTTTTAGTTCTAGTTCTTCTTTAAGAAAAATCTGTTTAGTATCCTTTGTTTTTGGCGAAGCTTTAAAATTTACGTCCATAATTGGAGCCTTATTCTTGAGTGTGGTCGAAATCGCTGATTTAGATAGTTCAAATTCTAAACGTCCTAGATCAGATACGTTATGCGAAATGTTCATTAACCAAGGGTCCACTGTATAAATAAAATACTCAACCCATAAGTGAATCTTATTTGAATTTTACATTGACGTTTGAACTAGCGTTACTTATTAATTAACATGATCTATCAAAAAATATTTTAATTAAGCTTACCAATGCACTCGTTTTGTTCATTTTCGTTGTATAAAAAAAACTGATTACATTTCTCTTTGCTATGATTGTGTTTATGATTATGTATTTTAGTTATGTTTTTTACATCGTTATGTTTTACAGCAAGTTAAGAAATGTATTAAACAGTTGACAAAACACATTGACCAAACATCGAAGGTCAAGAATAATAAGAATTTGAGTGCATTAAATAATGGACTCTAACCAAAAAACATATGGACTGAAGTACGCACATACAAACATTAGGGGTACTGTTAGTTAGTCATGTGATAAAAATTAATATGAAACTGAAATGTATAGCTTTAATTACGTTAACATAACACATGTACAAACATAAATGTATACAAATGTTAACATGCATACAAACAAACGCGTTTATGTCATATTTCGGAAGGAAAAGGCACCAGCAACACGCTGTAAATAAAAATCAATAATTGCTGTTTGCTGTTGTCAACGTGCGCTGCTACCAAAATTTATTAAACGCACTATCGGCAGATTAAAATGGAGCACAGGGCTTACGCGTATAAGTAAAAAATTTATAAATAAGCCTAATTTAAATAAAAAGTATATTTTTATAAATTTAAACTTACCTACATCATGTATTTTCAAACTACCTAAATTAATGTTTGTTTTCCCTTCTTTGTTCGCTCGTATATTATAGTTTAAGTTAATTTTTAACGTTTAATATATTTTTTATTTTCACGAAAGGTTTAAATGATTTGAACAAATAATTAAGTCAAATCATTGGCAGAAGTATAAAATTATTCGCAGGCAGTAAATTTAACTTTGCTGTTCATATGACGGTTACACAATACTATCGACAAACTTTACGAGACGAAACGAAGTTGAAGAGCAAAGAAGTATCCGATTGGGTCGAAATGCAAATGCAATGTCAAAAATATTATTTAAAGTATATATCAAATAATTTTCTTATTTAAAAACAGATCAGTGCGTTTTAAATATACCAAATTACACACCATCCGCACCAACTTAAGCGTAAATAAATATGTTCATTTCATACAGGCTTTTTGCCGCCAAACCACAGCGAATACATTTATAACTACAGAGCCCGAACGCTCACCGAGAACTGAGCCGAGAAAATAACTGAACAGAAACAAAAAGCAAAAAGCAAATCAGAAAAGAAAACGAAAAAGGAAATGAACAAGACCCCCAAACAGTGGTTTTTGTTTAAGAACGAAGGAGAATTAATCACAGAGTGGTGAAATTACGTTAAAAGCTTATTTTATCTTTATAAATCCGTGAAAGAAGTCAGCTTTGTTGCTTAAAATTGCAATTAAAATACATAACGTTATCGAATGAGATGATGATAGAGTATTTCGACTTAGTGTATAAATTTTTTTTTATTAATTGGAGCACCTTCCAAATGTTAAAACAATATTTTTAAGTATAGCAGAATCAAAAGCAAATTTTCTTAAATGATCATATTTAATACATATCCCAAAATAAAAGGGATACAATTTACACAAAACAGGTTAATTTATATATAATTTACATTATTAAAGATTGTACATAAATTTTTTTTTTTGTTTGATCTTGCCAAGGATAAATGCGCATTTAAAAAAGTTTTATCTCTCGAAATTTTGATTTCTTTCAGCGTGGGTCTTCTTAGATAAGCGATACTCTTAAAAGCTTTAGTCATCGCGTTTATTGGCATGTATAACGGTCAATAAATAAAATTGTTATTAAATGCAGCTCTGTATAACGAAGCTGCCAACTTCGTAAATTATAAAATGCACTGTTGTAATCTTTACATTAAAATAAAGTCAAATTTAGTTATACAATATAATAATTAAAATAAATTTTCTGCTTTTAATGTTCACTATAGAGTCCTTTCAAACGTTACAATGAATTTTAGAAGCTTTGAGGAGAAAAATATTGCATGCACCAAGAATACTTTACTACCCAAGTCAATGCGGTGGAGCTTTCCAACTTTTGAAATAACATAGTAAAACGTAAAAAAATTATGTTAAATATAAAAAAATATATATAATATGTTATAAAATCAAATAAGTATGAATGCGCTGGTGAACTTCATACAGTTTTTTGCAATAATGCCATGCAATCTGTATCCAAATCGCTGTTTTAGATACATAGGTTAGGTAGTGATTATTATGTTAAATTTGACTTCTCCTTTTAGAAAAAAATATGTTTGTGTGAGTCATGTGTATCATAGGTCACAGGCATCAGTCATAATATAGATAAATCACTGTATATGCGATTACCAAATTTTAAAATCAATGGAAATGTTTTATTACCTATATTACAGGGAATACATTTGTATTTACTTGATTCGATATGTTGACAAAATTTTAATTTCCTAGAGGAAGAAATACAAAACAGTTATTAACATTTTCCAATTAGCTTTATACAGTTTCAAATCTTCCTTCGAGCAGGATGTCACGCATAATTATTCCAAGCTCTTCCTCTTTTTGTAGGCGCATTTCATCAATAATTGAATCCCTAAAGCTGATATCAGTCGCTGGATCCAGTAGTTGGGTTGGTTTCTGTTTTTCTTCTTGTGGTATCTCGGCAGTAAAGATTGCACCTATGCGTTCAAGACTCATGAATTGATTATCGTTAATTCCCATCTTTTCATAACTATCCATGCCAAACCATATGGAAAGTGGTTGATTGTGATCTGTGATATGAGCACGAAATGGATTTGTAGGGCTCCCAAAGCCTAGATGGCTGATTGTGTCGCGCAACATCTTGGCTAACTTGGGATGTTTTTGAGAATAAAATAATAAAGCTCCACCAACAAAGTGCGCCATTTGCCTTAAACAGTTACATACGCTAATTTTTAAAACTGGATCAAAATCCACAAATGCGTCGTACTTTCCGCCAACAATAACAACAGGAAATTGCAACATATCCCGATGTTCTGGGTTTTGTTGTTGTAGCTCCTTATTCTCTTGATATTTCGTCTGCTGCATTACTTGATTAACAGCATCGCGAAGTCCAAGGTATGCACATTTTAAATCTGTCCATATGTGATGTGGCCGGGACAGATCAACAACTATAAAGGCTGAAAATTGTTGCAGGCTGTGTGTACGCACTGGCACATCTAGCAAGTGCTCAGCATTGTCTAGTGCTCCCAGCTCCCAAATATTTAATACTTGTGCCGACCTGCCACTGCCGATTCGACGGCAGTAATTGTATTCCAGAGCAAGCGTTGGGTATGTCGTACTTTCATCTCGATCAATAAATTTGTTGATGATCATAGACTTTCCCTATGTATTGAAAATTATTATTTCTGAAGAAGCAAGCTGTTCTATATGAACGTTCTTACCGCACCCTTGCTACCCAAGAAAAACACTGTTCGGTCCCTAGGAACAGTGTTTACTTCTAATTTACGCAAGCGTTGCTGTTCTTCTGTTAAGCGTCCCGCTATTTCTTGAATACTGTCCATTGTTCTTAAAACAGTTTTATTTATATTTTAAGAATTTCCGTTTTATTTAAGAAAAGCCGCTGCTATTGGCAGTAATAAAGTGAAGTTGTTTATTTGTTTTTAGGTTACCAGGACAACCGACCAACTCAAAAATGACAAAACATATATATAAGAATGTTAAACAAACTTATAAAGTAATGGTAACTGTTAGAATGTTTATTTATTTAATTACTCGCAGAAATTAAATTATTAAGATAGGAAAGAGTGGGAAAAATTTTTTTTTTTAAGCCTAACCTAGTTTAGGTTAGTTGCCTCTGTAAGTTGTCTCTGCGCAAGAGTGAACGAGCGAAATAACACTTCCAAAGACAACCTACATATGCACTTCTGTGGTTGTTAATTAACATTAATGCATTTAGGCTAATGCAATAAATTATAATAATAATTATACATTTATCATTTGTTTTTTAACTTAGTTATTTTAATATTAGTTTAACTGGGACATCTATCAAGTGTGTACAGTTGTAGAGTTGTAGATAAATGGAATAGACAGTCGGAATGATTTTATTACATTGGTCAATGAAATATAAAGTGAATCTTTGAAAAGATTTCTTTTGTCCCTAATTGATAACATGTGGTAACATATCACACCCTAGATTGACTATATCTTGAAAAAGAGGATCAAAATGCTGAAACGTAAACAGAATACGGATAAAAACATAAAATGGGAAACGATTGACCAATCAAAGAAAACAAAATATGTTCTCCTGTAGTTTGTTTACGTTTTTGCAATTTCATTTTGACTGATTTGGAAGCTGTATTAAAGTTAGGAGCATTTACCATCACGCTTTAACCATTCAAATATACATACGTATAATCTGTTCTTTGAATTTTTATTTACTAAGCCGAACCAATATATTTTAAATATGAGTTATCTTGTAAATATTAGTATTAATACATATATATCGATTATACAAAATCATTGTATACAACTATTTATGAAGCACATCAAACACAGTAAATAGTGACAGATTTGTTGATACTTTTGCAACCAGCGGACACTGCACCTAAGCAAACCTAACCTAGCAGCTATGTTAGAGTGTGAAGGGCAATGTACATTAAGGTATTTAATTGATATAATCGAAAATGTATTTTATTTATAATTTTGAAATTTACTACCCTTTGTTTGTATTATTACAATCGTATGTACTAGTAAATGTATTCTTGAAATGATTTTAATAACGCGACAAGCAAGCAATAATAATTTTCCTTTTGGTATATCGTATCCTTTTATTTCGTGTTTACAGTTTCGTTTCACATTTTATTATGCGTTTAAGATCTGATAAATAAGCAGTTTCCACATTAATATGTTTCCGTTTTCGGGTGTTAAAATCGACATATAATGGCTCTGAAATATTGTGTAATTTAAGTTCTCTTTATTTTTTGCTGAGCAACTACAAAAAAAACCAAATTTTATCTATTTACTGATCTTCATCACCGAGTTCATGCTTAATCTTAGAGAAATCGAATGTTTCGCCAGTACCACGCTTAAAGATATTCAATACATCCAAGCAAGTAGTCTCAAAATGCGTGGTTGCATCATATGATTCCGATATAAATATTTGCGAGTCCAGACCGTTGTCCACTGGTTCCAAATAATCAGAAATGGTAATAAACTTTTGTGCAATTGGTTCCAACAAATCAAGACCAGGTTTAATTTCAATTTCAGGATTCTCGGTCTCCACGGTAGTTGAAACCATACCAACGAACCAACCCTTTGCAGCCACCTGGTGGGTAGAGCTGACCAATGAAACATAAATATCCGATTTGCGATCAACTTGTTTTTGTGGAATGATAATTTGAGTGGACAGGGCATCCTTTGTGTTTGTCACCGGATGGTCCAAAATGCAAATACAGCGAATAACCTTGCCACGCTTGCGCACCTGTAGAATTTAACATTATTTCTTAGTGTTCATTATAATTTTACGTTATAACAAACCTTGTCTTGTACATAGCTTGGGTCGCAGTAAACCTGTTTGCATTTGGCAATTTCTTCACCTGAACGAACACCAATCACCTTACCGCCTTCACCAAGCACTATTTCATCAATTGGTTTGTCCAACATATATGTACCACCGTAGATGGCTGAGAGACGAGCAAAACCTTGCGGCAACTCACCCAGACCATACATCGGATAAAGATAAGGTGACTTTCCATATCTTGCTAACGAATCCGAGTACAGTTTAATGCGTCGTATTGTATTGACAGCTGGTTCATTTAAATACTCGTCATCGCGAAACAGTGCAAGAGCATGACCAGTAAAGTCCTGCGTGTTCTTGTCAAGGCCAAATTTGTCATAAAGTCCCTGCATATTAGCTTTCGTTGGATCAAAATCTTTCCAGGTCTTGGGGTCATCCTCCCTAAAGTCCTGAACGTAGATGAGAAAGTTGCGGAATCGTCGCTTCTCAAATAAACCTAAAGTTAAAATATTTAAACGTTAAAGAATTACCCATTGTATTTTTAAAAAATATAATTTAATTATTATCATTATAGGTAAAATTATTATAATAATCATTATTTTAATTGTTATTATCATTATCATTGTTTTCATCATTATTATTATCTTTGGTATCATTATTACCATTATTATTATTATCATGCGTACACAGTTTTTCAAAAGTTACCACAACAACCACTACTCAAGATATGAGGTCACTAAGCACCATGTACTGAACAATGACAAAGTGAAAGAGTTCAATGCGCCTGCTCAATGTGTAGACGGAGAATTAAAGGCAACATAGTTGGCGAAGAAACTGCCATAGGCAACAATAAAAAACAAGCCCAATCGTATACAAGTAATAATTAATTTGTCTACTAATAAATACATTAAACAATATAGTAATTATATGAATCGCAAGTGAGGTGCAAAATGTGAATCAACGCAACGGTTAATTGCTTAAATTCATATTCAGAGCTGCCAGATAGCAAAAGAAAAATTACTGGCAGCGCTATGAAAAATCTTGTATGTATATTCACGCAATGCACAACATACAATTTTAAAATCCTTGTTTAAATCTATATTCTATTTCACAATACAAATTTAAAAAAAAATAAAGATAAGACAGAAAAATTATATCAAACGTTAGCAATTACATATACACACACATTAATACGTGTCATATTCTAAGCAAGAACAGCGAGTGCCAATCGCCCAAATAAACCGAACAAAGACATATGGAGAAAGCGCAAAGGGGAAACGAAATAAAAAATAAAATATGTATATACCTATAATATTTGCATCAAATTGCCGTGCAGTTTTTGTAATATGTTTTCTTAAATTATTGCTACATACCCATGAGATCACTTGCCAACGCCTCTTTTTGATCCACCGGCACTTTGGAAATTTTTCCACCCTTATAAACGTAGCTGCCCTCAATCGACTTAAATTCCAGATAACGGGTAACGCCCGTGTGTATGAGCAGTTTTACCAATTGACCATTTGCCATCAGGAATTTGGGTATTAAATCCACATTCCAGTCACGACCCCGCCCAAACTTTACGCCAGGAGCTTCCATTCCAAAACGTTGGAATAGCTCCTCCAGAGGCGTAATAGAGGCTGACTCGCCACCATAATATTTGTTACGATCAATATGCAGTACTTTCTTGCCTGAGACAGAAAGCATACCACTAAGAATGCATTCTTTTAAGCCAGTGCCCAAAACTATTGCGTCGTATTCTTCATTCATAGTTGCTTTTTTTATTAATTTAACCAACTACTTCTTTAAATCAATGATTTTCACTTTGAAATGTTGCCGACGTTCTCAACGTTTGTACAACTTTCGTTCAATACAATTTTCTCTACTCGCTTGAAAATCCTAATTTTCTATTAATATTTTTATGTATATTTTGTTAAGTTGAATCTGGTCACTTCGAAACACAGCTCATACACACAAGGCAGCACTTTTTGCATATTTTTTGCCATTTGTACTAACAGAAACACGTTGTACAACACATGACCTTATGAATTTTTTATATTTTTAATATTAATATTATTAAAAACAACCATTAAATACTTAAAATAAATAAATATTAATTTGTACTAAAACAAGGCTTTTAAGCAGTGGGATGCATTATATATGTAAATTCTATATCGGATAAACATGATTTGTACAGAAAGAATCGATATCAGATCCGTTTAGTTAATTATGGACTGACACAATTACTTCAGAATGAATTGAAGGAGAGGTAAAGTTTCTTATTATTAAATATTATAGTCTTATTTATACGATGATTGGTTTAAAATTGTAAATATATTACTGCATATTAAATTTGAGCTCATCGATATATGTTACTGCCTGATATATCGATAACTTGACGAAAAGTTACTCAGTTAGAAAAATATATTGAACGAGGTGGACGTGTTCTTTTTTATTGTTTGGTTATTTTGTGTCATCATTTGTATTTTGCTTATGTTAATAAAAAACTGGACAATTTACTTAAGCAATAAAGTGAAATTTAATTGAAACAAATAGTTTTATTCTTATTGTTTTCAGTGGTAATAAGTGAATATAAACAAAGATAACATAATCTAAGAACATTCTTGCGCTCGTAGTCAGTATAACTAACTGGAGATCAAATTTAAATTAATATTTTACTGAAAGAACATGCTTGACTGTAAATTTGTGGGAAACTAAATATCAACCCACTTGAGCAAAATATATACTTATGTGAATTCGTGTTATAAGTGATGTATGGTTGTTGGAAATTGGGAAACGGGAACGGGTAAAAGTGAGCGGTTCGTTCGTTAAGTAATTGTATTTATAAATATGTTTGAAATGTGGGCTACCTAATTCCTAATTTTGTAATAAAATGTTGTTGAAAGATAATTGAACCCATATAATAAAGAAATTACATTATTTTGCAGTTGATAAGTTCGAAACATGCCTGTGGTTTTAATATGTGAATATAAATTGTGATTAAATAGAGATATTAGTTTTAGGCTGAAACAAATTAACATATCATAACACTGCAAGCATAGCCATTAACAATTTTTTAAACTGGGTAAGTTTTTAAAACAAATTTACCTGCCACACCAAAAACAAACAAATCTGTTTAATAACACAAACTATGTTTACGCACTCCTACTCGAAGAATTTACGCTTTACTTATAAACAACTTCTCTATTTTATGGTGTAGCATCTCGTGTACATTAAGTTCGTTTTTGCTACATTTCGAATTTTGTTTCTTAATATTTGTTTGCGTGTTAATAAGAAAATTCTAATTATCTCAATCTTAAAAATAATAAATAAAAAAAACATTGGCCAATAACGTGTATAAGTGAGTGTGCAAAGATATCAAGCTGAGGAATGACTTACCTTCGATTTTAATTTGTCTAGACCCACATAAATACCATCACAAGAAAGTGTCAATTTGTTGACTGCTGTTGTAGTGTGCATTGCCTAAGTAATTGTTAACGTGGCGCAGTATTGCTTCCGTTATATGAAAAACAAAATTTGTTAGTTAGCACTTTGCGCACTGTGGCTATGTCTGTGCAAATATAGTTACTTTAATTCAATTTAATTAATTCTTTGAACAATCGAATCTTTGTTTTATTATTGTTTTAATTGCATGCTGGAAAAAATAACTTACCTACTGACAAATAAAACACAATAAAGTTTTTGTTTTGACGCGATTTATGGCCAAACATATTAATCTTATCTCGTTATGAACTACCGCATGAAGTTCCAATGATTTGAGTTTGCAGATTTGAGTACGTGGCTATCGTTTCGAGTGTATATTCTTATCAGTTCATTGTTCGCATTTAAAGAGCGAATTTGTATAAAAACATTTAAAATCAAAATATTTTAGTAGAGTTAAAGGATGAATGCTTATATGAAAGAAGCCTGCTTTATAGAAGTCAGTTATATTTTGAACAATAAAATTTCAAGTCCATTTATGCTCATTCTTAAACACGGAACTCACATGTCAAGATTGTCTCAACAAGTTCTGAAAATCTAATCACAATAGAAAGTAATTTTTAGAAAAATAGAAAATAGAACATTTACATAACATTTATAGAAAACAGAAATATCGAATCCAAAATTCAGATAGAAATGAATAGTCAAAATATATAAATAAAATATATAGAATAAGATCCCTATTATTCTATAAATAAGATCCCTATTATTAATAATTTTGTCAAACACCAAAACAGGAATTTATAGCTATGCGTACGGAGAGAAAGAAGTGCAGGTTGCTGCTTTAAAGCAAACTTTTTACAATTAATGAAATTTGTACACTATTTTCAACTTTCGATTATGCTACTGTGTTTTTTATGTGCATATGTAAAAAAATGTTCACGAGCAAATATATAAATATATACACACAGAGGTATTCACAAAAACCAATTGGCCAGGGTGTATTATTCAAAAACTGTATGTATATAAGTTTATATGAGTTTTGACTAGCATTGGGGAATTAAAAAAAGCAAAGGGCTTTGTTTAAACGTAAGTAATTAATATTTACTTTGTACGTCATGTACCAAAAGGTAAAGAGGATAATGTCATTAAAACGGACTAAATAATTAGGTATTAGGTATTAGAATTAGGAACAGCGGGATGAATATTTTATATGATATTTTAAACTAATATTATAATAACAAATTTGGTAACCAGTAAATTTTCATTATTGTTAGTAAATCACCTAGATCATACGTGGTACGACAATTTTTAGCTAGACAGGAGAACTGTGAAATGTCCGATGGTTTATATTCTGTTAACTTAGTTATTCCAGCTACTAACAAACTTTTGCTTATAAATCATGGCTAAATGACTTAATTTGTAAATTTATTTTTTATTTCTTGCATATTGTAAAGTGCATTCTTGTAATGCATTCGTCTAGTAAGTAAGTAAGTAGTAAGTACTTGATGCTTCCGTTTGCCCGTCTGTATGAGTTTCTGTAAAACATACTCAGACCTTTACTTCCAACTAGGAATATCTACCCCTCAGTCTTGCAGGCAAAAATTGCTTTGATGCAGAATTTATTTTTACCAGACTTGATTCGACCCTGATTCAAGGTTTGACAGCATTTTAGGTAGTGACACGATATAAAGCACCTGCATTCAAACTGTTGTGTGTATTGAGAGTGTGTGTGATCTAGGTTGATCGGGAGTAAGTTAACTTATTACCATTACCCTCCTAAAAACCTCTCCATTGAATTGGCAGTGTGACCTTCTCTTGCTTTAGACCTTGTGGTACGTATGGCTTGTGTGTAGGTTTTCTATTGCGAATTATTTCGCTTCGTGGAACTCTTTTCAAGTTTAAACTTCATGGCACAAAAGTGTAAGAGTAGCACTTTGCAATACAAAATGCTTAACTGGGAAACCTTAGATTTTTTAGTAATGCTACGAATTTTGTTTTAAATTTTACTTTTTGTTAATTTTTTAAAATTTTTTCCTTTATTTCTACGCCCATCTGCTTTTTCGTTTTGTATTACTTTCAAGTATTACTCTTAAAACTTCTGACTTTATTATTGTGTTTTTCAGTTGATCATGTGGGAAAAAATGTATGCCTACACCCATGACAGAGCAGTACTCGTTGTAAGGTGCTAACTCGATTCCCGCAAGCTATTTGGCAATAATAGCGTAAACTCATGGTGTGGACCTGTAAATATGCCTTCAGCAAACACCGAAGACCTGAGACGAAAGTTTCTAGTTGTGCAACAGCAACGCTCTGCACCACCCAATCTTGCCAGCGACGGATCTATGTATCCACAGCATCATCTTATGATGGCAGCCCCTGTCATGCCAATGGCAACCACCAACGAAGAGCCAGAACGGACCTACGTCTTTCCAGGCCCACATCAAATGGGTGGTGTGGCTGGTAGCACAGCTGGAAGCTCCGGCATACCTGGTATAGCTCATGTTCCCAGTTATGCATCAACCATATTAAACTCTGCTGGTACATTTCGAGGAGGCCATGCACGCTCTGTCAGTCACGGTGGTGGGGCTATTGTTGCCTTCGGAGCAAACACTCGACCGATTAAGTCAGCTATGAAAGGTCACCAGCGTGCTTTTTCACAGGGTCAGATTATGGACTCACCGCCGGGGGTTTCAGCACCAGCAGGACGTGGTCATAGTCGAGTCGGATCAAAAACCGATTTTATATTACCGCCCGGACATAAAGACGAGCCAGTTAGAGAGCGCGAATTTGGTCCATCAGCGACAAGCTCAGCCACTGGCGTCCGTGGACACTCTAGACAAGCCTCCCGCTCAGAATCAATTTACACGTTACGACGTACAGTGACGCAACCCTGGTGGAAAAGATTTGGTATGTGCAATGACAGAGCGAGTGATAAGTTCGAGGAGCGCAGCTACCGCGTGCTGGTTCCCAGTCACACAGTGCCACCGAAGACAGCTAAACGGGATCATCCTAATGGTCAATTTGTTGGCAACAAAATTCGTACAACAAAGTACACGCTGCTTTCCTTCATACCAAAGAACCTTTTAGAACAGTTTCATCGAGTGGCAAACTTGTACTTCATATTCATTGTTTTGTTGAACTGGGTACCGGCCATTAATGCATTTGGTAAGGAAGTAGCCATGATTCCGGTATTATTTGTGCTTGGTGTGACAGCTGTCAAAGATTTGTTTGAGGATAGACGTCGAAAAGCATCAGACAAACGCATAAACAACACAACTTGTAGAGTATACGACGGGTATGTAAAATTTAAGATTTCTAACTTTTTTAAATATTACTTTTTGGACTAGATATAAGAAAAACTTATTTTTATAATTGCCTTGTTTTTAAATATTTTATTTATTTACTGTAAATTTCACAAACTAAGTGTCCCAAATAATTATCCTTTTACTCCTTTTACCTTTAACGTACTCGATTAAAATTGGTATAAAACTTCTTAGTTCTAGTCCGGTGGATTGTAAAGATAAATGCTGTTATTTAAGCGCGAGTTGGAGTTAAAAATGTAAATAAACATCATAACGTCATCGAAACCAAACAAAGCTGGTAAACTTTCACTGAGTCAATTTGTGTGTCACTGCCACTGCCACTTCATATATCGCTACACTCTTTCGATCTTGTCTGAGGCTTAACTCTCCTAGATTTTGACGTCTTCGGCGCTGTGCACCAAAAGACTATTTTGCTACGGATCGATGAATCTAGAAAAAGTCCTAGAAAAATAATGAAGTCGAAGTACTGTGGAAGTACAAAGTGCACTATCACATAGTATCAAATAATCAACGAACATGGTACATGGAAATAAGAGGTTAAATTTAAACTGAAGCTAACCTGGTTCCAATAAAATTCTTTACTTTGTCTGTTTAATACTTAATACTAAAATACTAAAATAAAATACTAGTACTAAATTATAAACTTTTCGCTTATAATACTCCAAAACAACAACAAAAATATAGTTCAAAAAGCAAGATTGAAATTTCCCTCAGTTACATTCCATTAGGTTGTTTGGTTTCTGTAGTTTTAATTATAAGCAACCCCGAAAAGTACTTGCTGTAGAAATTAAAGTGAATTGCGACTGTATATATCAAATTAACAAATAAATTATAATAAAAAATTATAGATTTTACTTTTATAATCTGATTTAGGTAATGTCTATAGTGAACATATTTACTATATTTAACAAGAAAATTTTTTTTTTTTTTGTATTTTCATTGTTTTTGTTTATTTACAATCTGTCTACGTTGATAATAAGTAAGTGTGATGATAATAAGAAAGTAAAAAAAAGAAGAATTTAACTAGAACATGACATTAAAACACGGTCTTATTAAGAATTACTTGTGTGGGTGAACATACACGGATTTTGATATAAGCTGGTTCTTTCTATACATATATATACATATATATTTTTCTATATGTATGTCTTTGGACATATATATTTGATATTGTTTTCTTTTTCATATTCTTTGTAACCTCAGTATCCTTCTTAACCTCTTTAACCAATAAATAATAAATACATGCGCAAAAGCAACTGGTAGTTTCGGTATTGATTACTAGCAGTCACACACAACAATCAACAATGAGTAATAAGTGTGTTACGTGGGCTTTGAAATGTGTTAGTGATAAATTATTTAAATTTTTTATTTACCATAAAACCTCTTGGTCAACGTTTTGACCAATAAAAATTTCTTATGGAGCACTCTGCAAGTGTTTTAATGTTCTCTCTTAGTCATTGTTGCAATATCGAAAAACATAAACTTATAAAACTTACAATAGTTTTGCATAATTGAGAATTAAAAATCTTTACTTTCTATAGTTTTGCTTGCCTGACATTTGTAAATCTTTATTTTCTTCAATTATATTTATACATGCAATATTTGTCTTCAGAGATAACACATAATATGTGGTATAATAGGAAGTTTGCTTTGAAAAAAAAACTTTTGAGATTACCCGAAATCTAAGTAAATATTATTAGCAATATAATTTGCACACATTAGCTTCTAATTTAAATTTCAAAATAGAAAAAAAAAACCAAAAAAGCTGTATGTATCGGCAAGTCAGAAAACACAAGTATTATTGATGGCAAGTTAATTAATATTATATTTCAATTTTGAAACATCTGAATGGAAAACTGAATCACAAAGTAATTTATATTTTGTAGTGTTCCTGGGGGTGAAGATTGCCTTATATGGAGGATTCTAGGGTAAAGATGTTTTTTTTTTAATGTGAAAGCTGAATGTTTTTGCTTCATAATTTGATTGAACAAAACATAAAATTTCGATTGTCTCTATTTGACAAAGTCACATACATCACTCGTAGAGGGAATTGCAGCCTAGTTTGAATTAGCAATTATACATATGTATGCTTGTTTCTATACGACTACTTGAGATATAGCATATTTTCGCTCGTGTTAAAAAAGGGCAGTAAAACATGCTCTATGCCAATTAAGTTTCAGAATATTCTGATTTAGCACATATGCACGTATTTAGCTTAGTACATAGACACAAGTAATCCCTTTATCCCTTAAATTGTAAAACGGTCTCGGTCTCTTGTGATCAAGTTGGTTATTAACTTAAAAATGTAAGAAGGTCGGACACATTTTAGTTTGCTATTATTTTAACTATTTTTATAATATATATATTAAATCACTATAAATTTCGTCAATACATTTGAATCCTTGCGTTTTAAAATTCATACCTACGTGGTGTTTGTTAAAAGAAAGTGGAACACCTGTGAGCTATTTCAGCTTTGTCTAAGGTGTACATTGTTTTAACCTTGAGTGTGCGCGGGTTGGAAGAGTTTATTTGGTCTTGAAACAGTGCGCTCTCAAATATGGGCATTGCTGAATAGCGTTACTTTTATTAATAATACAAAGAGAGAAAAGTGCACTATTACTTCAGTGTTGATCTTTGTATTCGGATGTCTTAAATAATGGCTAGTCTGCCCTGACCGGTCTACTCTAGTTCAGATAAAAGCCAACACATGACATTGAAAACGCTTTTATAAAGCGTTAAACCGGTTTGGCTTTCATTGGATCTAAACATACCTGATGGCAGAAATTGTTGTTTCTGAACGTGGCCGTCTAATGAGAATTAGCAACGTTGTGACGTCAGCAATAATGCCCGACGCCTCAATTATGATTTTTATGCTTCTGTCCTGACGGAACGTGGACTCAACCTAAATACCCCGCTATCCCAAGATCCAAGATGTTATAGATTATTTAATCCTCCCAAACTTAAAATGATTTAAATGATGATAATTAATATATCGCAATAGTATTTAATATTGTAGAAAGAATTTTCTTTAATTCAAATGATTATGCATGAATTATATGGATACTCCACTTGAAAATAAATATGAAAAATATTTTTTTGTCGTAGTTGTACATTCGAACAAATATTTTGCGTATGATATTATCAAAGGAACAACACATAAATAAATTATTTCAAAACAAAACAAACTTAGTTCCTGTGGCAGCGCGATTAAAAAGTAAAATTCAAATAAAAATGGGAAGTTTTGAACTTTGTTAAATTTGGATTTTAAATGTCCATGGTTGTATCTAGTACAACCAACATATATAGTCAATGGTAGTTTTCAAAATAAATTTTATAAAAAGAAGTACTATAACCCATTAAAAAATAAGTACTCCCATATTTTTAAATTTAAGTTTTTTCCTTTAACTACTTTATTTTCCATTAGTTCTTATTTAAAAATTAGTATTAGATTGGAAAATTTAATAAATAAGACAATATGCTAAATAGAAGGATCTTGAACAATTAAGTATGGTGTTTAGTTGGAGAATCCAGCATGGGTGACGTGTTCTGAAAACCCTGGTAAATGTAGACGCGTGTCGGTCAGTGGTTATTGGTTAGAAACCTCCAGAGAACTATAATTAATTGTAAGCATCGGACATAGGACACTTATTAGAAATGGACAGGTAAACAAGTGAATGCCATATAAAAATTAATCGCCGGCATCTCTAACCCTGTCCAATAATTGACCCAAGTTGCCCGTTGATTTGTTTCCACTGTGATAATTGTCCATAACGTGCGTTCGTCCACACCGTTTCCAACTCTGTGAACATTCTTTTGATTTGCCAGAAGGGGGAATACTAAATCAGCCTTTGGCCGCTAAAAGTCTGGCCTTGATAATTACTAACATGAACGCGAGCTCAAGGGTGTAACACAATTGTCTTGATAATGTCATATGAGGAATTCCGTCGCACTCTCCATCTTTAACATTCGTTGTTCCTTGCAAAGCGCGCCGTTCATTGCGTGCATGAAGCTAATTACATAGCAAAGTTGTCTTCCACCTTCTGTTATATTGGGAACAATGGATAGGTGTACAAATACCTCACCGAGTGACTAACGGCAGTTGTTTGTGCCTTCACCGGCAATTGTTAGAGTGCGGACACAAGCTATAATGGCATTCCCTTGATTGATTCAGGTGTGGTCACCTTAATTTAAGTAAATGGAGCACCCTTATACACACAATACTGCAATGTAAACGCTTTTGAACTTATTTAACTCGATTGGAAGACGACTTAAAAGAATTCAATTGGCATAATTTTTATGATTATATTGCACTTCTTATATAGGGCAAAACTCGATTTCCTACGAGTATGAAATTCTATATCATATAGGGATAATCATTAAATATATTGTAAATTTAATTAAAATATGCATTTCATTAGGAACGCCTTCATAATAACTTATAAGAACTTTAACGTTTTAAGCATTTTCAATTGAGAACTTTGATAAGAATTGCATACATAAAACATAAATAATAAGAATTTGTTTGGAAATTACAATTTTACGCTGTAAGTTCCATTGTCCCATTTAATAACAATAAATTATATAGGAAATTCTGACTCAGGGAGTTCAACTGCCAGAAGGAACAATTAATTATAAAAGAGCAACAATTTATTAAACTATAAGTGGCAGATAAATTAAGTTACAATATGAAAAAATGTTTATGATCCAATTAAAAAAGGCTTGGGTGTAGTCAGTCCATATGTAGTCCAGTCCCTTCTAGTATTTTATGTTCTTTGGTCGTATTGATGCACCATTGTGATCGTCGTATCGATCGACCTGTGCTTTGTTTTTATACGAATATCTATTTGCAGCTTATAATATAAATATTCAATTTTTTTAAAAGTTTCTGGTGCTGTCAACGTTTTAAATAACAGCTTGATCATACATTTTACCTTACTGGGACAATAGTTGTTCCACAAACAGTTTTACAATAATGAATTTATTTGACATGCTCTCGTTTTTTATATTTATATTTATCATATATAAAATAAATTAAAGCCGAGTATTATTATTCATTAGATTTAAGCTACATATCTGACTATTATTTACAAATCTAGCGTCTTTCATAAATGTCCCTTAAGTACATAAAACAAGTTATTATTTCCAAAAGCTCAAAAAATTACGAATAACTTAAAATTGATTTTTTTCTAGGGAAACTGAACGCTACAAAAGGATCAAATGGCAGGATTTACGCGTAGGTGACATCGTTCATTTATCAAACAATGAGACTGTACCCGCCGATATTTTACTATTACGTACTAGTGACTCACATGGAGTTTGTTACATTGACACATGTGACTTGGATGGCGAGACAAATTTAAAGCGACGTGAAGTATGTGAAAAGTGATTTAAATCGACCTTCCTCTGAGCGGTACTTATCGCAAGGCCCATATCTCTACATACAATTTTGTTGTTTGTTGATTGCAGGTTGTGCGTGGTTTTGCGGAAAAGCAAAACATATTTGTTCCCAGTAAGTTTATAAGTCGCATAGAAGCTGATGCGCCGACAACAAAATTGTACAGATTTCATGGTTTAATATTACATCCAAGTGGAGAACGGGTTCCCATATCGACGGATTGCCTTTTGCTAAGAGAAAGCAGACTAAAGGTTAGCCTAATGTTTTAAAATATAGGCATAATTATATGCAAATATACTCATTGTTCTCTCTGGATTTATAGAACACAGACTACATTGAGGGTATTGTCATTTATGCTGGACATGAAACGAAATCTATGCTGAATAACAGTGGTCCAAGGTATAAACGGTCTCAAGTAGAACAGCAAATGAACATTGATGTGATATGGTACGGTTATGCAGCTACTCTGATTGGCAAAACAGTTTAATTAATTCTTGACTTATTTCAGGTGTGTAATAATATTATTGATTCTTTGCGTGGTTGGTGCTATCGGATGCACAATGTGGTTACGTTCGTTTTCAAACTTTCCGGTGCCCTACTTACCGTTTGTGGTTGACGCTGCTTATGAGGGAATGCTGACTTTCTGGACCTACATTATAATACTTCAAGTGATGATACCTCTCTCCTTGTACGTGACTATTGAGCTGTGCAAAATACTGCAGGTGTTTCACATACATAACAACATCGACCTTTTTGATGCTGATACCAACAAGCAAACAGAATGCCGTGCAATGAATATTACAGAAGAGCTGGGACAAATACAACACATTTTCACGGATAAAACTGGAACATTGACTGAAAACAAGATGATTTTTCGTCGATGTGTAGTAAATGGCGTAGATTACAATCACCCACCATCAGATTTAGAAAAATTGTTTACTAAACCAGGATCTCCGGCTCCTCCACTTCAGCCTAACGAAGATTTACTTGACGATATGGCACGGTCGACTGGCTTAGATGGACCTCATTATCTTACGCCTATTGCTCAACTTATTCAGGAATTTCTGCTCGTACTGGCCATCTGTAACACGGTTATTGTAAGTGCGGCCCCACACCGTGATCTTATGAATGCTAGTGGCATTATTGAGTTAAATCAAAGTAATAAGAACCCAGGCACAGCTACATCACCAACAGAATTAAAACAGTTTAAGCCCCGTGGAAAAATTGTGAACGCCAGCACTACTACAATGGCTACAAACACACCTATCCCTAATGGTGTCGTACCGACTACGGCCTCGGCGTTGCCTGTTGATCGATATACGCGATTGACTGAATCACGTTCTGTTACACCTTCGCCACCTCCCAATTTACTCTTTGCCATGCCCGCACAAAATCACCAGCCAACACTGTCGCCAATCAGCTGTTCACCAACCTCTTCGCCCGATTCAGAGTCACCATCGCCTCCCATGAAAACCAAAGTGGTAACTAACAGTATTTCGCCAACTGGACGCGCCAAGGCTGCAATCAATTCAAAGATTACCAGCATTGCTACTTTTTTAAATGCTAAAACGCAGGGAAAGCGTTTTAAGATAAAGTAAGTCAGCTGATTAATAATTTAGACTTTATTTTATTAAATTCAATTCAATTATGCAGCAGCCAAAAAGAAACACAAACCATCTATAGAACCGCAGATGGTCGACCTTTGTACGAGGCAGAAAGCCCCGATGAGCTTGCATTAGTCAATGCCGCCTATAGCTACGACTGCTGTCTCTTAAATCGAAGCCCCAACCACATCTTAGTGAGTGTACCAACTACTAATGTCAGCGTGGAGTATGAAATACTTAAAATACTGCCATTCGACTCAAGCCGCAAGTGCATGTCGATAGTTGTTCGACAGACGGGCACTCAAGATATTGTTCTTTACACTAAAGGAGCCGACAGTTCCATTATGCCTGTTCTTGCACCTTGTACGCAGAACAGTCCCGAAGGTACCACTTAAACATATAACATTTTTTTTTATTAAAACACTCAAGTGGCAAGCACATACTCAGTTTAATTTTTACTTAAATTATTTTTTCCTGTGTAAATTTTATAAATAAAATTTAACTTGTTTATTTTGAAGGCTTACTTCGAGAACAGACACAACAACAACTTGATCGGTATGCACGAGAAGGTCTTCGTATTCTGGTAATGGCAAAACGTATTTTAAATGCTGCTGAGTATACAGATTGGTGGGCCCGTCACCAAGACATTGAAATGTCGTTAGAAAATCGGGAACGAAGACTTCGAGATTCCTTTGCCAAGCTTGAGAGCAATCTTTCACTATTGGGAGCCACAGGCATTGAGGATCGATTACAAGATGGAGTACCTGAGACGATAGCCTCGTTACTCTCTGCAGGTATTTCTGTATGGGTGCTAACTGGCGACAAGCCTGAAACGGCTATAAACATTGCTTACTCTGCAAAGCTGTTTACACAACAAATGGAGCTGATCAAGTAATTGATTGAAATATGATTTTAATATATTTGTTTAACCACTTAAACAAACCACACAGATTAACTGCCCGGTCCCGAGATGCTGCTGAAACAGCTATTAACTTCTATTTAACTGAAACGAGAAACTCAAAAGCGACAGCTTCCACAAACTACAGCTTAACACCACGCTGTAAGGCTCGCGCTTTGGTCGTTGACGGAAAAACACTGACTTATATTCTAGATCCTAAGTAGGACATTCCATATCATAATTAGTTGTCGCTTTAACACATTTTGATTACAGGTCGAAATTGGTGTTACATTTTTTAAAACTAGCAAAGGAGTGCGCTTCGGTGCTATGTTGTCGTTCAACACCGCTGCAAAAAGCGTATCTAGTCAAAGTAGTCAAGGAGGAACTAAATTTGCGAACTCTCGCTATTGGCGATGGTGCCAACGATGTGTCTATGATACAAATGGCAGATGTCGGTGTAGGCATCTCTGGACAGGAAGGTATGCAAGCCGTCATGGCCGCAGATTTTACGCTCTCACGTTTTCGTTATCTTGAGCGTTTGTTGCTAGCGCATGGGTACTGGTGCTACGATCGGCTGGCGCGTATGATTTTATACTTTTTTTATAAAAATGCGGTAAACAATACATTACAATACATTGTTTTGGCATATTCTTTAGCTTTAAAATGTTTATCCTTAGGCTTTTGTTTTTTTGATATTCTGGTATCAACTATACTGCGGATTTTCTGGCTCTGTGATGATGGATCAAATGTATTTGATGCTATACAATTTACTATTTACCTCTTTACCACCTTTGGCTATTGGCGTCTACGATAATCGAGTGCCGGAGGATTTGTTGTTAAAAAATCCATATCTCTACAAGAATGTAAGTCTTACCTACATAGTTTTCGATACCTTTTAATCGCCTCACTAAAAATTTTTTAGGGTCGCATGGGACTTGTTTATAGGCCACACGATTTTTGGCTTGTTCTCCTGGACGCACTTTATCAATCTCTCGTAATTTTTTTTGTTGCTCTGTGTGCTTACGCGGAAAGCGATGTGGGCATTTGGGAATTTGGCTCAACTATTACGGCAAGCTGCCTTTTTGCAAATTTAGTGCACTGTTCAATTGAAATACGTTCATGGGTAATGCCTAAACGTTGAATTTATCCGAAATTTGTTCTGTAGAAAAGTAAAATTTTTTTTTCAGACGGCGCTGCATGTCATGTCCATTGTGATTAGCCTTGGGTCCTTCTACTTTTTCTCTGTTATTTATAATACCACATGTGTAAATTGCTTTGGACTTCCCTCCACTTATTGGGTTATTTTTAAGTGTTTTGTTTCAATGATTCACTGGTTAGTCATATTGTTATCAACTGTTGTTGCAGTGCTTCCTCGGTAAGTGTGGACATATTTAATATTTTTTTTTATTAATTTCATCCTCCTTAATTTCTAATCTTCAGCCTCATTCTTACTACGGTGCGAAATTCCTTGTGTCCCGATGATAGCACCGAAGTCATAATACACAGCAAACGTCAACGCAGCAGAGGTGAGGGCTTGTTAGTAACTTGGTCGCGTTCAACATCAGCATCATCAATTTATAGGTAAAGGACACAAAATATATCAGAAAAGTTCATTTAATTTTTGCACGATGTTACAAAAGGGTTCGATATTTAATTTACAATTACACATGCACTATATACAGTTTGAGTTTTACTTAACGTTTTGTTTGTTATAATTTTGTGTCCTTTATATATTAAATTAGCTCAAATCGCATTAAATTAAAATAAATTATTAACCTTATACTTCAATATTTTCAGAATCGCCGATTATGGGTCTAAGAATCAGATTATAACAACAATTACCTAATTCAGAAACTTCAACTTTGCACTACAAACTTAAAAATATTTTATATCCCAACGCTTACACATTAATAGCTAGCTAAAATACGTGGCCTTTTAACAGCAATTAATCTATAAGTTAAACTTAAATTTAAAATTTTGTTAAACACTTCACCCAAAAACTAATATTTGATAAACCACTTTTTTGTTTTAAGTAGAAGTTAGCAATTAATTCATATTAAAGTTAATACGCGAATGATATCAAAAATATTTGTAAAAAGAAACATTTTGAGTTCAACATATTGACATTACAGATATTATCTCTTAGTAGATAAATAATTATTTAAAATCATGACTAATATATAATTTAATAGAAATATTGAAATAGAGTTAAAGCAATATAATAATTTATATTTCAATTTTGCATATGCATGGAAGGGCATGTCTTGCGTTGTTAAAAACGGTTGAAAATGATTTTATATGTTTTCATAAGGATTATATGATTCTTTTTCTTGACTAACTCCTAAGTATTTATACATCAAAAGAAAAGTAAACTTTTAATACTGAACAATTTAAACAAAACTGAACTTTACTGTTCAATGTTTGCAAATAGGCTGTGATTCTAAACTCATGAGAAGTATCTAATGTATACATGTATAAATAATAAATAAATATATATATATATATATATATTAATGCACATATATTATATTATATATATATATATATATATATATATATATTAATATATACAAATAAAAGTAAGAAACTACAAAAGTTCAATGAAGAACTAATGTTATTAGAAAAAGAATTAGAAATCGTTTTATTTTTTATCTTTAAACCATTTTATTGTTTTATATTTTATTTCAAAACATAACTATTTACTCTAAAATAAAAACAATAACATAGCAATTATAAATGCAATAAGAACTTTGACAAAATAAATAAATAACGTTGGTAAAATATTTACATTGTTAAAATAAGACAACAAATCATTTAATAAAATTTATGTATATTTACCGAATAGAAACTTTTTGTTTTGGGTTGATTACCTACTACGGATGAGGATCTTCTATTCAAGGCCCCAGATAAATAAGCGGCAATAAGCAATTAATTCTTAAAACACAATGATGATCATTGTCGATTTTCAAATGTTTTATTTTTGTCAGTCTAATGACAAATTTAAAATTTCTAAATAAAAACTGAAACAAAATCTTTATCACAGAAAAACTATTTTCTTTTTTTTATAATTAAAATCTCATATATTCTTTTTCTTCCTTTTTACATTACATTCAAAAGTCTATTTGTGTGTATAAACTTTGCGAAAATTTAAAATTTGCACATTTCATTCGAATTTATGGTTCAGACGACTTGACATTTTCATGTTGATTCAAACTTAGCTGTATGATCTTCATAGAAATACCATAAAGTATAAAATGAATATAGAATATTAATTGATAATTAAATCACTTATTATACGTATATTAAAAGTGAAAACTGATTTCTAGTTAGTAAAAGATCTATTAAAAACTATTATGCTAAAGATAATGGCTTGCCATCTATGTGCTCTACACCGAGATTACAATTGCCTAGGAAGTCAAGCTCCGTACTCTTAGCTATGACACGTCCAATATCATAGGGTAACAGGGATAATTCCAGATTAGTTGCCGCTGTTGGTAACACACCTATTGAGTGCGATTGTTGTTGTTGCTGCAATTTAAAAGCGAGAGCACGTCGCACCAGTTTGTCCACAAACACGCGAAGCACATGAGCTAATAGTGTAAGTGTCAAGGACTGAGACACACCTGGGACGCACTGCTCCTTATCAAGAACTATGCCAACATCCTTGCACATGTCGCGTACTAATTGAGTTGCAGTTTCAAGTTCTTCGGGAGGCGGTATGTACAGCATATGTTGGTCTTTTAAATTGCTTAAATTATTTGAAAGCAATCCAATTTGTTTCTTGGGAGGGTCTTCGCTAAGAACGTCAATAAACTGCTGATCCTCCTCTTGCTGTTCATATAGCTGCAAGTGCACAGCTTGCTTAGAAATCCAGGTGTCTAAGCGGACTCGAGGAGAAGCACTACAGTATATTAAGAGCTGTGGTTCTTCCTTAAGCTGTTGTTGAACTCGTTCCGATAAGGGCGTAACTGATGATATCTTTGTCGGCTGACTTATACAAAGTGTTTTAAGAGGTGGTGTGTACCCGTGAAGTCGAGAAAAAGAAACTATTTCACGCACGCTCCAGAAGCAGTCCTTTCCAGTAGCGTGTAAGTGTTGTAAGCGACGATGTTGTCGCATGCAACGAAACAAAGTTCGCCCACGCATATACTCAAAAAATCTCTGACGAAGTGCTGGCTGCGCTAGAAATGCAGTTAAAGTATGTCCACCAAAAGAAAATTCGTTCCCCAAAGCTCCTGATAAAGGCAACCGACGCAGCAAAAATTCCACAGCATTGCGCATACTTTGGAAAGAAATTCCAGTAAAAAGTTGCTCAAGGCTTAAGCGATGATTCTGCGGTAGCGTTGGCACTGTGAGCATCTCGTGAGTACTCATATTGGCATATCCGTGATCGTTTTGAATGCACTGTAGCATTTGATACCGCTTAGACACTTGAGCTGGTTGTTTTAGCAGACTGAGCTGTGGCTTTAGCAATGACTGCTGCTTAACAGCGTGCTTTAACTTTGATTGCACCGGATCAATGATGTAGAGCTTACCAGCTTTTTGAAAAACAACATTCTTAGCTTGTGTCTTTCCATGGCTATATATCTTATTAAAGGTGGCTCCCTCTTTTTTGTGGCAGCTAGTTTTATTGGATAATAGGTCGAGCAGAGGTAGCTTTTTCGGACTACTTAATTTTAACGGCTCTGAGACCAGTACTGTAGGTTCAATTTGATCAATGTCATGTAAATCAATCTTGTTAATGCACTCAAATAAGTTATCATCCAACTCTTCCTTATTTTGCGTTATTGAAATAGTGCGCGGCTTAGCTTTATCTTCAGGGGATTGTGATACTTTAGTTGGTGTCAATGACTGTGACTTACGTGCCTTAGGTGTCGGTTTTATAGTTGTTTGGGCTGTTGTATCGGCACGTAGCCATACCTCAACGGTTGTCTCACCACCCATTGTGTGTAGGCCACACATTGTTTTATCAAGCACAATATTATGCATAATTTGAATAGGTTTTTGTAGAAGGAAATCCTGGAAATATAGTTGAATTCGCATGGGAAATTCACCCCAACCACGACGTGTTAACTGAAAAGGCGGGGAATGTACATCCACAATATCGTTTGGTCTATACGAATGATGCAGTTGAAATCGCACCTACAATAGAAAATATAGTTATTTTAAACTAAAACATATCAATTTAAAACCAAGTGAATTCTTCACCTTTTTAAGATAGATCTCTAGTGCCTGTGGCAGCTCTTTGCCGTGCACATACACTAGCCATTTATAGGCCAACGCTTGGCCGATGTGATCGTCTGTATCGGTACCTCCCAAATATTTAGAAGTATTTCCTACCACAAAGTGGAACTTGTTTTTGTTATTCAAGCGCGAGGTGTTCAGGGCCGAAACTAAATGTTCCTGATTAGCTTGACGCTGTAATGCATGTCCACTGGTGCATGGTTTCTCATCACAGCTAACGCTTTCTTTATCATTTTTTGTTTCTTGAGAATGATCGGTAACAATGCCTTGATTACGAATCTTTTGCTGTAGTCGACGTTCCGCTCGTCGATGTGCTGGATTGCGCAAGCGTATTGTTTGCTTAGCCACTGTTGCGGCTGTGCGTTCTGGTAGGTGCATTTGTATAGAAGCTGGTCGTTTTCCCACTATTTTCTTAATAGCTGGATGCAAAGGTAGCTGTGGACCGTTACGTTCTTGACCATCTCCAAAAAAACTGTCACACGTTCGCACCTTACTAATGTCTGCCGCTGTTAGTTGAACCTGCTGTTTTTTATAGTAATCACTAACGACATGATAGCGTAGCTTATCCAGCAGCTTGCGCGCTTGTAGAAGTCGCACATCTATTTCTTCCAGCTGTTGTTCTTTAAAAACCACTTCCCTTTGAAACTCTGTGCGAACAAGGTTTTCAATGCGTTTGTTATTTTGCGAGGAAATATTTAATACGTCATTTAGATCTCGCTTGACGCGTTTGTTTTTTAACACACTGGTAGAAATAGAATTTTGATCATGGTAATCAGGATCACAGAATTCATCGCACCTGCGTTTTATTGGTGATTTTAATGTTTTGATTGGCGTCCCTTGGATATTCTCCATATGTGAGCGATACCTTTTTGTTTTGATACGCCGACAGCAGAGCTTCTATCACCTTCATACAAAACAAATATAGTTATAAAATAATTTTACTTTGCATTTGTTTAAACAATTGTTTTTTTTTTTTTATATTTATTTGTTATTTTGTAAACACAGTTTGGAACAAAACAATAGATTTACTTTTCTTTGTTTTTTACACCATTGCTCAACACTTTACATCACATTTTCTAGAAACGAGTACTAACAGCACCTACCGATATATGAAACACAGCTACCTATAGTAGAGGTAAATAATATAATATAAATATTGCAAACAAATTAAAATTAAAATTTAAAATTTTAAAAAGTTTTTAAAAAACAACATACACCACCAAAAAAATTTCTTTAAATTTTTTTTAATCCGCAACTATGTAATTGTAAGTGATATTGCAGTGTTGCTCATCGTTTGAATCAAATTTTTTTGACGCGTCTTCATAAAATTTTCAGCATTGCTTAGCGAGAGAAATATTCGTAGTACGCATTATTAGTAAGAGACAGTAAAGTTTTTAAACATGGTTGAACGTATCGAAGACTTAAATTTGCCAAACGCCGTAATTGCACGTTTGATCAAAGAAGCCTTACCAGATGGATCTAATGTAAGCAAAGAAGCGCGCGCTGCTATCGCAAAGGCCGCTTCGGTTTTTGCTATATTTATAACTTCATCTTCGACGGCTTTGGCGCATAAACAAAATCATAGGACCATAACAGCAAAGGACATATTACAAACACTCAATGAACTGGACTTTGAGAGTTTTGTTCCGTCGCTGACTGAAGACTTAGAGGTATTTCGTAAAATTGCGAAAGACAAAAAGGAAAGTAAGGCCAATCATAAAAAAGATTCCGGCGACACCAAAGCAACTGGTAGTACAACAGCAGCTTCCTCTGAAAAGGAACAAGTAAGCAAATAATTTTTCAGATAATCGGCAAGTAAATGCAAATTGTAAATCCATTATCACCGGTTTTTGTTATTGGTGGATCTAATGTGACTTTGTAGTATAAGGTTAATTATACTTATAATAACAAAATATAATTATTGAAAATAAATCGGAACATACATAAGCAGTGTTTGTGTTTGGTATTTTTTATAGCATGGTATTTTGTTAAGAAAATACTTAAGTTTTGAATTTTACAGCACTGAAATATAAATACCTCGATTTGGTCAACGTAAAACTGTATTATATTTGTAACTTGATCAAATTTATGTTAGTTGAAATTTGTGTCAGCTGAAAGTAGTAAATTACTCAATCCTCAATGGGTGTGACTGGTTTATGGAAGCTAATTGAGCCTTGTGGGAAACCGGTACCCGTGGAAACGTTGGAAGGAAAAGTACTGGCAATTGGTAGGTACAACATTATGTTTGAACTTAATCATAATACAAAATATTGTTTGTTGAATTACATAGATATTTCCATTTGGTTGCATCAGGCTATAAAAGGTTTCCAGGATAACAAAGGGAATGCACTGAACAATGCCCATCTTTTGGGGCTCTTTCATCGCTTATGCAAGTTACTCTACTATCGTGTCCGACCGGTGTTTGTTTTTGACGGAGGCGTGCCAATACTTAAGCGTGATACTATTGTAAGTTTAATTTTTTTTAAAGTGTAAATTGTAAAAGTTTTAAAGGATTTTTTCTTGCTTTAATTAGGCTCGCCGTCAACAACAGCGCAACAAGATAATAAATGAAGCTGATCGCATTCAAGCTCTTTTACTTCAGTCGCTAGCTAAGGAAAAAGTTGTACAACAGGCATTGGGAACAAATGCTGAACTTTTGTTAAAATCACCAAACAAGCGGCATACGGCAGCAAAAATAAGCGGTCATAATGATGATGATCTTTTTAAATTGCCGGATCCAATAGCTTCACCAAAGAACGCCATAAGCGACTCCGAAGATCAAGAGTATAACAGTACAAGTGCTACCGACAGTTCATTTGATGAGTCTACGGCCCGCCAAGCGTATAATGCCAGTTTGCAGACTATCGATGTGCGTAGTGACCATTTTAAAAATTTACCGGCTGATGTACGACATGAAATATTAACAGATATTAAGGAAACGCGAAAGCAGTCCTCATGGGGACGTCTACATGAGCTCCCTGCACAAAGCGATGAATTTTGTTCATTTCAAATGAAACGTTTACTTAAACGACGTGCAGTTCAAGAATGTCTTGAAGAAGCAGAGCAAGAGATGGGCGGGCATACGCTTACTTATTCAGAACTATCAGAGTTTTTTAATGAAGAAGGTATCATTACGCCTACTGCTATAGAACAGAGCACTCGGCAAATAAGCTCTGATGAGCACACACGCTTTATCTTAGTAAGTTCTCTTAACAAGAGAAATAAGGCGGAGGAGAAAAACAAAAAAAAAGAAAGTGAAGGTCTTGATATAAACATATCTACTAAAAAACCTAACTTGCCATCTGAAAGTGTTGAATTCAGCGTCTCTACGTCTGCAGAAAAAAATCAATTGGATATAAAGCATGATGTTGATGTAGCAATGGCATTGTCACTATCACTCGAAGAGTTAAACAACGTCTATAATGAAAAAGACTATGATTATATTTGCGATCAGAGCTTGCGATTAAACCGTGAACAATGTAAGCAGTTGCGTGATGCGGCAAAAGGACCCGCGCGCTCTTATATGATTGAGTATGCGGGCATGAACGACGAAGAGGTTGAAAATATAGTGGAGCCGAATCATTTAAATGATACAGAAAATTTTGAATCTGTTATTAATAACATAAATGTTCCGGATAAACCAGAGAACGGTGTTCAACTTGAAAATAGTCCATCCGAAATAATTAAGCTTCAATCCAATCCAAGTGATACTGATTCAGACTTTGAAGAAGTTGGTGATCCGCAGGAAATTTATAAAAATGACAACCTTGAAATTTGTTTTAATGTAAATGGAAATACTCAAGTAGATGATCTCTTTGCAGACATATTTCAAAATGAAAAAAAAGTTTGCAATGATAGTATCGAAAGGATAGGTGGTCAGGAAACAGTAATTAAAAAAACAGAGTGTCAACAGCAACCTAATGACTTTAAAAAAGAAACAAACAAGGTTAGTACTGTTCTTACAGAAATAATAGACAAACCTCCAGTTGATCTGAAAGACATTCTTCATGACTTGAAAAGGCAAGAGTACGAAGTAAAGAATATAAAGCTAGATTCAATTAAGTTGAATGACAGCAATGTAATAGATATATCTTCCGACGATGAAACTTCAAATACAAAATTACTCACAGTTCCTAATGATGTTGTTGAAGTTGGTGACAGTATAGATTGCACTAAGGGAACTTCAAAAACAACACCAGGTAAATCCATAAGAGATTTTTTTGAAACGAGCTATGTAATAAAGCGAACTCCCGATAAACTCCCCAACGCTCAAGCACCGACGTCCAAAACTCCAAAAGTAACTCAACCGTTTTATAGGAATAGAACTCCAAAGTCAGAACGCAAACGCGCTGGAGAAAAAATCAGCGATAATGATTTTACGCCGGAAAAGAAAGCAAGTAAAGCAGCCAAGACACTTTTTAAAGACAATGCAGATGAAATAGAGAGGTCGCCTATGAAAAAAGTAAGAGTACGCGTGTTGTTGTAATGACCGGACTTGGTTTTTAATTGTTTATTTTAAAAACAAGGATATACAGGTGATCCCTCATGATGTAGCAGAAGTTGAGATGATTCAAACAACGACTGAAAATCTGGAGCAAATGGTCAGTGATTTGGCACAGGACAGGCGTGAGTTAGAAATTGAACGTAATCGCCAGGACCGCATGGGCATGTCAATTAGTCAACGAATGAGTAACGATTGTCAGGAGCTGTTACGTCTTTTTGGCATACCATACATTGTTGCCCCAATGGAAGCAGAGGCACAGTGTGCATATCTTAATTCGGAAAATCTTACACATGGTACCATAACGGACGATAGTGATATATGGTTATTCGGTGGTCGTACGGTTTACAAAAACTTTTTTGCACAAAATAAAAATGTGCTCGAGTTTCAATCGGAACAAATTGAGCAGACATTTAAATGCACGAGGAGCAAGCTTATACAACTAGCTTGTCTTGTAGGCAGTGATTATACAACTGGTAAGCTGACTTTTTTTTACATTCAATCATCAGACAAAGTTAAGAAAATATTTTTTATTGTAGGTGTACATGGTATTGGCGCTGTTACTGCCCTTGAAATATTGGCATCCTTTTCAAACACATCTTCGGATAGTGGTATTTCACAAAATGGCAGAGAAAATTCTCTACGTGTAGAATCTGTGTTATCAACTTTAGTCAGATTTAGAGACTGGTGGCAAGTTCATAAAAATGCAAATTCACCAGTTGGAAGTTCAGCGCGACTTTCATTACGGAAAAAGCTTAAAAACATTGAACTGCATGAAAGTTTTCCGAGTAACTCTGTAGTTGAGGCATATATCGCTCCTAAGGTAGATAGCAACCGTGATGCATTTAGCTGGGGTTCTCCTGATGTAGAGTCAATACAAGAATTTAGTAGAAAATACTTCGGTTGGACTACATTAAAAACAAATAATATTTTAATGCCAGTTATTAAAAAAATTCAAGAGAAAAAAATTCAAGGATCTATACGTAATTATTTTTCAAGTAAGAGCGCCCTTCGTGTGCAAGAGCCAATGGTTAGCAAACGAGTTCAGATTGCTATTAAAAAAATGTCTGGTGAGTTCGATGAGGAACCTCCAAAAAAACTGAAATTGCGTCGAACCCGTAAGCCCGTGAAAGCACAGACATCTAAAGCACCTAAAGCTATTGAAACAGAGGCTGCAAATGCTGCAGCTGACCCTACGCGCTGTAAACGTGAAAAACGAAAAGTCACAGAAACTTATGATACTGAGTTTGACAAACCATCGACGTCCAAATCTGCCGCGAAAAATTGTTGTCTACCTAAAAGGGAAGTAATACCGCAGAGGGAACGAGATTTAGAATTAATGCGCTTGAACAAAGAAAAAGCAGCTAAGATTTTGAAAAAAACGTCTTCTAAAACATAATATATATAAAATGAATTAATTGTTGTTTTGATTATTTAAATTATTTAAATTTTACATGATCGCTTTAAAGTAAAAAATGAATTATTAATTTTAAAAATTACTGCATTTTTATTACGTGCTGTCTTTAATTCCAAAGAAAACATTTACTTTATTTGATTCGATTTTTCGATTGTGATTTAATTACACATTTTCATTAAATAGAAAAATATTTTTTTTCTTTTTAACTGTTATTACATTATTTGGCAATGTTTGATAAGCCTACAAACGCTTGTCTAATTAACATATTGTTTTTTTTTGTTTTTATATATTGAACAAATAATCAAAGTATGTATTTTTGCACTCAAAAGAAATAATTTGAAAAAATTTTATATAGCTTATAGACACGAGCAACATATTTAGCAATAATAAAAATTAGTTTTTTGTAATCTTAAAGTGCTAGATACCAAAGCAATACAAATAATTATCACGACAGCCGAAATAAATGCGTCTTAAATTTTGAATATAACATGCAGAGGAAAAAATTTCACCATGTAATTTATCAGTCCATTGTATTTTGCCGTTAGACAGGTTTACTAGCCTTACATATCCGTTGGTAGAGCAACAAAGTATCATATGAGCACTTGGTTCAATCGTTACCATTGTTGGAGTCGCATAAATTGCACCACCCACATCCACTTTCCAGTGCAGTTCAAAATAAGGATCACGGCTCGTATTAGTCTTACAACGCAAGGAATATACATGCTGATCAATGCACCCAAATAGCACAAAGGTATGCCCCATTTGTGTAGGCGGCTCTTTTGTAACCAACGATGAGAATATATTACCTTCTGCAGAAAATGACGCTAACTAAAATAAACAATAAAATAAAAAAACATAAATCATAATATAGTGTACAGGTGAATGCGACTCACGATTTGTCCGTTATTTACATTGCATGCATGTACGGTTCCAGTAACTTCAGCGCATATAAATATGTTGGGATCGTTGGGCCCAAGTAAAACAGAGGAAGAAAAGAACGGTTCCTTACACTTCCGTTCCCACTGAACTAAGCCATCTAGCAGAGAGACTCGCGCATAACTACCATCTAATGAAAATATTATGATTGCATCTTTCTTGGGCAACTCCAGTGGATTAGCGAAAATGGCTTTCTCGCCAATACGCATACACCATAGCACTTGCTGTCGATCCGTTGATAAGCATATAACATTGTAATCATCGGCGTAACTACATACTACAAGACGTGATTTATCAGATGATAAAAATGGTTGGGCTTTAATTATGCCCCCAATATCTACATTCCATAAAAGATGACCGTTCATTGGATTGAACCCGTAAAGCTTACCATCATAACAGCCCACTACAGCTTGCTGTTCACTTAAAAAAGTGACCTTACATTCAATACGATCAGGTAACTTTACCGTGCTATATTCTTTACCGGTGAGTGCATCTAGTGTGCGTAAAACTTTCGAATGAGCGCCAACACATACAAAGCGACCCTCAAGTTCTGCCACTGCCGAGTCAACGCACTTATGAAAATTAACTTTCCAGTGATACTTGAAGCTAATAATCGGCATATCTATCCTGGTTATAATTAAACCAGAACGTACATTGCATCGAGTAGATTCATTAGATGATGAACTTAAAGTTGTTTCCAATGGCTTCATTTTTGTGTTATGGGCAACTAGTTTTGCTTGATCGAGAAAAAGTAGCACGTTTCGCAGCGGCATATTTTCGTCCAAAAGAAGCTCAAATAGATGTCTTTGCTCATCATCAATACACATTTGTAGTCCAATTTCTCGACACAACGTAATAGCGTGAAAAGATGTTCCTCCAGCCTGGCGAAAACTTAGGTCATAACCGCTGGAGACATTTTGGAGGCTTTTATTTTCCAAACAAAGTTTCTTAGCTGTTGTTTCAGTTTTTATATCCACGTACTCAAGTCTGTCATGCAAAAAACTCTTTAATATGTCTTGGGCAGGCTGTGCTAGTGGTGTACACTCCTTGAGCAAAACCTCTTTATTTAGCTTGCCATGTGCATTGCAGGGAAAGTGTTGAAGGTAAACAAATCTGTCTGGTTGTTCGGCTGCCATGAGTTTGGATAGTATGTCAAACGTTTGAGCTCTCTGTTGCACCTTAGTCTTTGGCTCTATACTTCTTATACAACATATTATCTTTTGTAAATCCTCTTGCCATAAACAACTCGCCAACTCTCCACTTTGCAGGCATTTTTCTATTTTGCGTGAAATATGTTCTGCAACAAAATAAAAGTTAGTGATGCCTTAAATTTTACATTAAGTATTTTATGTAACACACCCAAGCTAATTCGAGACCCAGCCCGTTTCACAATATTATTTATTCGTTCCTCATAATATATGGTACCATTCGGAAGACGTTGTACGAGGTCACCAGTTGCACGAAAGGAAATGCAAGAATTTCCTGTGCTGAAGTTGATATTCGCACCATCAATTTCTGGAATGTAACAACGACGTGTGGTATTACCTAACGAAAGCTCTCCACGTTCCATATTTTCAAGGTTTTCATGTTTTTTATTTTCAATATGAATAACAGTCTGATCATCTATAGCTGTTCCTAAAGGCACTCGTGAGTGCAGACACTGTAGTATATGGATTAAACTCCAGCAAGATATCTCTGTGATACCATACACATTACAAATTCGTTTTTGAAGGACCACTTGTGGCTCCATCCAGGTAGCGAGTTCCACATTTGATGGAAATGGTTCACCGCCTAAAAGAAGTACTCTAAAATTACATCATAGTTCATTGATGGCACAGTACAAATATAAAAGGTCCATGATTGTTGACATTTCTTACCTTAGAGTACTGGAGCTATTAAGAATTCTTTCACGAATAGCATTCACGCCAAATTGCCGAAAGAGTGATGGTGTCATTTGCAATATTGTTATTCCAGGTGTTGTAACACTTGTTGGAAAAAGTGAACCTAAAACTCGGCTCGGAGACTCTCCCATGGAACAATGACAAATAAGGAGAGCGGCGCCATTTTGCAGCGCTAAAAAGAGCTCAACGACAAACGGATCAAATGTGCAGGGAGTACCCAGGTAAATAATATCAGCCATTGAAACATTTAATTTTTGACTAGAATAAAAATATATTACTTTGGCTGTTGTCAAAATTATTTGAGTTTGGTCTTGAGCACTTAGACATTTTTTAATAGGCATAATTAAAAAATAAAAACGAAGTGTTGATAGAAACGTTTTTTGTTAAAAATGAATGGACTTACCTAAGACCTATAATGTTGGATGCAATGCATTCATAAGGCACATATATAAGTTTAGGAGCTCCTGTGGTGCCTGTAGTTGTAATAGCATAACACATATTAGACGGTAATAATATTTGCTTTTGATTTGGTCGTTCGCTGGCAGAATGTTTTAACTTAAAAAGTTTGAACTCTTCATTGTATACAACGAATGTATCGACATATTCGAAGTATATGACACCTACAGTCATATGGCCATTTACAATCAGATAATCAATACCAGCACGACACATTTGGTTATGTAAGTCCTTGGATAACATCATTTTGTCGTTGTTATAAAAAAAGCATTTATGATTGAGAATACTTTAATGAAAATTTTACTTAATTTTTGTTCACAACATACTTGATTACTACTCACGCTAAGATTAAAATGCATGATGAGGGTGTGTGGTTTGCAATGCGGAATGCAATACCAATTTTCATTGGAATTTTGTTTTTCCGGAGACATTCTAAAATAACATCAACAGTGCTTACGGCTTTTCGATAGCTTACAATTAAATCCTGCGGGTCCATGCGTTTTATAATAAAAGGCACATCTCCAAAATCACGTAGTCTTTCAATATCGTAAAGTTTTCTGATTTCTTCAACAAATGTAGACTCAATGTCGATTTCAGACTTAAAATCCATATCTGCCCCATCATAAGCACCATTTACACGCTCTGTAATGGATACACTTTCGACATCCTGTTCTATCGTATCGGGATTATCATCATTTAGTTCAATTTTTATATCAACACTTTCCATATTTGAAGTAATAAACTAAACAATATGAACTTAAATATTTTAATATTATTATTATGTGTAAATAATCGGGGATAAACAGTTTACAAAATAAAAATGTGTCAGCTGTTAAGAAACAATCGATTAGTTACCGGCAAAAAAAAATCGACTTATCTAATCGATCAGCGAGACATTTATTTCGAATAACTCGTCTTCTTTAAACATTTATTAATTGAATACTGTTACATGCTAAATCAAAGTCACAAGTTTTAATAAATTATCAATAAAAACCCTTTTTAATGTCTTATTTGTTTATAATTATATTGTACGCTATATTAATTATCAATGTTAACTTGAAAAAATCTTCTACCACAATTTTTATGATATTTTTTTCGACGTTTGAGTTTTGACCTCTTTAGTCAGCCTTGTGTATTCTTGTTGCATAGTAGTATGGCAATGCTCGACTAATTTATTCAAATCCTGCTTTTCATAACTGTTTGTTGATATTTCCGGCAGAATTTGAATTATTGCATGACCCTTGCAAAATTGGTTAGTTTTATTATCAAAGAATGGATATTTTGAGATAACTACTGGTTGAATTGTGCATTGGCTTTGAAGAGCAATATGAAATGAGCCCTTCTTAAACGGTAACAGGGTGTCCTTTGAGTTTCGTGTACCTTCAGGAAAAACTAAAATTTTACAATTACGCTCTTTAATTGCAATTGCCTCTTTTTGTAAAGAGTTGATAGAGTCTGATTTTCGAGATCGATTAATATATAAGGTTCCCCATAACCAGGCCCCAACGCCAAAAAATGGCATGTAAAGGATTTCCTTCTTAGCTACTACAGTTGCTCTGCCAATTACAGGCCACAAGTAGGCCAATACACACAAGTCCAAAGCGCTTTGATGGTTCATTAATACAACACTGCCGTGATTTTTGTTTACATTTTCAACACCACGCACTTCCATGGTAACACCCATCAGTTTACACAACTTACGGAAACCCCAAGATGGAAGTCTGAGAATAATTATTAGAATTTTAAATAGTTTCAGATCAATATTTAAGTTTTAAGGCACTTACAGTCCATTTTTATGGTCCCTTGGGCGCAAGATCATAAGAGGAATGCATAGCATTACGATAGCACCAGCCCCGAATAACAATAGGAACATCTTCATCTGATATGGTGCCTTGGCTGATGCGCCTAATATCAGAACAACAAGGCAGGCAAGTCCAATTACTACGCATGTGCACACCATTGTTAGGATACTATCTCGGACACATGCAATACTTTTTTTTACGTGAATTAAAATAAGAATGCAATATTATAATTTTATTATAAATTTCATAGTTAACTAATTTTTAAAAAGTTATCAAAACTTTTCCGGCAAACCTGCATGATTGTGTTATCTTAACAAGATTTCTTTAAATAAATAACAACGTTCCTACTTAATTTTAGGAATACAGATTCCTACATTTGTACTGTTAAATTTGATATGTAATGAGACGAAATCTAAAACAGTGTAGTTTGATAGCAACTTTTACAATTTCTTTATCTAAAAAAAAAAAAAAAAACTATATCTTTGATAATCGATTTTCAAAAGATAAGAGAACGCCCAGTAACTAATGTTTTAGCGCTTTGATCGTAGTTATACTTATAAGGCATAATATTATTATTTTTCTTAAAAAAACTTGTTATCTAAACAAGAAGACTACTGTTACTTACAATTTTATATACACTGAATGCCTACTTATATTTAAACACGTCCGCCACAGGCAAAGTCATGTACAACACTAAGAGAAAATTTTAAAATCTAAGTATTTTTCTAAATTAGCTTCTATAGCTAACATTGGATAATGCTTATCAAAGAAGTCAAAAATTCATTTTAAAAGCTATTTATTGTTTGGATTAATACACTGAACTTTGATACAAGAATTGCATTTTTTTTTGTCAAGTATACCCCCAGCAACCACAATATGGTTTTATATGTATATACATATATACATATGTATATAAAATCCAATCATTTATTTTAATAACTTAAATAAAACTGTATACTTATAGTTTTATTCTGAAAGGGAGAACATCTGAGTTTCAAGTCTTATGTGTTCTTCTTTAAATAAATTACATTTTATATACATTCGATCTTGATTTTTTTAACATTAGTTATTTACATGTGTAATTTGTTTGTAAAACCCCTTGACAAATATTTCTTATAAAAACTTAAAATAGAATATGAAAAGTAACGTTTTTTTATGATAATACAAGGTCAATGTAAATACAATTTATTTATCGTGAATGAGTAAAATAAAACATGTAAAATAATAAATAAACGTTAAATAATTAAATTTGGCAACATTAAAGATTAAGTTAACTACTTTATTTATTGTTTTGTTAAGGCATCATAATCGGCATGTGCCGGTGTCATTTGTCGAAAGCTAAGCAGGAAGAACAGCAGTAACCATTGTTTTCTAGTTTGATAAGATTAAACAGTTTTACTCACATACTATTGAACTTTGTATCTACTATCTTATTATGTATATGTGGACATACATATATATAATTATTTTACAAATAATTGATGTCGTCGCTCACGCAATTTACGGCCTGTGAACTTAAAGCTGTCCAATATGCCACTTATGCTTAAATAAACGTAAATTGAATTGGCATATTTATTTAAAACCTCTCTCTAATTTTATTTATTAATAATGCCGAACATGTTACCAAATAATTTATTTCACAAAATGTGTCGATTTGTGCCTATCTTTTACATGTCAGGTGACATTTCCTACAATTTTAATACGTTTTATAAAAATATCATGTACATACTATATGTATGTACAAAAAATATTTTAGTCATACAGTTTTATTGACTAATCGTATGATCTATTTGAATATACAGATAATTTAACAACGGACCTGTGGCTTCACTAGCGATACAAAGAAAATTAAGTACACACAATAATAAAGAATATTAAATAGAAGAATGAGTAACAATAAGTTACAAATGTTTATTTAGTGGTATTTTTGAATTTTAATAAATATACCTTACTTCAGTGTTATCCAAACTTTTTGAAAATATTGTATGTAGGTGTGCACAAATGTACCTTAATTCTTAGTAAAAGTAGGTGTATGCCGGTGAGTTAATTTGTATGTACGCACGTCTTAAATGGAAAAAACCAAACCGGCACAGCTGTTCCACTTATTTAAGGTATAAGGAAGTATTTAATGAAAACACTTTTTTTTATATAATAACTATTTTATGAGTACCGGCTACTATAAGAAACAGTTTCGGAGTCTTCGCAAGCAAATTTGATACAAACAATGGATGTTCAAAACTTTTTCTATAGAAATGTACTGCTTTCAATGCAACTGAACATTAACATTCATTCCATACTAATGGCATATGGCGCCACACAAATTTAAAAAGCATGCTCTATAACTTTTTTAATGTGTGTGCGCACGCAATTCCTTAAAGAGATATTGCATATGTGTGACATATAAAAACACTGAAAAAGTTTGAATTGTTTCTTCATTATCTTTATTTTTGTTTTAAAAAACTTCGAATTTAATTAGTACTCAAGCTTTTTATTATTTTAAGTTTTGTTAATTTCAAATGCCGTAGCTCTTTTTAAAAGATTATGTAATTGTAATAAAATTTATACTTAAATCAACTATTTGAAAATCAGGTGATGTATTTGATTATCACGTTTTTGACACGATCCCATCTCTAATTTAATTAACTGTAAGCCGAAAAAAAAATTAAATGCGACAGCCAAGCTCTAGCTGCTTTGGCTTTTATATAGAATAAAATTATTTTAATATTGTGTACAAAGCAAAAAAAAAAATAAGTGTAAAATTTTTTCAATGATTTTCAGAGAAAAATACTGGAGATATTTATTCAGAGGATAAAAACGAGTCATTTTTCAAAATCAACTGACGAAAATACAAAAAAAAAAATTGGTAAAACATGCCAAACTGTAAACGTTTTAATTTTTACGCTTTAATTTAAAAAAAAAACGTTGCATATCCTATATTTCAACTATGTATATGTATGGAATAAATAAATAAATTTATATTTTTAACGCAATAAACATATATTGTGATTACGGGCTACGTAAAATATCGATAACATTTAAACTTAATTGGATATAGATTTTGCAACGATGTGATTATGTGATAAATAGATTATATATTTAAATTATAAATGTACAGCTGTTCCTGAATCTCTATTATTTTTTAATTTTTTTGAAATAATTAATTTTTTATTAGGTATATGTATTAATTATGGTTTTATACAAAATACTTGTATATGGGACGATATTTATCAATAAAGATGGTAATGTTATGTCTCTGTTATCTAACATTAAATTCTTAGACGCGTTACTAAATATTGCCATAATTTTAGAAAATGTTGAATTATAATTCTGAAGATGTATCCATTACTAATGGAAAACAAAAGGACAATCAAATACTTAAATCTGAATCAACGCGTTGTCGTCTATGCCACTCATATCTACGTTTGGACATGGAGTCTCCCAATATTTACGAGTCTATTGTAGACTTTGGCGAGGAAATAGAGGATGAACGTAAAGGAAAGAGTGATAAAGAAAGAATCGTAATTGCTGAACTTTGTCGGAGTATCTGGGGTGTCAGATATGAACGTCATGAATGTTTACCTGAGCGCATCTGTGTTAAATGTCTTGAAATGGTTAAGGAGTTATATGAGCAAAGACGATGTATGCAGCGACGTGAAATTGAGCTACAAAATGTTTTAAAAAATATTATTTCATTGGACGCAAAATACCGACCCGGGCTAAACGGTAATCCAGGTGTGTTTCAATTTGGGCATGGTGAAGAAGGATGTGTTATTGTGGATGTGGATCCAGATCAACTTTGCGAAACAAGTGATGACGAGTTCTTAGAATCTGATGGTGAAGCAGATCTTGATGATGAAGAGTGGGACGATGAGGATGAGGAGGAAGTACCAAATGATGAGGACGTCGAAATTCCCCTAGAAATGGATACAGCACAAATGTCCATGGTACAAGTTCATCAGCATCTAGATCCTAGTTCGATTCTTAACGTACATCCCAAAAATGCATTTTTATGCCAATTTTGTGATTTAGCGTTCACTTTACAACAAGATTGTCAGCAACACGAGCAAAAATTACACAATGTGTTAACGCCCTTCAGTTGTAACTTTTGCCAGTTACTATTTAGTACGCGGCCTTCTCTAATCGGGCATATAAAAGAATTTCATGATGCTGAGCGGCCCTACGTTTGTGCTCATTGTACTAAAGGATTCGTTCGTCGATCGGATTTAAAGAAACATACTATCGTCCATACAGGGGTACGTCCGTTTTCGTGCACTGTTTGCTCAAAAAGTTTCTCGCGTAACACTAATCTTACCAAGCATATGCGTATACACAGTAGTGTTAAACCATTTGTCTGCCAGCAATGCCCAAGATCGTTTCAAAGTCCAATTGAACTGATGAAGCACACGCGCTCTCATGCAGAGGTGAAACCATACCAGTGCGGACGATGTTCATCCTCCTTTGTGCGTAAAGATAAGCTATTGATGCATCAACAAGTCCACTACAAGCGGGACCTTGAGCAACAACAACAACATTTGCGAAATATCATGAACGTATCATCAGAACAAAAACAATTTCCTTCAAATACACTAATGGATACTGATGCACCGGTACAACAACCATCTTCCTACCAACAACAGCTGACTTCTCAGGCTAAGTCAAAAACATCCTCTAAGCTATCGCGATCTTTTCGGTGTGATGTATGCGATAGAGGCTTTCAACGTGAGCGAGATTTGCAGCGACATAGGGCTTTGCACATGGATACTTTGTTTTGTTGTAAGGACTGCGGGCAGGGTTTTAACCGCCGCGAGCAGCTGCAACGACACGAATTGGAGACTCATGGGCCTAGTTTTACCTGTGCTATTTGCTGTATTACTTTTTTGCAGCAAGCTGAACTAGAAACCCATTTTAAAGTTCATGAGCTTCAACATAACGTGGCTAAAAATACACAGGAGGCCATTAATGCTGCTACTGTGTTACCACTTGTACATCCTACGGAACAGAGCTCTTCAATACAACAACCTACAACCAACTCAAGACCTTCGCCCACTGAACTATCTTTCTATAGTAACCTTATACCAACTATGAATCTTGGCTTCTATAGCGAAACTCGTCCTGAAGATCGGAATGGAAATTAAATGTATTTGCTTACTAAAATTTTTAATTTTATTTGTCTCTTTTATAAATTTATAAATATAATGAAAATATAAATATTAATAATAAAAATAAAAATCAATATTAATAAAATGGTTTTGTCCGTTGATGATTAATGATATAATTTAAAAAATATATTAATTACAAAAAACAAAATGATCGAGTTACAGTGTAGAACTCGATTATTTGTGATTGCTTATCGGAAATATTCGTTCTTGAATCAGCTGATTGTAAGTCGGTTATCGACAATTCAATTTTCCGTAGAAATTTTTGTACTTTAATTTATTTCAGCTGTCTTGATAAAGAGTATCTTGTTAAGACAGTAAATTAAAATTAAAATATTTGTTTAACTAAATTAACGGGTATTCAATTGATTTTTCAATAAATCGTTATATTATTAGATATATTGCTCCTCACCTATTTCTGTTTTCATACACACTGGTTGGAAGTTTGTGTCTGCTTCGTCTGATCAGTTTATAAGCGTAACGCGACAATATAAGACGTTAAACTAGCGCGGTGTTCGACGACTTTAATGTGCATTAAGACAAAAGCGAAAGAAAATAACGTAATGATGTTATTATTGAATTGAGGTTTTTAAAAGTTTAATGGAGATTTTCCCAAAGAACTTTTAATATATATATATTTTTTCTGCAACTATTTAGGTGCTATTTAAAAATATATCAGCAATAAAAAATAAAAAATTTGATATATATATATATGTATACATATATATACATGTATATGTAAATTAAATATTTGTATTCAAGGGTTTTATATTCTTTTTATAACAAAATTTCGATAAACCTTTTTTATTTATTTACTTTATATATTTATTAATGTTCTACAAATTGAATTATTCAAATAAAACAACTAAAGTTCTATTCTTACAAAATTTTAAAATCAACAAAAAATTAAAAAATAATATTTTTAAAGATTTTTTCAATGATAAATTAAATAATTATTGAATGTTTAAAAGCTTCAAATCTCCATACAGAAGTTTTAAAAATGGGATCAAAATTTGTCATCGTTTAGCCCTTAAATATAGTATTTTTTTCTTATATTATAACTAAGTCTATTAAAGCAAGAAGTAATAAACTTGTTTTAGGAAAGGGAACAATGTATATTTTTAATTAGCAACGCTTCTCCATTTACATGGGACTGTCAAATTAAAAAGTTTCAAAACTAAGAAAGTTTATTTATGATTATCTGAAAAAGTTTTATAAATTTTATGTTTTCAGTTCTTTTTCAGCTCCTCTGCTATGGCTTAGAAGTTTTGTAATTTTTAGAATAAAATAAATTTCACAAAATTGTTCTTTGCTATTGTATTGATGTAGCTGATAGAATTCGTCAATGTCAGTCATTGGCAGTTGGCAGGTGGTAAAATACAGGCCTGTCTTTGTATTTTATATTTATTTGCGTGAAAAGTGTAATGCAATATCGTTTCACATCCGTTTTGATGGGAATTTTCGAGAGCTACATTAAGTATTCGCTTTCTTTGTTTTTGAATACATTTCTTTTGTGCAACGTCTGCACATAAGTATATGTACAGCGTTCCACATGGCTGACAGTTAGACAGAGAAGCTTTGGGCCGAGATTTTTCATCATCATTGCAGGTGATCTTTGTTGTTTTTGTCATCCGTTTACTGTATCATAAACATTCATTGCAATTTTTTCCTTCGCATAGTTTTCGTGTACTGACTGTAAACCAGTTCCCGTAACTTTTTGTTGGGCGAGATTTGTTCCTGTGAATTCAGTATGCCCAAAGATACTGACACCGACTCAACTAAGTCGCTTGCACTCTGAATGAAGATAAAGCTTTTCCACTGTTGACTCACATTATGTCATCACGCGAACTTGAATGTACTCATTTATTCAGTTTGAAAACAGTGGCTTGGGAAGTGATGGTGTTAAATATTTGTCCCTTCAAAGTTTATAAGTTAATACAGCTACTGCTATGTTTGTAGATAGGTGTTCATAAATTCATATTGCCGACAATAACTAACGACAGACAATGAAATAATTATTTTTAGGAACTCATTTTATTAAGATTTTCAACAACAGGTTACTGTGGCAGGGATGTTATGCTAAATGTTAAGATAAAGTGTTAAGGTGTAATCGGCTACGTGATCATACTTTTTGATGACTGCATTTGGTAAACCTGAATTGTGTACTTCATATAGGCACAGAGAACGTCATGACATGCATCTAATTGATTCATGCCTTTTACTACTAAGTGATTCAGCAGCAACATTTAGTAGATGGGGTGTGCAACTTTTTCTGTCTCTCCATAATGGTCCATCACATGCTGTACGTGCAGGTATTGGAGTGGATGTTGGGAAATTGTCGCATTGAAGCACACAACATCACATAGTAGCGCGTCACATATCTGTCATCATATTGCATAGTTTTCTCGCAGCAAAAAATGTAACACAACGGAAATGGATAGATCAAAAATGTCCGAGAGAATCTCCGTTCATATCGAATAAAAAATTGTGATGGAAAAAGGCAAATAAGATAGAAATATTCGCTGGCTCAGTTGATAATTTTAACTACTTTCGATTTTTGTAAGTCTGCGATGCTATGGAGTACTAAAAACTAAAACAATTCATATTACAGTATATAAATGAAAATGCCGTTGTTCTTATACGAACGGAACAAAATAGTTAAAAAAAAATAATATCAGGATTAACAGGAAACATAAATAAACCTATGAATACTCCAATAAGAAACAACAACCACACCTAGGAAAGAGTATATCTTAGTTTAAATGCCCTCGCTGTTGAGTCAATTCGCAAAAATATTTCTCAATGTCTATCTGTAGCCTGAGGCCATGGACATGGACATGGCTAAGAAGTAAGCAAGCAAGGAAATAGCTTGGTTATACGAAACAACCACCTATTAATCAAAATCTCTTGATCTGTGCAAATGCGCACACTGAGAGAAATTTTTTTGACCACAGCTGTTGCGAAGTTTCTTATAATTGTGTCACAGTACTCTTTCGACCAGTGTGGCGTTGGCGTAAAACTACCATGTTGATGAACAAGTACTGACATTTTTATCGATGTAAACACAAGGTTAGTCTGAATCCCAGTCCTAGTACCAGAGCCAATGTCAGGGCCAGTCCCAGTTCCAATCCCAGTCCCAGACCTCCAGTGATGCGGTAAATTACTGGCACAACCGAGCACGAATTGACTACACGCAAGACGGCATAGGAAAAATGCTAGTACGAAGCTTTTTTAACAGAATTGCTGTGCCTTTTGCCTTATGCCTTTTTATTAAATTAAGTTAAATCATGTAATTTTAAAAGTGCACTATGCAACCATCGCCTTAGACTATGAAGGTCAGATAATGGTAGGGATCACCACATGGCAATGAAAGAGTTGCCACTTAGGTCCTTACGATCACTACTCTAAAGCTCTCAAGCTGTAACTTCATCCATAGATACTTCCTTTATATTTGTGAACTTTAAGCGATCTTATTGTTTAACTAGTCCAAATAAATTTGCTAAATAAAATGCAATCATTACAGAAGCGTCATGGTGCCATAAATCTGGTGATACAAATTAAAAATCAAAATAAGACAAGCAGCAAGTGGGTTACAAACTAATTCAAATCAGTTACGAGTTAATCACAAACATTATCCAGCAGCTATTAGGACAACTTACTGTATAAATATTGTGATTTGAAAATCTCTAAAAACTCTGTTTTAGGGTTAAAGCCATGCAAACGGAGTAGATCCACACACTATGAACACAAATTTCGCAGGGAAGTTATTGTGAGCACAAATTAAAGCTTATTTAGTGAGTCTTATTTAAATAACACAAAAAGTTGGATAGTTAATAATACTTTAAACTCTTTTTATATGCTTAATTTAGCTAAAACGTACTGTTCCAAAAACTATGTCACTGAGAAAATACAAATGATCACATATATTAGATATAAGCTTTAATATCAAAATAGATGCAAAAGTCAATCTGTTACGTTCTTGTGATCGGTTCCAAACGTCAAATGAAGATCACACATCCTATGATCGGAAGAGAATGTAAAGTTAATCGGTTATCCTTTCTAAAGATATTATTTGTTAACTTATGTAAACAGAGAATTTTGATTGCTTCAATTTTGTTTTGTGTCCATAAATTGATTTTATTTGAAATCAAATTAAACAAAAGAAACGAGAATTATTTTATGATCCAATGCAATTTGTGTGGTAGATTAACCCCCAATACTAAACTTAAACTGATATTTATTATTTAGTACTGGCAATCTCTTAACATTTTAAGATATTTTTGTTCCTTGAATTCTTTAAGTTATAAAACGGTGTCGCCCACTGGACTGGCACTGATAGATGTCAGTGTAAGCGAGGCAATAAGCGCGCGAAAACTATACCAATGATGGTAAATTGACTATGTCTACACGATAAATATTATATGAAGATAAATATTATATACAAGAAGATCCCCCTGCTTAAACTAGGGACCACACCTGGTGTATAAGTAATGTGTGTTGTATGAATAAATATAAATGTGGCTGCCAGAGTATGGCAACGGTTGAGTGCGCCACGACCAGGATGCCGTTCGCTGCATATGTAGGTAGAGGGTATTAGTGTCTGTTTGTGTCAATTTTGTCATGGTCACACCAATCCAATAATCGCCATCGCCAATAAAATGACAGCTTCATGGGCGTGTACACACACAAATGCGAAATACGTAAGAGCCACCTAAATAACTACTGGTTTTATATATATGTATGTGTAAGAGTTACTGATGACTAAGAAAAATCGCATTTGAAACTGGAACTATTTTACCTATTGATTTGGGATAAACTCAATTTCTTGCAGATGCCACTTTAATGGATTACCGAATATATTAGTGCTATGTTGCTGCCGGATCAGAAATACGCTGATTATGCGGATCGAGAACTCACAAAGTTAACCAACAAAAACTGCAGTCGCGGAACTAACAGTTATAAGCGCACAGCGGAGATTTTCGAGAGTCTACCTGATTTTTTAGATATATCCTTATCGGCCCTTTTATTCACATCTCGATCTAAGTCCATAAATGCTACCCAAGAAGCATCACGTTTGCAACGATCATCTAGTCTTAGTCGGATTGTGGATAAGCAAGGTGAAATTTCTAGTGATACCGTGAACTGCAATGATGTGCTACGTTTGTGTGAAGACTTTCTCTACAGGCATCGTATGCGGACCGATTTTTTTTGCCAATATCACAAAGCCCTCAGGTGTGTCCAAGACTTGATTTCGACTAATGTTCTCCAAATTTTGAATTACCGTTTTTTAACTTTTAGCTCGACCACTTCCTCCCCAAAACAGTTTAAGGATTCACCCAACATGGACGTAGCACAAAAATCAAATGATATTCACTTTTTTAAGCAAATAGAGTCTCCGTTAACTGCCAACAAAGTCAACGCCGTCGTTGAGCGCTTTACTAAATTTACTGCTATATATACTCTTCCTGCAGCCAAGCGTAAAAGAACGTCTAATAAAACATCAGCTGTTATTACTGGTAAGCTTTTAATTGTGAGATTTAAATTTTTTACAAATTATTTCATGTCTCCAAAAGGCAATTACTTCACTTTAGCAGACTCTGTATTATGGGTCAGTAGGCAAAACATGTTCTTCGGACTTCAATTTAAAAATGAATATATATGCATAAACTGCGTAATAATTGGAATTCGTGTGCAGCTTTTAAAGTGCACTGAATTAAACTGTAAATAAATAAATTTGATTCATAAATCATAACAAAAACAATAAACACAAACACAAACAGTCCCTTCTAATATGATTCCTAGTGTTTGTAAACGAAGATGTCAAATTTTGGGTAACAGACTATTTAGTAGTGAAACAAGTGTATGAGGCTGACATAATAGCATGAAGAGACTAATTATCAAATAATCAACCAGTCCTTAACCATCATCATTTGACCTCATATTTAAGCAAATGCATACCAGCGTTCATATACATGTACATACGTTCATATTTTCCTCATTTCAGACGCCTTTGTTTATTTTTTTTACCTGTTTACAATCTCAGCAAAAGATTGTAAAACGAAAATCAGAGAAGAAATACTAAAACAGACAGCAAGAGAGACGTTTTCTTAAGAAAGAGAAAGAGTGGGTGATGCGGAGAGGATTACATATGAAAGAGCGAGAGAGAGTGAGAGAGAGAGAGAGAGAGAGAGAGAAAGACAGAGAGAGAGAGAGAGAGAGAGAGAGAGAGAGAGAGAGAGAGAGAGAAAGAGAGCGAGTATATTTTCTTGGCTATATCGGTAGCGGCTTCTTTGCCAAGTTTCTGCATTCAGTATTGGAAGTGAGCTGGCAGTGTGCAAGTAGCGTTTACGGTTCTTAATCGCAGTAAATTTCGATGAAAAAACGCGCTTTAAAGTATCAATAGGTGTAAGAAAACTTTTAACACTTTTGATAAAACATGCAGAGGGTTGACCTTGTAATTTTGTTGCATTTATTTATAAAGAGAAATGTGAATATCTACAATCAAGAAGCCTCAAGCTCTGCATAAATTCCGCGTGTACTAGCTACCAACTGGAGTTGCTTATTCGTTTTATGAAAAGAAAGAGGGGAAGATATACAGAAAAAGTCTGTACCTCTAAATCAACTTACAACGCGAGACCAAAAAATGAACGAAAAAATAGGAAAAAACAAACAAGTTTAAACAAAAGTTTAATATAACATATGTAATGCTGCAGCCGTTCTGCTTTTTGTCCGTTTCTTTGCAGTTTTTGTGTTGTTGATTTTTTTTATTGTCTCACTTGTTGCTCAGTGGAAAAACACGCACACATAAGTTTCGTTCGCAATCAATATCGATATCGGTATCGGTATCGACCCCAGCCTTAGTCTGTATCCTATAGACTCATATCCAAAACAACCTGGGCCGGTCAGTGTCTGTGTTCGGCATGCGCTTCTACGGAAAACCTGTTCGCTTGAACGTTTTTAATACTGTTTGTACAAATATATTTAAATAGAAAATCTTCAACGCCATTGTGGACTTAGTTCGTCTTGTCCTTTTTATCGTGTCCGTCGGTTAATAATAAAAAAAAAAGTTATAAAAGCTCGCCTTAGAAATTTAAACTTGTTTGGCGACTGCAGTTCAAAATAGCTGGTCTTGTTTTCTGTTGGTCAGACAAATGTACATTAATAATGGCCACATTGGGCCTGTCAAAAGTATTCATACTTGATAAATATTTTACGGAATTACAGAAATTTTGGGAGACTGAGAAAAAGCTGCAAGGTAAGTTTGGTCTAAAAGACTTAATAGAAGTTCAAAGTGTTAAAACGAAGTTTGTTGTCTAAGTCTTCAGTCTTATTTGGTCAATAAGTTTAATATCTGTTTGCCAAAGCTAAATAATATTTCCTATGCATTGAATGCGATTCCTTATCCGTAGTCCGTAATATCAGAATATTATTCGAGAAATATAAAATTTATTGCTTATGTACTTTAGAATATAAATATATTGTTAGGTATACGAACTGATGCTTATAATTGATGTTTTTTTGTGAAATCTTAGCAAATACATTTGGAGTTCCAATCTTCTTAAATGATTTTTCTTATAGTTTTTGACTGTTTTTACGAGGTAATCGTGCGTATTTGCAAATTCACAAGAAAAGTCTTTTCTCAAAGCACCAAATGAAACAACACAAAATTAGTTAAATATTTAAAAATTAATATATTGTATTTTATACAAATATACATGTATAGTAAATATATATGTAAATATATATATATATGTAAATATATATATATATGTAAATATATATATATATGTATATATAAATACATACATATATATATACTTATTTGGGCCTCAAGATGTATAGGTAAATGTGGTATAGCATGCAACATTGATTGTCCCCAGCTCCGTCACAACACCTCCATAAGTCCACTGGTGACCAGTTTTAGTTTCAAGTCAACAAAGCCGTTCAATTGTTTGAATGTAGACGTTGCCATCTCTGTCGTCGCTGCTGGTATTGCTTCTGCTGTTGCCGTTGCTTTTGCTGTTGTTGCCGCTGCTGTTGCTGCCGCTGCTGTCGTTGCCATCGACAACACATTCATAATTGGCGGTAAAATTAGTTGATTTTTGTATCTGTGTTCTGCGTTTGTCGGGGGCAACTCTTTAAAATAGCCTGTTGATTCCAGCTTCCAAGAAATTTTTTGACTTTTGATAAGCCCTTCTATGCGTTCTGTAAACTAAATCCAAAAAGAATATCCAAGATATATTGATATATTTCGGGGATAAAACAATTATTGTAATGAAAAAAACATAAATCATATGTTTTTATGTTTACAATAAAATGTATTTTTTCTTAGTTTCCTTTAGTTTCAAACGCAACCTTTAATAAAACCTTAAATTCAGAAAGCTCTGAAGTTTTTGTTTTATTATTAATCCAAACCAAATCATATAAAGTCGAGGGGTTATTATTTTTATTATTTATTATTAAGTAAGAGTTTAAGCTAATTAACTACAAACGGCTTTTTTGTTATACAAAGACACACAAAATCAGTAATTAATGTCCTCTTACAGATGCTTCATCTTCAAATGAGGCGGTGCATTTGCAGCAACGACTCAAAAGTCTAAGCACTGAGCTGCTGGTCATGCGCAATAAACTGCATGTGGATGGTCAAGGTCAGGGTCGGGGAACCGACGTTCAGCATCACAGTACTGGTGCGACTGTCGGACTTGACACTAATGATAAAAAGGTAACCAATATGGATTTGATAGCCTCAAATACAAATTTAAGCCTGGGAAATATTATTGCCTGCGGTGGACAATCTGCCAACGCAATGCACCAGCATTTGAACGTCAGTGGCCAACATACGCTGCCTAAGGTGAGTTTAAATATTTAATATGAAAAATCTTATGATATCCATAACCACACGTCTTTATCAATTTGTGTTCTTTATGGTTAGCAACATGGCTATAACTTTAGTCAGACGTTGCCCAGTAACTTGGCGTCTGGCACTGTGGTCTCTGCACGCAATACGTCCATTCCACATCCGCTTCCACATCAGCTTAGTGAAAAAACCACTCTGTCCCTTCAAAAAAATAACGGTGCAAGTCTAAGTGCTACAGGAACGTTCCTCTCTGCATCGATATCTTACAGCGCTAAATGTAGTTCCAACACACTGCCACTAGTAACAAACGCTCTACCCCTACGATCAAATGCTGCAAATGCCTTAGCGGCACCTCTGCTGACTATACAACAACATAGTCAACAGTTTCCAACCGTAAAGCAATTTAACTCTAACCAAAATACAGAGATAGTTCCCATCTGTGGATTCGGTAACAGAGTAAATTTGCTGCATGAAGGTCAGTCGGTAAAGGAAATGCAGGATCTGATTCATTTAATGGGACCACTGACCGAGCATGCCGTTATGCATACCTTGCAGGCACGCTTCAACGACCAAAGTTATTTTGTAAGTATTGCGAGCATAACAGTCACACCGTTAGCGAAAACCGATTTACATTTTAACAAAAAGATTCTTAATTGAAATTAATTATACCTTAAGTACGCGACAAACTTGGACATATAAATAATATATTGTTTAAAATACACTCTTATATGATGCAACTAAGTAAATTTATTTTGTTATAACTTATCTTGTAGACAAATGTTGGTCCAATTCTACTATCAATTAATCCCTATTTGGATGTTGGAAATCCGCTAACGCTAACATCGACACGTGACCTGCCGCTTGCTCCTCAGCTAAAAAAAATTGTTCAGGAAGCGGTGCGTCAGCAAAGTGAAACAGGCTATCCCCAGGCAATTATACTATCAGGAACTAGCGGCGCAGGAAAGACCGCAAACGCAATGCTTATGTTGCGACAGTTGTTTGCCATTGCTGGAGGTGGCCCAGAAACAGATGCATTTAAGCATTTGGCTGCAGCATTCACAGTGTTACGATCACTTGGATCTGCCAAGACTACAACGAATTCTGAGTCCAGTCGTATAGGACAGTTCATCGAGGTACAAGTGACCGATGGTGCTCTTTACCGTACCAAGATACACTGTTATTTTTTGGATCAAACTCGTGTTATTCGCCCCTTGCCAAAGGAAAAAAACTATCACATATTTTATCAGCTACTGGCAGGTCTTAACAGGGAGGAGCGCCAAAAGCTTCATCTAGAAGGCTATTCACCACTAAATTTGCGTTATCTGCGTGGCGACATTGCTCAAAATGAACAAGAGGATGCCATTCGTTTCCAATCTTGGAAAACGTGCTTGGGCATATTGGGCATTCCGTTTTTGGATGTGGTTCGAGTCTTGGCTGCAGTATTATTACTTGGAAATGTGCAATTTATTGATGGAGGGGTAAGTTTCAAAGAACATAGGAATTAAGGAATTTGTTATACTTCCTTTGACCCGTTCACAATTGGTTACGAAAAACAGTTACAATAATATTGTTCAATATTTAAATGTTTTATTTTTTATTTATGGTATTGGAATAGTTTTTCTTTGTTCCCCAATAATATTACAAAAAAAATATTTTCTCAATACATTAAATAGGCATGATTTTCCTAATCGTCAAACACAAAATAAAACAAAATATGTTCTTATTTAGTGAGTTGAAAATTTGTTTGCTTCACCCCAGTGATCTTAAGTATTTTTACGGTTTTGTAATTTTAGAAGATTTAGATTTTAGGAAATAAGAAATAAGTTTAAATCACTTGTGAGATAAAGCGAATATTCAATCTCATAGATTTATAGAATTTTCGCCGTAGAAGACTGGAGAAGTGTTTGCACCACCTATTGTTAAAGATGGCAAAAATTTTACTCGAGCGCCATCTACAGGGAATGTCGCTAATTTTAAAATGTAGCTACTGTATCATGTTAAAACATTTTGAGTAAAATGTTGGAATGGCGCTTCGGGTAAGACGGTCGTTTTGCTGCTACATGTAGCGAATATTCTTATTCCGTAGTACAGAGTTCAAGCCTCAACTTGTGTGTGTGGAGAGAGAGTGTATTTTTATTTCTTGTGGTGAAGATTATTACGGGTAATTTACGTCTGAAATATTTTTCATGTTCGATATCTGCATAATTACTGAGCAAGAAATAAAATTATTTTTTAATTAAAAATACATTTTTTTCACATATTAATATTTTATTAAACCTGGAATCTTCTTAAAAGGGCCTGGAGGTGGATGTCAAAGGCGAAACGGAGCTTAATTCGGTAGCCAGCCTTCTAGGAGTTCCACCAGCAGCATTATTCAGAGGATTAACCACTCGTACACACAATGTGCGGGGACAACTAATAAAATCGGTTTGTGGTGATGGAGACGCAAACATGACAAGAGATTGTCTGGCCAAGGCGCTATACTGTCGACTGGTAGCAACAATTGTAAGACGAGCAAATAGTCTCAAGCGGCTGGGCTCAACTCTAGGCACGCTTAGCTCAGATTCCAATGAATCAGTCCATAATCAAGCGGACGCTGCGTCACATCATGCATCGACAATTGGTGGGGGCAACGCCGGATCGAAGTCAATGGCTGCTTTAAATAATGCAGTTCGACATGCAACGGATGGCTTCATTGGTATATTGGATATGTTTGGCTTTGAGGAACCACGTCCGCATGCCCAATTAGAGCACCTGTGTATAAATTTGTGTGCCGAGACGATGCAACATTTTTACAATACTCACATCTTCAAATCGTCTGTTGAATCATGTCGGGACGAGGGTATCATATGCGACACTGAGGTGGACTATGTAGACAATGTGCCATGTATTGATTTAATATCATCCTTGCGAACTGGCTTATTGAGCTTGTTAGACATGGAGTGCTCAGTTCGGGGAACAGCGGAAAGCTACGTGATCAAACTAAAAAGCCAACACCGTGCTTCCACCCGTTTAGAGAGAAAATCTACATCTGAACCAGAGGATCCACGTGTATTTACCATTAGACACTTCGCTGGTCGTGTGGACTATGACACCACCGATTTTCTCGACACCAATCGTGACGTAGTACCCGATGATTTGGTGGCTGTGTTTTACAAGCACTGCTGCAATTTCGGTTTTGCCACACATTTATTTGGATCCGAACTAAAAGCGCTCTACTCACAGCAACAAGCTCCGAGGGGTCTTAGCTTTCGTATATCACCAACTTCGCACTCCGATCTGCTTAACGGCGATGAGCCCGTTTCAACATTAACCCAAGATTTTCATACGCGCCTGGATAATCTATTGCGAACTTTGGTTCATGCTCGTCCCCACTTTGTTCGCTGTATTCGCAGCAATGCCCTGGAGCAGCCGGGCAAATTCGAGCGTGCGACGGTCGTCCGACAAATTCGATCATTGCAGGTTTTAGAGACAGTTAACCTAATGGCTTCGGGATTTCCACATCGGATGCGTTTTAAACAGTTCAACGCGCGCTACCGTATGCTAGCTCCTTTTCGAATGCTGCGACGTAGTGAGGACAAGGCAGTAGAGGATTGCAAATTAATACTACAGTACGCAATAGATATGGATCAGTTACCTATTTCGGATGGTTCATTAACTCTCGCTTGGGCACCAGGCAAGAGGCATGTTTTCGTGAGTGAAGGTATACGTCAACATCTAGAGCACCTCCGTACGGAGATTAGACACAAAAGCGCAATTAGGATACAGTCCACCTGGCGTGGATGGTGTTGGCGCAAGAAAATGGGCAGTAATTTCAAGCACTCGGTGAACGTTGATGTTACATTAATCTCTGCACTGCCCGCCGTTTCAAACTCGAGCGCCAAACAAATCAATGTTTCCAACGGAAATGTAGCTTCCGCTGCGATAAATGTATTAGCAGCAGTCTCTGCAGCCAATCCTAATGCAGGTAACTATCACTAAGATACTTTAATGTATAAATGTTACTTACCTATCAATATCAACCATTAACCTCTTTCGTAGTTTCGCGGCTTTCAGCAAAATCCACAATTCCAACTGTTGGAATTGGAGGTACAATTACACGGCCACGACCGCAGCCAATTGCTGGCACCCCACCACCTGATCTGCACGAAAAATGCAATCAGAAGATTATTCAACAGACCTGCAGTCTTTTCGGATTAGACTTGGTATGTTTTTTGTGCCTCTCATTTTTGAACCTTGTCCGGTGACAAGGAATTAAAGACAAATCGCATGTAAGATTTCGGAAATAAAAGATTATGTCCAAAAACATAAAGAAGTTTATTACCATTCCCCCACTTATTAAGAGCTGTATTGGTTGGACTTTTCAATTTGTGTTTTTATATTACAGGAACGTCCTCCTCCGGTTCCGTCATCGCGGCCGTATACCATCACAGCTAACTCTAAAAAGCTAGGATATCCACAAAGTCGCATTATGAAAACAAGTTTTCCGGAGGAAGCGCTCACTAATCCCTCAACTGGCTCGAGCGAGCTGGCGCAGTTAAAAAAAGGCGAGGTCGTAGCTGTAGTGGGCACCTCCACTGGCCGGGGTCATTTAATTGTCGAACACAAGGGCCAAAGCTACCACGTACCCTTTCAGTATATGGAACTCTGCAATCAGACAATTGCATCTACTACAAATGGTAGCATAACAATTCCAGCATCTTCTAAATCCTCCGGACAGACGAGTGGGGTTAAAATTTGACTTCGCTTTACAAATCAACGCTCATAGCTGTCTTATTGAAGCGATTCCTAAAATGGGCAAGGACAATACACATATGCATATATATATATATATATATATATGTATATACCTACATAGATATATAAGACTGTAAATATCCAACTTAATTTTAGTTAAAACACATTTTGGCCAGCTATTGTACTCATTACACTTCAAGAAAAAGGATATTATCAATATTTTAGCATTAATCGTAACATTAATATTTGTAGTAAGTTGTAACTTCCAGTGCCAATAACGCGAGTAACTCTACTAAGATATCCTGGTATTCTGTGTCAATTGTCTTTGTTTACGAATCTGAAGGATCAATAAAAGACAGACAATGATAATGACGATCTTTCGTAGTTGCACACATCGAGTTATTCAAGAGCTGAAAATTTCTGTGCCATTTCTTACCTAATCCCCGAGAGCCCATCTTGGGTTCAATGCTCTCTGCCTGTTGTCTAAAAATAAAACTCGAATTGATCATTCATTTGAGTACACCGCAGAATATATTTATATACAACCATTTATATTTCTTGCCCGCATTTATAGTTATACAAGTGCTAAACATAAAATATTTGATTTATAAAAAAAAAAACTATTTTTCGAGAACACAAAACATTTTAATATTTTTGAGTCTCTTTACTTAAAAAATTTACGATAGGAGAACTGATATTGTGGTTGGTTGTGTTGTTTCACAAATGAAGTGGGCCTTACTTAAAAGGCAATCACCTGTGACCATGTTTATGGTAGAGGAAGATTTTTCAAACTTCAGGGCCCCACACTTATTGATGTTTCTATTCGTTGAGGTGCCAATCGAATTAAAGAATGTGGCTTTCCTTCCCGTGGTAAGTGAGTAAAATGCGAATACATCGACAAGATTGTTAACATCTGTCCAGTAACGATGATATTTATTTAATTTTCGGCCGACCAATTGGAGCTCGGCATCATTTTGTGGATTCATTAGGTGACTATTGAGCCGTCTGCATTTTTCTACTGCACCAAACCAATTCAGGACCTTTTCATTATCTACATAATAAAATTTATCCCCGATTTTTTCAAAACGATCCGGTGTTTCCGCTTGAAAGCCGTCCATGATGCCACGATAAACACTAACTTTCCAGTGCAAGCCTATGGGAAGCGAAGACCCGATATCTAAGAACTCTTTTTTTGAATAAATTAATTGCTTACTCTGTCCTTCTCGTGCTTGAGCACTCGTCGAGCATATTTGATTGAGGACATAGTAAAAAATAAAAGCCAGAATCCGCCTATATATTTCCGTACGCTCACACATCTTAAATCAGAATTACAGCAATCAGTGAACTGTTCACAACTGAAGCACAAGAAAGTGTAGCAGAATAAATCGCAACTGCGCTAAGCGAACATTATATTGAGTAGGTCTTTGTGGCGCTCACTTAAACCGTCATCCTATAGTATTTATAAGTAATAAGTGTCATAAATATTATAAATAAATAGCATTAAATTAATCATTTCAAATCATAATCAAATCGATCCACAATAGCCCAACGCTTGTGGTCCCTTTAGGTTTTCTATTTAATTTGAACTGAACAACTTTGTTAGAAGGCAATATTTATTATATTTATTATATTTAACTTAAAAAGCGATTATTTTACCTGACAGAATAGAGAAACATAGAAGCAATAATAAATAATATATAGAAAAGGCTAAAAGCTTTGCAATACACATAATAATATGTAAATTCCCAATCATCTATCTTTAAGGCGCACTAAAAATTACAAATTATAGTTTTATTACCTTTGAACAGAAGCTGTGTGTGTGTATTCACATTCCTAACATGGCTAACTTATCACCTACGGAACGTTTATTGCACCACCAGGTGTACTTTCCTACCCCCGCACATACACATATCTTCACTTGACTCACAGGTAAACATCTAGTTCAATGCATAAATTAAGTACTTCAGTGAATAAATAAAATCAATTGCATTAGCAGCTCAGAGTAATAATGACCAAAGTACTTTCTCTTGTTGTCGGCTTCCTAATCCCAAAAGACAAATTAGTTAAGAGCCTGGACAAGTTTGATGTATGTGTATTCGCCAACAACAACAAACTTGTCCAAATTGGTCCATACATTAACCTTGTCTGGGCATGTAATCACTTATATATATTATATATATATATATATATATATATATATATATATGTATATATATGATGATTGGGCTGATTCTGATTTTATAAGTAAAGTAAAACTTACAAATATTGCAATTTTCAACAATTTGAAAACTGTTTGTTAAACTTACATAGTTACATTTGGATGCGCTCATTTAAAGTCTAGTAATTGAAATATAAATAATAGCTTGAGGATGTATTATTTAAACAAAAAAAATCAAGATAAGTTGAAAAAAAAACAGCTTTACAACAGCATCAAAATATATACATTATTCTTCATATGACTTGCAGGTATTAGAACAATAAAAAATAATACATATATTTTATATTAGCTTTCTAATTTCGATGCTACAGAAATCTGTGAAAAAACGTCCCAAACAACAAACTTATGATTCAATCTTTCCATACGTAAATTTATTAAATTGTGGTCTTTGTTATTTTTTAGTTTATAAGACATCGATAGACTTGTTAGTTCATTTACATATATGTAGTAATCAGTGTATTATGGCATACTTCCAATATTGTATTTTATATTGTGATAAATACTGTATTTACAGATACTACGTACTCGCTTATAGCGGGGCAAGAATCTCAAAGTTCATTGGACAGCAAGATGCATATAAATTTTAATTAATTCCATGGACATACCGTTAACAATAGATATTTTGACTTAAATTTTATATTTAACAAAGCGCAACTAAGAAAATGAATAGTCAACTGCATGTTAGGGTCATTGGAAGGTCATAAAATTATAACAAAGGCGAAATAAGCGTTTAGTAGTTTAAGATCTCTGAACGCTTTAGGTGTGTATCATGGAAAGAAGCTTGCTAACATAACGATATCTCCTTTCATAGTACGAATAATACAATAATGTCAGTTTTGTTTGGTTTATCCCTATTCTATTGGCATACCTATTTAATGGTTTTTTGTGCAAGTGGATTTATATATATATATATATATATATATATATATATATATATCTATTTATATTATATAGTTTATATTTAGTAGATACTTGATATTTTTATGTATTGAGATTAGGATTAATTAATGAATAGTGCACAATATGTTAAAAATTTGGAGCAACAGATTAACATTTTTATTTATGTTCTCTAGTATATAACTGTTTTTTAGTATAAACACCCATATGTGTAGTATGTATTGAGACATCTCTTAAAACATGAACTAGATTATCTGAATATATTTATCTAATCAGCGTGTTTTTATATTTTTCATATGCAGGTAAGTGTAAGTATACATAAAAATCTATATATAATAAAAATATATACATAACGCGATAAACTTTTGTCATAGCTTCGGAAAATTTCAAAAATTGAAAAGAGAATTTCTTGAAAATAAAACTAGTTTTTGATGCGTAACTTGAATTGAGGAGTTTTAGAACTTTCATTATTTATAACATTATCATGATTACCAATGATCATTTATTTAGGCATCAGTTTCGGAACGTCGCCTTCGACCAGGGCCGCCGGGAAAGTTGGCTGCGGCCAAGCCCATGCGATGTTTTGCCTCCTGAGTGCCGGAGTACCCGCGAGCTAGTCCAAAGTCCACAGTGCGTTTTGAACTAATAAAAGTCAACAGAAAGACAAAGGTCGTTTAACCTCTTAAATAGAGGACAATAGACACGACAAAATTGATTCTTACTTTTCTAAGTCGTTGCGTGCTCGAATTATGGTGCGACCAAAGCGTGTCATCAGTTCCATCAGGAGATCATCAGGCACTTCTTCCAGTTCGTTGTAGCCTCCATAGCCCACATTCGAGCCTTGGCTGCTGGATGGCAGTGAAGCAGAATATAAGATTTTTAGCAAATGACAAACATTTCGATTACGATTTCTGTTTCTGTTTCCAAATTAGCTCACTTTTTAATTACTTTGACTTGTAATTAACCTTTCATTTGCATTTTGTATTAAGTATTTGCATAAAATCGAACCTAGCGACCACGTCCTGTTCCCCTGGAAGCGACTTCATCAAATGCGATGACATTTTATTTAGCATACAATTGCAAAATTACATGAACGGTAATATAATTTGAGGGAATGGTGGACAGAACATGTTAAAAACATACGGTGTTAGCTAGGATTTTTTAAGGGCAATTCCTAAATGCTGTATCTCGTTCTAGGCCGTTCAAATATTTAGGTCGCTTACAGATTTTGCTGACATATCAGCAGACATGCAGCTGATTTAATTATAATATCTGAAAACTTGATAAGCTCTTTAAAATCATATACATATAATACAGAGCTCTAAAAAATATACATGTGTGTGTGTAGATGATGTTTTAAATTTTCAAAAAGCACGCGCCTACACGTGCTCGGAAAATGTTGTTTGCCTTCTGGTGATACCTGCTTACTTTTCGCAAGCGTTAAAGAAAGCATACACCTTGGTAATTGGTAATTGGGCTTGGATAATTGATTATTATAAAACTAAGTAAATTTGACAGAATTTTCGGCGCGTCCTTAGTTTGAGGCAATGCTACAACTACCTTGGCATGGGCGCTGCATCGGTCCTTAAAATGGCCAAGAGGAAAATGCTCATGAAAGCCAATGAGCAGAAGCTGAATCCGTTCTTCATCATTGTGGTACAACTGGCTAAGAGAAAGAATATAATGTATAAAATAAAATATATAATATATTAAGTTTATATAAGCACTTTATTTATTCAATAGAGACTTAAAACTAGCTGAAAGTCATTTTCAATTATAAATTTTCAATTTTTTTTTCCTTTAAGCAATAAGAATATGCCTTAACTAAACGAGTTTCAGCCAATTTACAAACTTTCCTTTCCCTCTACCTTATCTGTCAAGGCAACCAGTGAGCTACACCATTTCCCATTAAGTGATTCATTAACTGCCCAACGAAGCTTGGATATCCAGGGCAATCCCCTTCTTCTATCTCTATCTACCATAATGCCCCAAGTTCTATTCCATTTAACTGTCCAAGTTTATATAAAACTGTTTGCTCGATTTGCATTTCTGCACTTCCTGACATTGGTTTATTCTTGTTTGCGCTTCCCTGGAAGCCTGCAAATGCTCTTTGCCACTCCTATGTTTACGTATTCGCAAACAGTCGCTGACATCAACGGCAACACGACACTCGAACACCTAGGATACATATCATCTCTCACAACAAGTCAGATAAATGATACTGTGCGCCATCTAACTCTTATACTGCCTGGAGCAATACACCCTAATAGTATTTCGGTGCATTGTTCATTCAAAAGAGGAAATGTGTATAACGCACTGAGGAAGTCAATTTTTATTGATGGTCGTTTTATACCAAGTGGAGGAAGAAAGATTAAGAGTTTTTAAAAAGTCACTTAGCTTGGATATCTTAAGTTGCGACTTTTCAAATACTTCAATGGTTTCTCCACAACCTATATAGAGCAGTTGATTGATAAGTATCAATAAAAATTAATGACTGAAATATTATAATATTGAAGGTATGAAATTAATTATTTTCTTAATTTACAATTTATGTGGTAGTTGTAATAGAAGGCATTTCCGCTTGGTATTTTGTTGGTATACATACATATAAATTTTTAGTTCTTTTAAAATATTGAATTAATTATGTTTACCATTCACGAAAGTACACTTTCCCGATACCAACCGCTTTGAAAGTTTGGTTGGGGTGTCGTTTAGGATATTTTCTGAATTTCATGATATTTAACGTCAAATTACGACTAAAAATTAGTTGACGCTTTACTGCTGACCACAGCAAATGTCATTACAGGAAAACGGTAAAAATGTTGCGAAAGGTTGGGCTCGTGCCTTGTAAAACGCGAATGTCAAAAATTGTTAGCTCATAAAATGTGTGTTTCGGGTGAAGATAAAAGCACGTGTAGCTTCAATCAACTTCGTTTCATTGAAGCCTTCATTCGCAATGCGACTCTTAAGCCATTGTTAAAAATAGATTTGATCCAAATAAAATTTTCTGGCATTTGGAAGGGAAAATAAAATCAGCCATATGACGTCCCACACAATGAGATCAATGTGTGATTGTATTTTATTGGACGAACGTTTTCTGTATTTCTGTGGCTGCAGGAAGCCACAGGTTGTTAAATGTTTCTGTGTGCTGCGTTGTTGGTTATATGAGCATATGTGTGTTTATAAGCTGTGTAAGCAAGTGAGTGTGTATGTGTGTATGGGTGTGTACGCCTGCTTATCAGACCTCAGAACATTCGTAGACTACTGAGTCTTGACCGATTTCGACCGCACTGTTGAAATGGATGAGGAAAACGGAAAGGAGACCCACGGGCCAACGCGTCGCGCACTGTACAAATAAAGTAATCAACGGATTTTACGCAACGCCGAACAATTTCCGTTCATCACAGTTTTTCAGCATTCTTTTCCTTTATCCCATCACATTCTATATTTTATTAGAATTGTTCTTTTGTCTTTGGCTTCAGTTTTTATTTGGATGTTCTAGTATCAAAGTCCTTATAATTGCTGACGTGTCTCTGATTGCTTGGGTATGCAGTTATTAGGCAGCTTTAACGACAGTTCACTGGAGCGCTTTTTAAGTGTTTATGTGGGTGGATGGGATTTCCATTCGTTTAGATGACCAGCCGTTTATCAATCATTTTTGCAATTGATTTATGGCTGTGTACGCAGAAATAATGAGTTGTGCGTAAACACATGCAGACCCACACGTATTCCGGAAATGATTGTTCGCCCAGAGGGTCAGTTACGGGTCAACGAAGTGTAAAGCAGAATATACATAAATTTCGATTATTTTTTATTTTTATTTATTTACTGATAACTAACCGATATATGTATATATATAAATATCTCTCGTACATCTCCACATGGCTTAAAGGCTTATCCAAATCTATTGTCAAATAATGACATTTGCTTTCAAATATCAGAAATGAATATTTTTCGCAATTACTCGGTGAGCGCACAAATAATCATGGCAAATCAATTTAAATTTACTGCATAATATATACAATATATTTATATATATATACACATAGTATGTATTTCCTATATATATTCTACCTTCCATTTTTAAACTGCTTACTGAAAGCTTCTCACTTGGATGACAGATTCAGATCTGTGGCAAGTACACTTTCTGGTGCCCAGTCTAGTGTGGTAAACGCAGATTTAAAGCTACTTCGTACTCAGTGAGTCGAATTTTATATTTCGAGTTAATCAAGTTCCAAGCGATTAATTGTATCCATGGAAAACTGCAGTTTGCTATATAGGAGCTCCAAGACAACTGAAAAGGCCAATTGACAAGAAAGCGACAGCTTACTCCATTATTATATTATCTCTATTTAACAACAAGACGATTTATATTTTCTTATTTTTTTAATATTTCAAGTCTGCTTTTGGAAAAAAAAGCAAAGCACTAGAAATAAAATGAATGTGTTATGTGTACTTTATTTTATTATTATTAATTGTTAAGATCGATTAGACAAGGACATTTCGTAAATTGTTTTGTTTTGAAATAATCTTTGCATGTGACGTATTCAATTTCGCAATTTTACTTGGTTGGGTGCCAAATAGTGAAAAGAAATGGACTTGGGACTATTGCTTGTTCAGGACTGTGAGAGGCTATAAAAGTACGGTTCGAGTTCTGGAAACTAAACATTTTAAAATTATTTTCTTAGATGGAGAACGAAACGCAAAAAATTGAAATTAAGCAACAAGTATAAATGTTAAATAAAAATTTGTTTTGGGTATATTAAAGAAATTAAATTCTATGCATGTCCTATTATGTCGTTATGCTGTTTAGCGCTTGGCTGTCCTACCAGGGAGAAGTACGAAAAGCAGACATTGGAATTGCAATGCGTTTATTATGGCCAAGAAATCGGCTGAGCCGACTGTCCTGGCCATTGAAGTGCCCAAACAGCAATCACATTGTTGTTAAGGATGTGACTTCAGATGGTCACCTGCTGCGCAAGAAAATGAAAATGTACTTATGCTTTTTTGAGCCATGCGTGTCTGTGTGTGTGTATCTGGCTCTGCATGCGTGTGGGCGAGCTATACATTTGTGTACATTGATTTCTTCGTGGTTGTGGTGGAGGCACAATTGAATTTGGGTCACTCAATTGCTGAATGGCGTCGACTAGTCTCGTCGAAAATCAAAATACGTGATTTTCTTAATTGGCACCATACGTTTCTCTCGTTAAGACTGACGTACAGGAATTTCATTAAATTGATGGGGTAGCAAATTTGCATTTAGCGCGTGGCTATCCTCCATAATTCAGACACCGAGTCTGTTAGTATAATTTTAAATCTTAAGGTAATAGTCAACCTTAGAGAAAAAAATTCAGGTTTTCTACGGTAAATGCAAGCCGGATACGATAATATTGAGACAGAACTAATGACGAAAGGGACGAAAGTCGTGAATTGGATTCATGGCGTCTTGTAATTGAAAGCTTATTAAATTAATGACAAACGGATTGGTTGTAGGGGATTAATGGGAGGGTTTGAAGACCACAAATGGCTGCCCGTTGGGTTTCTTGCCAATTGAAGGTTCATTAAATTATTCCGGTCTTCAAATTAGGTAGCAGTTTACTTAGTTTAAGCAAAGAGATTGATTTTAAATCAGGCGCCTGACGGATGCTGGAAATTGCATAGTCCATTTTTCATTTACTTCGGATTATAGGCATCTCTGTCTGATGGTTTTTTTTGCTTTTTGTTTATAATGCGACTTTAGAAGGTTTTACAAGCATTGTGTCTGTTTTTTTTTGGACGGTTGGAGCTTATGGATTGTCATGTTATTGGCTCTCAGCTGTAGCTGATTAAAAATATACGAGTCTTGAAGTTCTCTATATAAAATCTAAATCAGATTTAACCAAGAGTAAAATCAGGTGTAAGTGCCAAATTATATAAATTTAATTTTGAATTAAGCTTTATTCAAAGATCTCCTGTCTGTCCTACAGAAACTTGTATTCCTACGTCTGAAAAGATATACAAATAAATAACACATTTGTTTCTTTATCGGCCTCCCCTTTACTCTATTTGGATGACTGAAGAAGGCAATTATACTTTGATTTTCTTAGTTTAAAGTACTCAGGTTAAGTAACAGTTCATCGAGTGACGTCTAGAACTATTTAGTTTGAGGGTTTGTACCTAAATATTTTGACAGTAACATAATCTTTGACAAAGAACATAACAAAGAAATTGTTGTCCTAACTCAGACGCCGCATGCAATTTCATATTAGGAGTATGGCAGGTAAAAGGACGATGTGTTAAACAAGCTAAGGCAATTGGGTAGATGCTGGTGCTGGCAGGCAGCATTTATTGTTTGAGGCTAAAAGCATAGCACGCAACAAGAAAACATTGAGCCGACAGAAGAATCCTTTGGGAGTCGTTATTTTTTAGGGCTAAGGGCATCCCCTGGTGCTAGGGAATGAGATGAATGAGCAGGATGTGAGTAGCTACCGCCCAACTTCTTGCTTGACTTTAAAAATTCATTGCGACCCAAGGAATACTTTTACTTTGCCTTGGTTAACATTTCTACACCGTGCACCCATACCTTCTCTTTTCATCCCAAAATGATAAAAAATTATGCAAAAAATTTCTGACACAGATTAAAATAACTGTACGGGGTGTTTGACTTCAGGTAAATCGGAAATTGTAATAAAACAGCTCCGCCTATTAGTAACAAACCAATGTTTCTTTCAATGATATAAGGACCGCGAAATTGCAAGTAATACTCCAAATTTACACGAGGTAAAATTGATTATTCGATTTGGTTAACCCTCAATTTTACCTTTCTCCCCCAGCACAATAAGCACTCGTGGATATTTCCTTTCTCTTTTGGTCCATCAGATTGAAAAAAACAGGGTGTTTTCTAGTTGTTCTTAATTATGGCTTTTTAACCTTAGTTTCTTTTTAATATCATGTGGGAGTTCGGTGCTGAATTGTTCCTGTTCTTATTTGTATAGCAAATATTTCTTGTACAAGCCTCAGGTGATTTGGATTGTTGAGTTGTTACGGGCTGGATTTTTAGAGTATTTGAATATAATTTCAAGCTTTTTAACACAAAATATTTAATATTTCAAATGCCTTTTCATTCGTCTATAATTTATGCATCGATTCATTTTAAATTGTTCAACCTCAGAAAGTATGCCTAATACCTAATGAAAAGGTATCAACTTGAGGGATGGTAAAAGGGTTTCTTTGATTACTTATAGACTGTCCAAACTGTTGTTATAGCCTAAGTATTAAAACATAAAAAAGTTTTGTGCCAACTTATTTTTGATAATAAATCTATCGTTTTCTTATCTCTCTGCTAACAAGTAATAAAATATATCATGTCTACCGACTCACAAAATTTCACAATACAAAAATCTGTTGATGATATGTCCATGTTATTTGAAGAAAGTTTAACTTCGGAATGGAAGCTAAAATTTTTTAATTTAATTTTAATTATGCTCGTAAAGAAGGTTCAATAATGTTCTTAGATCATAGTAGTAGTAATTGGTGAAACTAAGTTTACCTTAAGGGAAGGACCATCAATTTCTTTAAGCATTTGAAGAAACTGGCAAACTGTGAAAGTATATATGCGAGGCTTAGACTCCAATCTACGTCACAGGACGAAACAAAGCAGTAAAATATAAAACTGGTACAGTTTTGACTATAAGTCTCTTAAGTGTGCATGAGGGGTTATGGCAAAAAGCGATGGGGAAACTTTTGCTCGTGTGGAATGTGTTCACATTTTGTAATTGTTGAATGTGTTTTGTTTTGACACCCACTTGTGGCCTGTTGGAAACGATTATAATGGGCCCCTGTATGGGCCACATATCGATGTCCTTACTATTGTTTCCCTTTGCTTCGTTGCTTTGCCGGAAGCCAACAGACGTGGCTCTCATAAACAACCGCGTTCAAGTTTTTTCGCAACTGCTTTCCACGTCGTAAGTCACATCCCAGGGAAGATTGCTTTGTCGCTTGTTTATATTTTATGAACATTGTTGCCCCAACAGTGTGTAAACTCAAACAGGGATCTCTGCGTATTTGAATTTCAGGTTGAAAACTCTTTGAATGAAATTCCGTTTAAGAAATGAATGCTTTTCTTTCATGAGACCTCGTTATTACTTTGATTAAGTTTTTGTCCAATAGTTTATTCAACTTTTAACTTTGAACTCAGTTTAACCACAAGCATTCAATAAAAACTTAGACCATAACTGAAGCTTCGACAAGAGATTGTTTAATTCTTCTTCTCCGTAATTTTTTAAACTATAATACAAAAGGAATTAGAAAATGTATTTGTTTCTTTATTTTTAATTTTTCATATGTCATGTAGTTAAACGCTTATTAACAATAAAAAATATATAATATATATAAAACGAAATGAAATATATATAAATTAATTTAAACTCTGCAATTAATTAATATTAAATATAAATAAGAATATAATAAAAAAAAATAAAAATAAAAATATCAAAGTTGAAGGAAAAAAACAAATTTATCTAATTTAGCTTATCGGTAATCCTAAGTTCCATTATATATTTCGTTGCAAATGAAGAATATCACAGTTTAACCCTATCATATTCTAAATAAAATTTATAATAGTATTAAAGAAAGGTTCTGTATAGAGCACATATTTGTGTTTCCACATTAAAATCCAGTTTATATATTGTTCAATTATCCAGAGTGTCGTGGGAAATAAATGTATATAATCTTATGTATATTTTTTATCCGGTCTTACAGAAGGTATATATTAGCAGGTTTAGGTTGTCTCTGCTGATAGTATGTCACATTGATTGTGTCCTGTTAAGAGCTTCTGTGTTTATTACCTGTTAGTAACATTTTCCCAAAAATCTACAGAAATTTGTTGGGGTTTAAAATTTTTTTGTCTCAAATATATATTTAACCTAACAGAAAAGTATTTGCAAAATGTGTATATACCTTTATAATATTTTAAAAATCTACAGAATGGAAAACAAAATCATCGAGTACATACTTTCCGAATAATTAAATAATAACATTTAAATGTTTGCACAAATAACATGTATTTTTATAAGCTGAGTTTCTAAGTAAAAAAATTTTAAATGAAGCATTCATTTTGCATACTCTTTGTAATAATAAATATAGGGGTTTGGAAATCTCTTGTGTCCCCAACAAATGACAGCTATACAAAAAATATTTCTGAACATTAATACCGTACTTCTGATTCCAGATTAAAACATTATCACCCGATGAAAGGAGCTGCGCACTGCAGTCTTTTAGTTAGAACTACGAAAAATATTTCAACTTAGAAAGCTTGCAAAGTTTTGCAATTTTATGTTTTTGACAGTTCTATCTTGAATTTAATGAGTGAGGTTAAACTTTTGTAGGCTTTCTCATTTTTAAAATAATTTTAATGGCTTACAATACACATTCACACATACATGCGTATACATATTGCACATGAGCATGATATTCCTTGATAAAAGAGCTGCGCTGTCACATAGCAATAATCTATTGCTGATTTCTGCCGTCAAATGTTTACCCACATATATAATAAACATTTTATATTGCATTTCCCATAAGCAGTTCCTGCAGCTGCTATGTAAATCTCTCTTATTCAATGACATAAGAAATAAGAAATATTTGAAGCTTTAGTGATAAGACATGCATTCCCTTAGGCACTCTCTTGCCACTAAGCGCTTCCATCCACAGCCTGTGTGTGGGGTGTGCTTTTCGGTTTATGGAAAAATTTTAGGTGTTTACTTAAGGGCTCCTAAATTGTTTTTCTGACAAAGTATGCGTTTTGAAATAAATATGCTTTAAGAAATATTTAACCTCTTTTACAAGCACTTGGAATACAGTGCATATGTATGTTCACGTCAGGTAGGTGATAAAATAATAAATAAAATAAATAAAAGTCGCAATAAAATTGAAATCAATTTTTTATCTTTCAATATTTCTAATGTAAAACATACATACAGCTACCGTTATGTAGTAAAATATGTATGGAATTGCTTCATAGCGTTGAGACGACATAAAGTTAGTTTAGCCTCTGCCAATATAAATTCAAGCTGCACCCGTAGCTGGTCATCTTTAATTGCTAGGACGTTATTCTCAAATTTGAGCAGTTTTTGTATAACAGAAGTAAGGAAAGAGAAAGTATAATCCATATGAAAAAACAATAATTCAAATTGACTGTTGAATTTTAAAATTTAAAATAAACGTTGTCGCCTCTTCCTACACTCATTGCACGAAAATCATTGGTTTGTTAATTTAAATTCATAAAAATATCATAACAATAATCCTGGCAACGTCTCACATAAACATAAAAAGAAGATTGGCATAATAATAATGTTCCCTGAATGCATTACAAACTGAAAGGGCTCATTTCCATTTAAGTGTGGCAGCTGGGTTAATTTGGTTCGGGGACACAACAGTTAGTTGATTAAGTTCATTTAAAAGGCGGATGAGTCTACAAAGATTTGCTTCTCCTTTTTATTGTCCTTATTATAACTTATCAATTATTCTTGACTGATTACTTAAACAATACATACAATATGATTGGTTTAGTTACCTTTTAAAGTGTGTTGTTATTATTTGACACACTTCAACTTTATATATATATATATATATATATATATATATAAATATTTATATATATATATATTTATATATATATGTTTGAAAAGTTAAAAAAAATAACAGAAGTAAAGTTGCTACATCCCCTGTTAGAGCCATAAAACGACAAGCATTTTCCATGGAATTCGGCTCCATGGTCATTATATTTGGAATACATTTGATGTGCATATTTAACCCAAGAGCCCAAAGCATTTAAACACTTATGCCAAGTTATATAAGTCAACATTGTTTTAATTAATAAAAGTATGCAAATTTAATTAAAAGAACAAACGCAAAACTTCAGGGTACAATTTCAAATTCGCTCACATGGAGCTGTTCAGTAGTTTCCATTGGAAGGTACAGATGCATTAAGCCAAACTTTTAAATTGAACTTGAAAAGTGCTTTTTAATAGGGGCTTAGGAAGATCCTTGTAGTAAAAACATTTAATAAGCGATTTTTTTAAATTAATTGGGTATAAAAAGTTTCTGCTTTTGTGACCCAAGGTTTCATGAGACTCTTTAATAAACTGGAAGAAGGGGCAGGAAAGACTCTCACAGTTAAAATATTGTTTTCGTTCTTTTGACGACGCTCTTTTAATTTCAAGTAAAGAAAACAAATGAAACTTATATAAAAGAAGAAGTAAAAGTAAATATATGTCTTGAATTTAATTGTCTCAAAATTATTTGGCTCTTCCTACATGTACAATCAAATGAAAAGAAAGAATATGGAAATTTAAGAAAAACAGACCCCTGCAAGAATAAGGACTATTCAGTATGTTTTCAAATAAATACACTATATAGTATATGGTATATAGTATAGCTAATGATGGCTAAATATTTCTAATAAGTTATTATTTTTTTTTTTTAATAAATAAGGTATAGTTTCCTTCCTTCCTTCTGCCCATGTTCTCCCAGCAGTAATCCCCTTATTAGTTTTTCTGTTCCCCTTTCTGTATAAGGGTACTTGAAGTTGACAGTTAAAGTGTAATTAACTAATTTGGTTTAATATTTAGATACTATTATTTTTACAATATAAACACACTATTTTCCTGATAAGCATCGATGCACACATTAGCCAAATTCAAATAAATGATAAGAATTTTAGCCCATATCACAAATGATATATACATTTTATTTTGGAATTCTCAAAAATTTAAGAAAATCAAAAGGAAAAAGAATGAAATGTTACAGACTTGAGATGCAAAAGATTTTTACAACTTTACTGAAAGATACACCTATTGTAGAAAATTATATGAAGTCTATACAACTAATTCACCATAGACAGGTGGTTCTAGTGATTATCTTTTATAATGTGTCAGAGATAAGCCATAGTCTAGGCACATAAGAGTGCAAGAATGCTTCCCATGTGAACTCACAATGCGAATTGTAGCCCTTTTGGCTGCTGGAATAGTCAAATATGTAATAAGTGGCCCCTAACATCCCATAATAAAGAATATAAGGGTCGATAAGAAGTATAGAATAAATTGGTTCTACATAAAACGGAATCGTTTCTTATATAATTAAAATTACTAAATCCTCAAGACAATTGCTGACTAAAGATTTGATGGTTTATTTAAAAGGTGAAACCACTTAATAATATTTTAAAGTTTGTTTTAAATAATGTTGAAAAATATATGAAGTCCATTGTACTGTTAGTAAATATTTTTGTAATTTATGTTATTGTAATTTTCTGATACAAATTTACACAACTATTTAATATTTACTAAATAAAGTCTAACTTCATTTTCCGTGTTTTACTTACTACATTTTGTATTTATTTTTTTATATTTTTGTTTTATTTTTATTTATATTTCAAAATTGATTCAAGGTTAAATTTCTGTATTAAAAAGAAACTTAAGAACTTACCAAATTTCTTTTTAAAGGAAACACAAAAATAAAATCGGATTCAAAATTCTAAAGCTTGTTGAGAATTAAATATATATCTATTAATACTCCCAAGAAATTTTTTTAATAGGGTATGTTTTACTACGCGAAAAACTAATGGACAAAAATGCACTTTCCAAAGTTTTAATTTCTTTAAAAGAGTTTTATAAAATTCACCGTCGCTATGCCTATGTTTTAACCAGAAAAGCTTGGAGTCTGCCGCTGCTAACTGCACCGCTTTGAAACTCAAACGTAAGTGAAGTCGGTGACCAAGACGAACTGGATTTATACGAGGGCTTTGGTGAGTTCGTGCTCCATGGTTCGTGTCCAAAAGGAGGAGGATTCAAAAGATTTCAATGGAGTGTAGACTTAAATGTGAGTTTGTGTTAGTGTTGGCTTGTATTGCCATGTATTTATGTGGCTTTATGGTATCATTTGTCTATACGAATACGTGAAGATGCGCTTGTATGAGTGTTGTATCAGGTAACTGGCAATAGCACGAGCAACACGAACGCCCCCGACATTAATATAGCCTACTAGATTGTGCGCATTCGTCAGTGGACTTTATGCTTAGTTGTAGGTTTTTTGTGTGTCCACATGTCGTATAAGCAACGTGCAACACGTGGAGTAGCGTTCAGTTTTATATACTTTCCCCATGCTAACTTGATATTCATAGATATAACGTACGGGCCATGTGGCGCGTAATACCCTATCAAACTGTCAACCAATAATTACGCACAATTATCCCACACATTTTTTTACGCATCTTATCAGCCAATAATTTACTTACTCGTAATCAGCACCCGATTATTTTCAATTAGTTTTGCATTTGCCAGCAATCAGGCAAAATTCAATATAAGCCCAAGGCTCCTGCCCAGGCTATAATTCTCCCATGCTTGTCTTCTTAATTATTTGGAAATAAGCCCTTATCTACTGAATTATACAATAAACTATTTTGCATTATTTGCTTTTATTTGTAGTATTTTTTATATTTTTATATTTTTTTATTGTCATATAAAAACAAACCGAGCCAGTGGTATGAACAATAAATACAAGCACCTGTCAAGATATTACCTAGAGCGCATAAATTGGATAATATCCACGATCAAAGCCATTTATTTAAGCCATCATCAAAAGCCATTAATTTAAATATACTATCTTATGTAACTTGTAGAGTTAAGACTGACTACTCTATGATTTGACACATGGTGCTGGTATTCTTATATATCTTGTATTTACCGAGAACATCATCACTCCGCTGAACAACCAAAAGAACACTTGTGCATCGCAACAGGACAGTACCAGCTGTTTCCACCTTCCAGTGCAATAGATGCGCTGTGGAGACTAGTGGCCGAACTTTACTAGGTAACCACAGTGCAGCCATAATCATCACCGTATTTGGGTAAGATGGTAGTCTAGTTCTTAGTGTATTAGGTGTCAATTGGTGCGTCTAGCCGTCTTTATTTAATAATTGGCCTCTGAATCCATTGGTGAATTACAAGCCAGGACAATCGCCGCATCCGCAAAAACTGCCGATCAAAATCTTTCACAATCTTGCAAGTGGGTGCAAAAGCCCATTTACTTTAATGTGGATTGCTTTTTTAATATCTAAGTTCTGGGCAACGACTTTAAAATAGCAAAAAACCGTTTGAGTCAGCAAAGTTTAACTGTATTTGAAAAATTTATAAATACCTTCTTAAAAATACTAATTCTATAATTGCTTGTTATTTAAGTATATATTTGTCATAATTATAAAACATATATTAATATATATATATATATATATATTTATATATATATAAATATATATAAATATAAATATATATATATATATATATATATATATACATATATATGTATATAAATATGTATATTTATTTATTAAAACATTTTATTTAACTGACATTAAAAAAAATTGAACAATAGTGAAACTTTACAATATATAATATAACATATTTAATATAAAAAATTCATTTATGCTCGTTGGATAAAAATTAACCTATGATATTTGAAATGAACAATTCCCCGAAGATATCAAATACATCTGCTTTTTCTATCCATTGTTGTCCGATGTTGATGTCATTTAATCTACTGATTAGCGGAGTTAAATATCATATATACTGTGTAGCTAAAATATGTATTATATCAAAGTTAAAATACCTTCCTTGGGAACGTATCACGATGTTTTCCATATTTGTAACAAAATCTGTTAATATTTGCTACAACTGTTGTATTTCCAAACACAGTCGACTACACAATAAATAAATTTTCTGTATAAATGTTTATTTATACTATGCTTATATCGTTAAATAAACAGCAGCTTAAACCACAATTTATAAAAGCCTATAGAAGTAATACACAATCCAATAATACAATATAATAAGATTATTGTTAAATAAATAAATGGGGGTTCTTAAAGTTTTCTTCTGTTTTATTTCGTTTTTGTTTTATTATTGTTATCCTTAAAATTATTGTTCAGGGATAACTTTAACTTTAATATTTTATATTTTTTATATGAATTGTATTTAGATAAATTTTCTTAAGTTTGTACATAGAATTTTAACTTAGTGAGCTAACAACATAAGCTGTTTATTCATATTAAAGAAATTTGCTTTTTAACAATTCATTTCAAATAACAACGAAGCGAGACCATTTAACTAATTTATATATATAATATAATTATAAATATTAAAAAGATATATATTCACATATGGTTTTAAAGCTTATGGAAGATTGAGCTGCGGATTTTTTTTTTGACTGCAATCACCATTAACAGATGACCCGATGGCTAAACTGATGTACGTATTTTATGACGGCAACGGGGAGTTGGCGACTCGCTAATGATAATGCGGCTGATAAAAGCTTTACAATGTTTTTCAGGGCCAGCCATGGCCTTCGCCTGTGTCCATGAATTGTGAGGGGAGCAAAAAAAAACATGATTCTAATTTCTTTACAACGTCCCTTCCTGTATAACGTCTCATTCATATGTGATCATATTACATATTATTTAATAACAGAATCAATATCTTAATTTGGACTTGATTAAATTACAATAGATTATAGACATTCCCATTCTTCGCAGTACATGGCAAATATTCTAACTTACATCCTAGACGAATGAGTAGAAAATTTTACCGAAGCGTACTTATCACATTTAACTATTATAGTTCTTAATAAAAATTCTCATCTGTATTTAGCCAATTAATTAATACACTGTCCACATACCTGTCCACATAGCTGCCCACATAACTTACCTCATACCTGCTAAATTTCTATAAATTTAAATAAAAATGAATGTTTTACTTCAAAATAATTTTTAAATTTATTGACATTCATGTCGTCCATGTCTATGATGTCGTCATGTTACAAAATGCATTTTACTTAAGCATTACACAGAACACCCATAGCGAGGGCATATCACAAAATAATCTACCATGTACATATAATCTAGTTAATAAATAAAATACATTGCAATTTAGATATACATTTAAATATAAGGAGTATAGTATAAGCTCCAGCTCAAAACGTCAAACAACAAAGTTTAATAGTTCAATAGTAAAACGCGTCACAAGGACCTACGTATATTTGCAAAATGCTATAATAGCAATATATATACATATACATAGCACCATTTAAAACGAAGACGAGATTCAATTCTAATGCTGTGTTAGATACATTAGATACATCTCAATAATTTATATGGATTGAACTTTGAGTGGAATTTATAGCGCAAGTTTTATGATAGCAACTAAATATTGGACACCATCAATATAAATAAAAATATTGTATTATATATTATATATATTTATTCATTTTTTTTCTGTGTTCAGTTTACATGTTTCTACATATTTTTTAAGGGAACGATTAACATTTGAATTACTTTGAAATAATATTATACGCTTAACTTTAACGTCCTGATTTACATATTTGCAATAATGAAAGTCATTTAGCATTAGTAGTTTGCTTCTGATGTTATTTGATATAATTAGATTTAACTTTTATTACAGTTTCAATATTGCATTTTTGTTTAATCAGACTTGCATTCTATTTAGCATCAAGCACTTTTTAAGTTCAACATTATGCTTATACCTATAATATGGTAGCTCTTTATTAGACTTAGATGTCCTTGTATATTATTTGTGACGTTTTCGTAAAATTGCTGCTTTACTAAAATTAAAAGTCACAAAGCTTTTAATTTTGTACCAAAAAATTGATTTTCAAAAAATAATGGGAGCTGCAAGAGTCAATCAAAAAGAATTTTTAGTCCCAACTCATAGCGAAGCTTTGGTAAACTTTATGCTAAGAGATTTACCTGAGCAGTATTAAAAGTTCCTACAATCACAAGCACAGAAAAAATATTTTTTTTAGGATCGGCCCACAGAATTCCCCATGATTTTTTTAGAAGTGAGACAGCGTCAGATAAAAATTTGCTTGATTATCTTTTAAAATTTTCATTTTATTACAGGTATTTTAATATAGTGTCAATGTTTATTAATAAGTAACTATGATACGTAAATCAGCATTTAATTTAAGTTTCTGTATTTTTTTGAACATTTTCAAAACATGTATATGTAATAAACAGAAGATATTTTACTGTGAACTAAAAAGAAGAAATTAAATTGAAATTTGTTATAAAAACATCAATTAATCCTCGTCCTCGTTTACGACTTCAACTTCATCTTCTTTTAAGTCTTTTACACTTTTTTTATTAACACCATTTTTAATATTTTTTTTTGATTTTTTTTTTGGTACATCCTCTTTCATATCGTTATTGGCTTCAGCATCCTTTAAAGCACTTTGCTTTTGACGAAGCTCTGCCTTGCGCTTAACTTGCTCCCGCGTTAGTTTAACAAAGTTCACATCTTTGGTAAGTGCAAACTTGGTTAGAGCTTCATTGGCCTGTTTTTTTAATTTAAGCATGCGTTGCTCACGTGGACCAACGACGTATGGTATGTCTGCTGGTGGAGCACACATATTAATGTACAAGGGCAAAGCGGAAGTGCCAGCAATATCAATTTTTAAATACATCGATCGTATGTTTGCTAGACTGCCAGGATATTGCTGCTCCAATTGTTTAACTACTAATAAAATGTTTTCTGCTATCTGCTGATTAGTGTGCTCATGGTTGCCTACTGGTATTGCCGTAAGGTCACCCTTACGAAGCTGCCTGTAGGCAGTTCTGCGAAGAGCGCGAGAAATTTCTTTTGCAATATTACCTTGATTGCTTAGACGAACTGCGTGTAAGACATTGCGTGGCTTTTGTGTGCACTGGAATTTATAAGAGCATTAATCAAAAAAGTAAAAAAAAAGTAATGTTTTACTTACATTTCCCAAAAATGCACTGGCTTGGCCGGAGATTCGCCCATCGCACAATAAATAGTCATAACTATTTAGGAACTTACGTTTCGCTTCAAACGTGCCCATATCGTTTCGAAGTCGATTAAATGGAACTATGGTAATACGTTGTTTGACACCAGCTTCCCGCAACAAATCCTCATAGTGTTGCACGGTTGGTTCATAATCAAAGTGGGCTCCACGCTGCAAATCTGTTACAATCATAGCAACGTCGTCGTCAACGCCGATAAGCGAATTTTCAAGGGAAAGTTTAACTACACGCTTTGGACAACTAGGTATCTTAAAGCTGCACACCTGTAGAATGTAACGGTAATCACTGAAAATAGAAGATGCCTTCTGATTTTGCAGCTCTTTTTCTACTTGAGTCTTCAACGCGTCGCACACTTTTAAAACATTAGTTTCGCTTGTGATTTCATAAAAATAATCTCTTTTAAATTTGTTAAGTTTAAATTGAAGCTCCAATGATTGTTCTTCATCTTTTCGCTTTTCAATTCCCTTTTCTTTACTTTTAGTCAGTTTCTGATCGCTAGGTTTTTCTTGTGTGCTTTGCTTTTTCTCCTTTTTTAATGTATTTTTGGCCTTTTCCGGTTTTTTTTTTAAATTTACTTGAGGTTTCAACGTCTCAATTTTTGATTTTAAGTCAGTATTCTTTTCCAACTTTTTTATTGTTTTATTACCTACCAATTTTTTCAAATTTGGTTGTTGTACATTATTTTTGTTTTTCTTAATATCAGATAGCTTATTCTTCGAAGCCTTCTTTTTTTTGGGCACAGTCGTTATATTATTTTGCTTGATATCCTTCAATATCGGTTCTTGCAAAGCTGGCGCAAGCACCTTTTGTGCCTTTTTTGTGTTAACCTTCACTGGCGGGGCTCCTGGAGATTCTGGAGGTGCCAATACCAATGGTTTCTTTGACGACTTTAACTTTAATGGCACCTTTTCGGTACCATGTATAACTTGAGATACTTTTTCAATAACATGTTTTTTATTTGACTTCTTTGAACCAATAATTTTTTTTTCAACGTCAGTTGAAGATACTTTTGGCTTTTCTATAGCAATGCCCTTTACTTTCTTTACCTTGTTAAGTGATTTCGGCTGCGGTTTCTGTACTTTAACCATTTTAAAATTGGTTTATAAATTATAAAATATGTAAATACAACCCAAGTCAAACTACACGTGCGAATGGAATTGATAATCGTTTTTCAACAATTTGTATCGCTAAAAGATATCGATAGTTGAATAGTGCTGAAAAACGATTTAGCGCAAATTATATTTTGATCAATCAAATCTAAGATTCGATTCGTAAATTTAAAAAATTATTTGTATGTGTACAACAAAATAAATTTATTTTCTCAATAAAGACATTTGAAAATTCCACATGAAAGACTTATCTACTTAGTCATATTTCTTGAAGTCTAAATATAACTCAATTACACGGCAGCACGCGTGCTTAATGGTCTCAGCTCAAACGTTCGTAATCCATGCGCATCTAGATAATTGCAGACTTTAATTGGGCTGGTCGGCGTGTGGTAGCTCCCATAGCGCATAAAATTAAAGTTTACTTAGAAAGCTCAAATCGTTAAAGGAAGGCCGAGTGAAATGTCATGTTGTCGACACGTGACTGAGACTTTGGGACGTCATAGAAACTGTAACTAAATACGTGTTCATTTTTACAAGCTAAATAAATATAATATACATATACTAAAAAGGATAGTATTTTTGTATTTATAGCTTTAACTTTTTGGCATTGACTTTCGACTTCTCAATTTTATGACGTTTACTAGAGACTTTTGCTGACGTCGCTGTGGTTGTGTCTTGCAGCTTGTTGAAAAAAGATTTTGAGGACTTAAGAGCGTCGTGATCGTTGCTTTTTGTTGTCTACAAAAAAAGAAAAAAAAAAGAAATTAATAAATTAAATACTTAAAGCAAGGAAAGTACCTTACCGTTTGTACATTACGGCTTTTTGTAATAGTTTTTAAAAGCTTTGCATTTGTCTCCCGTGCTGTTTGTATCTTGCCAAGTTTGGCGCGTTCTAGATCACGTTTTTCTAAAGCAGAATTAATAGCTCTCTGCTTTTGTTTCTTTTTTCGACGTTCACGATTTTTATCAGTGCTGGTACGCTCAGTTTTACCCATTGGCGTGTGTTTAGGACCACGGAAAATCTCTTCTGGGGCTAACAATTTGGCATCACTCACCGCTAATGGGGCTACTTCTTCCATATGGACAGCTGGCGTATTAGTTACAATTTTAGCATCGGGCACAACTGGCTTAGGAGTAAAATGGAAATTAGAGAGCGCATCAAGTTTTAAAAAAAGGGATTGAATTAGATTTTTAATTTCTTTGTGCTCTTTTTTTTCAACAGATGTGTCATTATCTGCATCGAATTTTGAATTTAGATTGTCCAATTCACGTTGGTATTGTTGTTCGTATATTTTGGCAAGTGATTGCTTTGATTTTTCTTGATCTAACACCAATTGTTTTCGGTATTCCTGAGGTAATTGAACTGGGCGTTCCGTCCGTTGCACATCATCCCAAGCCCTATCACGTATGCGTTGTTTTATTATGTCCTCAATAGTACGATTTTGCTCTTCAGTTATTGGCATAGATGGTCGCTTTGTTGAGTCAAATTCGAGTATCTCTTCAAGAAGCGAATTTTGTGGCCGGTTTGGCGCTTGCACTTCACCTTTTAGTTGCCAAGGTTTTTCGCCAAGAACAATATCTTCATAGTCACGTATACACTGACGCAAGCGTGCCTCTCGTAAATCATTCGAAGATTGCGGATATTCCTCCTCTCGATTTTTAAATGGTTCACTTTCTTTTTCAGATTCCGAACCCGAATCACTAACTTGTGAAATACCACTCTTGGCTACAAAATCAGCTTCATCGATTTCACTTTCTAAATCTGAAGATAATTTTGTATTGTTGTTGCTACTGATGTCAGGTTCCTTATCGAACATACTGCTTTCACTCTGCTCCCCGTCACTTTCAATGAAAAAATCCTTGGTAACACTATTTTGCATCTTAATTGCATCTTTTTTAAGCTCTTGGTCTACTTCAAAAAAATCCAAATAGTTTGTGTTAACACCATCTTCTTTGTCATCCGAATCATTGCCAACGCCCAAATCATTTGTAAACAAATCAATTCCCTCAGAATCATCTGTTATGTTTCTGTTCGCGTGCTTTTGCTTTCGCATTTCCTTAGCATCTTCCTGTTCTAAAAACTGTCTCATTTCATCCAGTTTGAAAAAATTGTCATCAACAATAGATTTCTTAAATCCGCTACCCATTTTAGTATTGATTTTTTTAGTTTCCTTGGTTAATGTCATTTCTGGATTGCTGTCCAAATCCTCATGGCTCGATTCCAGTTCTTCATTGGATTCAACATCGGGCAAACTATCGTTACTTTCTTCTTGATTGTCATCTAGTTCAATACCTAATCGGTCTTCCCGCATAGCTTTAAAGAAACTTGTCTGTTTTAAAAATCCTTCGAAAGCCAAGTTATTCCTTATTTCTAGCTGTTGCCAAATTTGTTCTTCGTCCATGTGGTCCAACACCAGTTCGTGCAAAACATCACTTTTATTGTCAACATTGTTTTTTATAGACACGAAATAAGTTTGCTGTATTAGTTTGTGTATTTCATCAATTTGATCCGGTTGTTTTCTATAAATGTACATAAAATATTAGTAAATATTTACTCTAAAACACGTGCGAATATATAAAAACACAAACATACTTTAGATAGCAATCTGCATGTTTTACCAATTGATCAAACTTCTGAGCAATTTCTTGAAGATCATTTGTCTTAGGTTTTTTTTTTAACTTGGTTTGATTACCCATCTTCAAAATTTTCTAATAATATTATTATTGTGTACTTGTGGTATGTGAAAATCAAAGTAGCTCAAATGAACAAAGCATTGTGTTTTACGCTACCATGCAAAATGAACTATTTGAACGAACTGCTTGCAATGGGAACTCGAGTCATAACGAGCCATCCTTGAATTTAGAATTTCCATAATTGCATGCATGCAATTATTACAGGTATGTTTATATATTTTAATATTGGCAACATAAGTAATTTAAATCTGATGGAATTATTTTAAGCTTGATAATAATCAAATTGAATAAATGTTTCAATTTTCAATGATTTAATTAATATTTTTAAAAGAATAGGAGATTAACGTGCAACATTTAATATTCATTTTAATGATCACAAAGCACATTTTAGTATTAAAAATTAGATATTAAGTATGTAAATATTTTACATATAAATATTTCTTGTAGCCCTGTAAAATCCTTATCGAAGTAAACCGATAACAACCAAAAAAGTAATCACATTCGTAAACATATGTTCTTGAAGCTTTAACCGAAAACCCAAAAAATGTTTTACCTTTGAATTAATGAAAGAAAAATTCAACAGCCATGGATCTAAGGTTTTTTAAATTGCTTTTGTTGGGGGGTGCAGTGCGCATTTATTTAAGTTGCACACCCTTGAACTCGCTTGTTGGGAACCGTGTTGAATTTGCAACTCCTCTTAACTCTTATAAACGCAGTAAGTACATGAACAAAATAAGTCACTTATAATTACTAACGTTTTATTTTTAGTGAAGGAGGGAGTATTTCTGCTTCAGCAAGGCATTGATCCGTACCGAGGAGATCTTGTGCATGAGATGCCTTTACTTTTAAAAGCTCTTTCTGGAATTTTAATAGACTATGCCCAACTAATTCCATTACTATATATCATAATAGACTTGACCACTGCAGCATTTTTGTATTCGATGAGCCGAAAATATGTGGAGCAAAAATTGAACCAACAAGAAACAGAGCAGCAGAAATACGCAAAGGATACAACAGAGCTTCAGTACAATGTCTGCGACACCTGGGACATACCAAAATTAGTCCTTTTAGCTTATCTATTTAATCCACTTACCGTAATGAATTGCACTGGGCTAACTTCAACAGTAATAAGTAATCTGTTAATAGCAATTTGTTTATATGCAATGACCAAACGACAGCTTATGTTATGTATCGTGCTGCTGGCTTTTGAAACTACACGCAGTCTTTATCCAGTTGTACTCCTTGCTCCAGTGATTTTGTTGTTTGCTCGACGATCTATCTGTATGACAATTTCGATATTCCTATTATTTATTACCTGCTGTGTGGCAGTTATTGGTCTTAATTTCCTCATAATGAAAAACTGGAATTTCCTGGATGGCACTCTTGGTTTTATGTAAGTAGCTGAACATTTTTACATACTTGTCCTTATTGTCGAAACTTTCAGCTTTAACTTTCGTGATCTTCAACCCAATATTGGATTGTTTTGGTATTTTTTCACCGAGATGTTCGAGCATTTTCGAACAATGTTTCTCATTACATTCCAGTTGAATGCTACCATATTGTATTTAGTGCCTCTTTCTATTAAGCTTCGAAAAGAGCCTGTGCTATTGGCTACTGTGTTAATTGCGCTAATGGCAGTTTTTCGGGCGTATCCCAGCTTAGGGGATGTTGGATTTTACTTGGCTTTATTACCACTTTGGCGACGATGCTGGAAATGTAAGTTTTTATTTAACGTATGTCTATTAAAAATTACTTATTTCATCCAAATAGTTATGGCGCACGGTTTTGTGGTGTTTACATTTTTCCTTATCACGCTTTCCATGATGGGAGCCCTGTGGCATTTGTGGATATATGCAGGATCAGCAAATGCTAACTTTTTTTTTGGAGCCACACTTGCCTTCTCTACAGGACAAATTTTCCTTATAACGGATTTGCTTTTTGCACATGTGAAGAGAGAGTTCTGTTTATACAATGGTCAAAAAATAATAATCGACGGTGAAGAGGCACGCATACTACTAGAATAAAAAAAGCATTAACTTTCAAATAAAAAATAACATTTTATTGTACCGTAAAATTACTGAGTTGAGTAGCCAGTTTTTGTTTTTCTATTAAGAAATTTATACAAATATAAAATACGTTTTTGTAAGTCCTTCCATTTAGTTGGCCGTGCAATTGGGTATTTCGTTTTTTCTAGCATTCGACGCTTGCGTAGAAGAACCTGATATTCATTTCCTGAAACACCACGAAGCCATGAAGGCACAGAATAGAGGACACGTGTAGGATGCAAGATGTCATTTCCAAGTATGTCTATGTAATCGTTTTGACCAAAAAGTGCACGCTTTTGCGACCAGGCATTTTTGGGACGGTATGTGGGCATTGGTAACTTATTTCCGTTGTCCATGTGCGGCAGAAGACCACTTTGAAAAATTTTTTCTTTGTAGCCATAACGCCTTACAGTGCGTTCTTGATTTTGTCGTGCAGCATATGTAATGTGCCTCGGGATTGTTAAAGAATTATTCAGAGTGGATTTCAATGCAAAGGCTGTTCCACTGCACAATTTTTTAAATGTATAACTAAGCCAGGCCATTGAAACAATTTATTTTAATTTACGGTTAGGTAAGCTACACAACACCCGTGAACAGCTGTTTATAATTTGAAAATATGTAGCTGTGAAATACAGTGTTGTTAACAGCATATGGAAATTTAAACAGCCTGTGTTCATCCAGTCGTAAAAAAATCAAAACAAATGAATGTAAAAAAATCAAAACAAATGAATTTGGTAAAAAAAAATTGTATGAAATATTGAGGTACTTATTAAACAAATAAATATTTCGTAGATAATATTAACTAAATAACATAACAGTTGTATGCTTGAGACTTAATAGTTATGGCAGAAAAAATTTTTTCAGTCTGGTAAGTCTGTTAATATAAAAGTGTAAAGCTAACTAGTAGGTGTTGTTTGTTCACAAATAGATTGCAATGACCGATATAAAAGTTTTTGAAATAGAAAAAGAAAAGTTAAGAAGAGAAATTTTCGAACTTCAATCAATTTTAATCGAAAAGCAGCAACGTTTACATCACTTACAAATAAGAACTTCAACGGATAAGTCACACGAGTTAAAACAGAAGCAGAAAGAGCTAAGTAACGATGATATATTGCGTTATAGCCGACAACTTATACTACCAGAGATTGGAGTCAATGGTCAGTTAAAACTCAAAAATAGTTCTGTTTTAATAGTTGGGATTGGTGGATTGGGCTGCCCAGCGGCTCAATATCTGGCTGCCGCTGGCTGCGGCCATTTGGGGCTAGTAGACTATGACGATGTGGATCGTAGTAACTTGCATAGACAAATACTTCATGTCGAGACGCGCTGTGGCTTGGCCAAAGTGGAATCAGCACGCATTGCGTTATTAGAAGTAAATCCTCAGTGTCACATAAGTTGTACAAAAGAGTTGCTTAATAGTTCCAATGCGCTACAAATTTTACAACCTTATGACGTTGTGTTGGATTGTAGCGATAATGTGGCTACAAGATATCTTCTAAACGATGCATGTGTTATGTTAAAGAAGCCTTTAGTATCCGGAAGTGCACTGAAGTTAGATGGACAGCTAACAGTGTACAACTACGGAACTCAGGGACCTTGTTATCGCTGTATTTTCCCAGTACCTCCACCACCAACAGCAGTAACCAACTGTGGGGATGGAGGCATTTTGGGAGCAATTACCGGAGTAATAGGTTCGATGCAAGCCCTTGAAGCTGTTAAGGTGATAGTTGGAATGAGTAACGTATTAGCTGGACGTTTACTTATTTTTGATGGTAGTAATTGCCAATTTCGCAGCATTAAAATACGTAGCAAACAAGCGAACTGTCATGTTTGCTCGAACCAACCTTTAATTACTGAGCTGATTGACTATGAACAGTTCTGCGGTATGCAAGCAAATGACAAAGATAACCCCCTACAGCTTCTGAAACCAGAACAGCGAATAGACGTTTTGGAGTACAACACATTTCAACAGTCTAATCAGCATTTGCTACTTGATGTACGTGCGCCAGAAGAGTTTCAAATCTGCAAGTTACCCACTGCAGTAAACGTTCCACTATCAGAAATATTGAACAACAACTACCTTCAGCGTTTTAACCAACAACTTAAAAATAGGGAACTGCCTATATTTATTGTATGCCGACGAGGAAACGATTCACAAATTGCGGTTCAACATATTAAAGAAAGATTTCCAGAAAATTGCATTAGGGACATAGAAGGAGGACTTCATGCTTGGACACATGAAGTTGATAATAGTTTTCCTTTATACTAATTAATTATAAAATGGTTCTTACTTTGTATGTTATTTGTTTTAATTATTATTTTACACTAACATTAATACATAAATGATAACATATTCTGTACTGTAATAATATTTTATTAATAAATAAATACTATCTTTTTGATTCCCCAAATACTATGGGTTATATAAATTTGAATATAATTATTAAGTTTTTAATATATATATATAACCATATATAAATATGCATACTTCTTTGTGAACTTTAACCAATACAACAAGTAACGATGTGACTAAAATTCCTATGCAAAGAGTGCATATTTTGTAAGTGTAAGCTGTTAAAATACTGTTATCGGCGTGCGAGATGAAATAACTGCGTGAGTGCGCCCCTGCTGTGGGAGTGAGCGGCCAGCAACACAAGTACCAAACAGTATAAAAACAGACAGTGCATTGGCTTAGCTAGAAGTCAGACGATGAACATCGATTGTGTAGCTGCGAACTGTAAATTATATGTTGAATAAAAATTATTACAGACAATAATAGTTTTAAAATACATGAGAACACAGCAGTACTTGAAGACTTCTCTCGCAATCGCACTTTATAAAACAGTGTCAGTTTGAATTTTTTTTTAATAAAATGAACAAATATTTACTGCCTTTGTTACTTTTGTTTGCCTCTGTGTTTTGGGTAAGTAAATAATAATAAAAAGCCGGTATGTGTAAAGATTTGTATTCCAATGTGTTTAGTTGCCTTACGGATTGGCCGATCAAAATAGTTGCTCTGCCTCTGTGTTGAAGTCCCATCGGTTTTTTAAAAGGGAAAACGAAAAACTGCGTGAACGATATCATGCCGAGTATTCTGCAGCGTATACTTATAACACCAATGTTACTGAGATGAATCGGCGCTCTATGATTGCAATCTACGCTGAAAATGCAAAGCAAAATAAACTTTTGGCAGAGGCTATTAAGTCTGGCAATTATGCCCAATCTGAAGATGAAACTATACGCAGACAGGCAAAAATGCTACAAAATTTAGGAGCGGATGCGCTCAACGCAAGCGATTATGTAAAACTTCAAAATGCCATTAGTTCCATGCAGTCTAACTATGCAACCACAAATGTGTGCTCCTTCACAAACCATAGTGACTGCTCACAGACTCTGGAGCCTCATATTCAAAACTACTTGGCTAATAGTCGCAATCCTGCCGAACTGGTCTGGTATTGGCGTGAATGGTACGACAAGGCTGGTACTCCTATGCGTGAAAACTTTGGGGAATATGTTCGGTTAACTAGAAAGGCAGCACAGCTTAATAGTAAGCAACAATCAAATTTATTCCCAGATAACCTCATTAACCTTAGCTTATAAAATAATATTATTTCTTTTTTAGATTATCGTTCCTATGCAGATTATTGGGTACACTTTTACGAAGATAACGATTTTGAGCGGCAGCTAGATGCTACTTACAACAAGTTGTTGCCATTCTATAGGCAGATACATGGCTACGTTAGATACCATCTGCGTCAGCATTATGGACTTGAAACTGTGTCAGCTGAAGGAAACATACCAATGCACTTATTAGGCAATCTGTGGGCACAGTCTTGGAATGATGTCATTGACCTTTTTACACCGTTTCCGGAACAGCCTTTCGTGGATGTCACATCAGAAATGGCTCGACAAAATTACAGCATACATAAGCTATTTGAACTTGGCGATCAGTTTTTCCAATCGCTGGGAATGCGGGCCCTGCCATCAAGTTTTTGGAACCTTAGTGTACTTACACGACCCAATGATCGCGAAGTCGTTTGTCACGCCTCTGCATGGGACTTATATCAGGATAGCGATGTTCGAATTAAAATGTGCACTGAACTGAACACTCACTACCTGTATGTTGTTCATCATGAGTTAGGTCATATTCAGTACTATTTGCAATATGAGAACCAGCCTACCGCTTTTCGAGGCGCACCCAATCCTGGTTTTCATGAGGCTGTCGGCGATGTTATTGCGCTGTCAGTCATGTCTGCAAAGCATCTTAAAACGATTGGGCTTACTGCCAAAGGGCAGCTAGATGAAAAAAGTCGCATCAATGAGCTTTTTAAACAAGCATTATCCAAAATTGTTTTTCTGCCCTTTGCGTATACCATGGACAAGTATCGATATGCTGTGTTTCGTGACGAGCTAGATGAGTCACAGTGGAATTGCGGTTTTTGGCAGATGCGCTCCGAATTTGGGGGAGTAGAGCCACCAATTTCACGAAACGACAGTAACTTTGATCCGCCAGCGAAATATCATATCGATGCCGATGTCGAATACTTACGATACTTTGCAGCACACATATTCCAGTTTCAGTTTCATAAGGCACTTTGTCGACTTGCCGGGCAATACACCCCCGGCGATAGTCACAACACGCTAGATAACTGTGACATTTTTGGTAGCAAAAAAGCTGGACAACAATTTCAAAAGTTTCTTTCCTCCGGCAATTCAAAACATTGGAAGGTTGTATTGGAAGAGTTCACTGGAGAGACTGAAATGAATCCCGCTGCACTCCTCGAATATTTTGATCCACTTTATCAATGGCTAAAGCAGGAAAATAGTCGTCTCGGTATTCCATTAGGTTGGACCAATACAAAAAGTATGTATAAATATTCAATTTATATATTTGCCTAATTTGATAAAAATTTTTAATTAATTAGAAATTCCATCAGACTGCTGCGGATCATTCAGTTCGTAACATCGATTTCTCAGGACTCTATACTCTATACTCTGTTATCTCCCCTAAGAATAGATTTTTTTACATTTTGTTTAGTTTTTGCTTTTTTTTAAACACCGTTACAACCATATATAAATATTGTACTGATATTGGCTTCATACTATATACCAATTCTAATGAGTCTTTGCTAGGAACAGGCTACATGTTTGCAACATTTTGTTCACATCTTTTCTTCACCTTTAACAGACATCCACTTTAATGATGTCAGATCTTTACTAGAACGAATGTTGAATGAACGCTGACCATTTTATTATATTTTTATGTTGATATGGATATTTAAACTATAAGTTAACTACAAAAGTTGATTTAGGCAATCCTGAAAAAATTGTAGAAATTCTAGATTAAGATTTCGAATAATATCCATTAAAAATTTCCTAACAAAGTTGTTGCGTTCTAACCAAAAACAGAGATAAGAAAGATTTTTCCAAATATGGAAAAATAGAATTGTTTTATCAAACGAAAATTAATTATTTTGTAATAAATCACACATATGTAGTTTTCATAGTTCACAAAATAAAAATTAAATTCGGCACGTGGTGATATATTATTATTTCATTATGATAAAATATAAATTGGTTGTTTAATTTTAGTAAATAATAATAAATAAATGACTATGCTGATTATCAGAGTTCAAGTAAATAAAAAGTCGAATGGTTTTGAATCGATTGTTTATATTTATTTCATTTCATTATTTACTTAATATTTTAATATCTTGTATGTTTTATATATAACTCATTGGATACGTCTATGTACGTCTTATTATATTATTGTAAGCATTTTATTATAAAAACTGTATGCATTTCCATTTCCATTAGCTTACGATCAGAATTAAGGTAAGTTTAGTTGCTTTTGTTCTTAACCGGTTCTTGGTTTAACTTAAAAGATATACAAATTTGCTAAGTAATTTAAATTTTTGGAAATTGTGATACAGCAGAAGAAATTTGAAAAGTTGTTTTCTGAATAATTTTATAAATTTAATAATATAAGTAAATGCAATACGCCATTTCGGATATGTTCTATTTCAATAGGGTTTCAGGTATTGCATCAATTATTTGAATTCTTTAAATTTAATTATTATTGTAAGTATTTGATTCATATTTTATAAAGCACCCTATGAATGATAAAACACTATTTGCATACTTTATATATGATCGAAGTTTCCTTAGCCAGCTTGGATCCAGAATTTTAATCATCATTATTATTTCCTATTTCTTTTGATATAAGCATTTTTTCTAGAATAGAAATACACAGAGACGATTAAGTAGAGTTTGCTATTCAAAACGTTTAACAAAAATAATATTTAGGATATTCTTTAATTTTTTAATTACTCCAAGAGAGCTTGAACATGCATATTTCTTTTAAATATTTAGGTCAAATCAATATTTTGTAACTTCTCTAGATTTTTATAAATTCTTAAACGCAACTATCAGTATTCCAAAGTTGAAGATAAGTTTCTTGCGATGTATTTTTCCATAACCGCGCGTAATATATCCTGCAGGGGATACCAAGTATAACAGGTGGTGGGTTATAGTGATGTTGGTTAAGACAAAAATTTTAATTTAGTTAGTTTTTGTGATTAAACATGATTTCATATTTTGTATTGTAGTGTATTGTAATAGTATATGTATTTAGATAAATACTATGTATGATGTCCTCTCCTTTCCTGACTAATTTCCTACTATTTTATACATTTCAATTCAGTTTTTGCAATCAATCATCAATTCTTATTTGATGTATTTTTTTTCAAGCGGAAATTTATGTTTTAACATTCTGGATAATATACAGATACCCTATATATACATAAATATGTATGTCCACATATGTATAAATAGGTGATATATGAAGGACTTAATAAAGGATCTCATCCTCTCTTAAATTAAGGTTAATATTGAATACAATTTTATTCGGATTTTTAAATGCATTTGTTACATCAAAAACAAAGCAATGACTGATTACAGGCTTAATTACAGAACGAGTTACTGGATGGGTTGCAGAGTCCACGCCACAAATACAAGTACTCAAAATGTCCCAATTGACTCAGAGATAAATGCACAATTGACTTTTGTGAAACGTTTTGTTATTAAGATGTGATTTTTTAATTTTTGACGTAACAAAACTGTTCTTGAACCACTTACGCCTTTTGAGCATACCTAGTCCAAGAACGGGTTTTGTCATGCAGGTCTCTGATGATGTAGATTGTGGTGTACCTGCTGCTGTTGCGTAACACTGTTGATGCTATGGTTGCTGCTGCTGCTGCTAGCTCCGCCACCGCTGCCCTTGGCTCGGGTTGGTGGAGGCGGTGGTGGTGCATGCCGCATTCGCTGTTGCAGTATTCGGGGCAACTGTGGATGCGCCTTATGTTGCGCTGGCGGTGCTGGTGGTGGTGCCAAACGATGATGATGATAATGAGGGACCTGTTGTTGTTGTTGCTGATGATGATGGTGTTTACTCATGGAAGAGGCCGCCGACGATGAGCCGGAGGCCCCTGAAGTGGAGCTTGTTGAGGCATGTGAAGTGGTCGAGCCAGTAGCCAACTTTGTTGGCAAGCCTCCGCTGGCTGCTGGTGAAGATAGTGATGTGATCACTGCTGGTGTATTGTTGAGCTTTGGAACATTAACTGGTGCATAAGAGCCCTCGTCTTCATCAGAAGACAATGAGTTAGCGTCGGAAGGAGTTCGTGACCGTGATGGAGGTGAAAGTGCTTCTTGCTCCTGCAAAAAAACTCTAAAGCCCTGAATGGACTCATTAAGTGCCCAAAGCTGTGACAGAAGTGACAAGTCTAGTTGCCTCAGACCATACATTTCGCGACGTAATATGGCTAATTGATTATCGATGGTGCTTGAGGCATTACTACAACTGTTAGTTGGTGTGTGCTGCTGCATTACACTACCGCTTCCGCTATGTGTAGATGATGCTCGACTGTGTACACTTTCCCGATCACTTAGTGATTCCTGGGTGGATGATAAACTGCCATGACGTCCATGCCCATTGTAATTTTTATTTCGTGTTGCAGCTGCTGAAGTTGATGGCCCAAGGTAAAGATCACCCGTTGCGGCAGTCATGGCGACAATGGATGAAGACTGTGGTGGCAGCTGTAACGGAGAAGACGTGTGTGACCGAATTTGCGATTGTCCAAGTCCAAAGCATTGTCCATGAGCAGTGACCAAACCAGGCGTAATAGCAGTTGCAGCGGAACTTAAGCTTTTTGGTAGCGGTGGCAGTCCTGTTAATGGTTGGTTAAACTGCTGTTGTTGGTGTCGTCGTTGCTCATCCATATTTGCTATAAAAAATGTTTGCTACTACTTCGTTTTTTCCTTCGTCTTAGTTGGTGGTTGTTTTGTTACTTTTTACTGCTAATTTTGTTAACGTACTCGATCTCTCTCTTCTTCTTTCGTTGTTTTCTCTCTTCGTATTTTTAAATTTTAATGCATATTGAATTTCCAACTTTGGCGGCACATTGGACACTGTTTGTTTAACTGTTGTAAGTTCAGCCACTTAACAATACAATGCATGTGAAAGCAATGGGAGCACACACCCCAAACAAGGGGGCAATCGTCACCGGGCAGCGCACACTCGGGGCAGGTGCTCTCAAAGGACATTCGACAAATTCCACAGTTTTCATCATTTGCTATCCAACGCCAAGATGCAACTCCCGTCCATGACTTGATTGTTACTTTCATTTTGGGGACATTTGATTACCCGATAATGATAATGCCAATGCTATTTAAACACAATATACAAACGTATTTGCTATTTAATGACACAACCGTCAGATTTCCGCTAAATAATTCTTTTTTCTCTTACTACCTGAAAATAGGTCGACTGTGGCGTTGTTTTTTCAGTTCTCTCTATTCTTTCGTGGTTTTCTCTCGTGTTCTGCGTGAAGTGTAGATTACCATACTGAAGCGCTGCAAAATTAATGTTATACTCACATGGGTCTGTTAGCTTGTAGTTGTATTGACATACAGATAAAACTACTGTACATCGATAATATAAATAATTATTTATTATCGGAAATCGAATATTTTCAATCATTAAAGCAACAAAAACCATAAATGTGTCGTTTCTCTCTCATTATGTTGTTAAATTCGATTTTATTTTTTGAAATATTGTATTATATTATTATTGGTTGACACTATTAGTAATAACTCATTTTAAAAGGTTAATTACTTTACAATTAATTTTAATATTTTCTTATTGTCAAATTTGTAATTGTCAACCTTAAATCCAAAAAAATAATGAGCAAATAAATAAACAAAATAAAAGTACCTAGATTAATTATAAATTAAGAAATGTTGTATTCCTAAAAAATCACAAATTTAAAGATTACATTACATTTACTCTTAATTCTATACCATTCCAGTAAATAGTGAATGTGTTCCAAACCAAGTTTAGCAAATTTATTTTCATGTGTACATGTTGTGTTTACTAACATAACTATATAAATAATAGGACTTCTTATGGCAATTAAGGACTGCTCACAGTATATAAAATTTCTTAATGCTGATCGACAGAAGTACATATCTTGTAAGTGCCCTGGCTGGAACGTTAATAATGAAGTTTTAACGACGACATTGTATCGCATTCAGTTAACTGACGATTGTTGAACCTGACAAACGTACGTGCGGATTGTTTATCGTTTGTCATTGTACGAGAAAAAATTACCGTAGTCACAATAACAGTTGATCGTTTTTTTAGTTGCAAAAATTAACAACGAAATTTCTCCTTAATAAAGTGGTAAACAAAGTGTCTTAAAATATGGCTACATCGTATAAAATATACACACATCGTATAAATAAAGTAGCCCTTCTTTATTAAAAAAACACATGTGCAATACCTAGTGGACAAAACACCTTATTATTGACAATAGCGTTAAGAAAAGCAACGAAATCGTAAAGTGAAAACCTTGGGAAACTACGAGTGGCAACTAAGCCACGAAATATGTACATGTGCCCCAAAAGTGATCAAGAACCTGTAACTGAAATCGTACTTAGCGCAAACTCCATACAAGCAAATATCCACTTGTATTTATTTATGTACGCATGAGTGTTCAACTACACTAAGCTGCACGTTGGTGACCCTGATAAATTGAATTTCATTCAACTTTAAAAGACTAAAAAAGTGAAGTGAATGGATCATAACTATACAATAGAATATTCCATAGATTATGTTATTCTGGTATTACGCTAAACATAATTGCATAAGTGTTTGTCACGCATGCGTTTAATGATACTTTCATTTTTACCAAATTTTCGCAAATATCTTTTGTGGTTTTATTTCACTCGATCGCTTGTTGTTATCCGATCTATTGATTTATTGATTGATTGATTGATTGACGTTCAGATATTTTCTTATGTATGTGAACACGTACGTTCATATACAAATACAAATGTGTTATTACAGACACTGCTGTATGTGGTTGTCGACATTTACAAATTAAGCGCAAATTTCATTCCAAATACTCGATTTCATGTTGTGTTTTGTCATGTGGCTTGGCAATAAAACTCGCTAATAACACATACAAACAACAATCGATAGCAAGGGTTCATACGAAACAGTGTTTCTCCAAGTTAAAATATGTGCATTAAATGTGTTTCAATATGAAAAGCTATATTTTTTTTAAATAACTACTTGCTTGGACATAATTTTTTACGTTAATTGCAAGATATTATTGAAACAAGTGTCAATTTTTCCTTTTTCCAACAGATAACAGCTACGTCAATCGACACGTCTGCTTAGATAGCTTGGCAGCATACTGCTTATCAAACTTATAAAGCGATAATCTTTAAGGTTGAGAGCACTGTAGTACAACTTTACTTTGCCATTGAGTTACAATTGTTAAAGACCCAATCTATCAAAAAAAAAACATAAATAACGGATTTTGGAAAATTTGAAAACTTCGATGTGAATTTGGCATAGCATAGAATAAAAAACAAATAAAATTGTGGGAAAAGCGAATCTCAATATATGTGTATATCAATTCAAATCAATTAAATGACACGTACGACACATGACTCTTGATAATTATTAAGAGAGCTAAGAAAATGATTTGTTATTCTTAAGGCGACCGTTAAGGTAGGTAAATTTGTTTTTATTTTTATGATTGCGAATAATTTGAGCAACATTTAATATTATTGGAATAGCAGCTGCGATTTTAGATAAGAAAGCTGATATTACTTAAATTTTAGTATACATTTTCAGCTCGGTATCCCTTTTCTTTCTGTTAACAATTATTACTACTTGATTAATTGTAAAATATCATTTAGTCATATCAGTTTACTCTTAATTTATCTGAACTAATTTTAATTTTTGATGAATGACTTCAACACCAAATTTCATGCACTTATTCCACCTCTTATTATATACGGTATATTGGTACCAGTCGAAAGCTTACCTTGCATTTCATTAAAACATTCAGGCCAGTTTAAAAAGTGTGAATAACCGACTGCACGTTCGTCGCATATGGTCTATGGTCTAGGACGTTGACCTGAGACGCATGCGTTAAGCGCGGCTTCACTGTAAAAAGTTACATAATTGTTCCAGCAACGAATTTGCCATAGCTTCTACATAATTTGATTAAATGTTTCATTCACTTCGGGTTTCTTCTTTTAGATGAATTCAATTGGAATCACGCTAAAAGCAAAACTATATCGATAATTTAATTGAAACCAAACGTAAAAGCTTTTTCAAATAAAATAAAGGTAACAACATCTTTTCTCGTCAGCTACTGAATAAACACATAAATTTATTATTTTTATTTATAAAAAACCTCTCAATTTGAACTATATTTTATCCAAATTATAGAAAATCTAATAAAAAACAATCAATGGCGAGTCAAATAGGCATTAATATTTTGCACTCGGTTAACAAGGATGACATAAAATTAAAATATTTAAGATTCACAGATATGCTTTTGCATAAAATAATTCCTTTTTTCTAACAAGTAAAATACAAGTACATCTACTGTAAATAGTAATTAAATTGGACAGGTACGGATCTAAAATAAGTTTTGTGTAGTTGAGATTTAAGAATTTTCCGCGTGTCAGGAGCCTATTTACGTTTTACTTGCGTGTTTCTCCCGCTAGACAAATAACAATGCAGCACACGCTTGGATTTACGTTTAATAAAAGCTTTAACCAAGTTGTGTGTGTATGCATGTGCAATTACATTTAATATGTACATTATCACATGTTTCGGATGAGTGACTGTGTGAGTTTTCAACGAGTATTTTGGTTTTGTAGCTGCTGCTCGATGCTGAATGTGCGGAAGTTATTTTCAAAACTGGATTTGTAGCTGTTATAAATAAGTCATGTATTGCGCACATCTTTGTAATTTTCAGTTTGTGTATATATTTTGAAAGTCAATAAAAATATAAACTCTTCCAAGTAAATGCCCCTATATGAGTCATTCGGCTATAGATGTTTTTGATATGTTCGCATCTGCTTCCTGACCATGCGAACCTTTACATTGTTTTGAATATTATAGTCTCGGTTGAATTTGAAAAGAATATATGGCTGAATATATATGATCGAATTTTAATATTAAAATAAGTCATTAGTAGATAAAACCTTCCTCCTCCGTCGCTATCCGATACATCTTGCTACTCTGCCTCATCTTAGTCCCACCTAATTAAAAAAAAAAACTGTATTATCCTTTTGTCGCTTAGTGCAAATTTATCTACAATCTAGTGCAAAATAACAAGGTGCACAGGAGGCTTAGAATGAATTATTAATAGTTTTTAATACCATATTCCTGAAACCAGTTTTCATTGTTGCGCGGTTTTGCTCATACAAATTTATATGATATAATGTATATATAGGTGAAGCTTATGTGTCATTTAATGCAATGCTTGTAATGGCAACTAGTTTTCTATAAAATCAATATTTTAACATTTTTTATTTACGATCCGATTACTTATAGATAATTTCGTTTGTGATCTGAGAGCTTTAAAAAAGCTTTCAAAAGCTAAGAGCCATTATGAATTTTTAGCTCTTGCGTAGATAAATATATGCAAGGGTTGCCTCAAAGTGCAAGCAGTTAGCTGTAGATAAGATTTTGTCTTATGGGTTCATGTTTGAGTTTTTGATTTAATAGGTTTCTTGATAATGCAAAATTTAGAAAATACAAATTAGTTTCTTTAATAAATAAAATAATAACACATTTTATAGGCTAATTTTTTAGCCTGACTTAAAAGTGTTTACTTGTTTAACTTTTTTTTATAAGAATTTAGATAATAACAATTAATTTTTTCCATAATATTTACACTTATTTAATTTATAATGATTTAAAAAAAAAACCATAGCCTTTTTTTTTTAACATAAATTATTTATTTGCAGTTATTATTTAAAGTTTCTCTTTATGTTCTATGATAAAGTATTAATTAATTTATATAAAATTATTATTTCCTTCCTATTATGTATCGACTTTACTTATCACATGCTATTAGAAAGAACTTTGTATAAAAAATAATACATTTGGTTTGTGTGTTTTCCATCGATTATATAAAACCAAAGTGGACTATTCAATCATGTTTTTGATAAGACAACTATATTTCACCAAGTGAAAAAACCTAAATTGGATTTATTGCAAAGTTTATTATTAAATCATCAATCACAGGTTCAAATTAGATTATTGTATTTGTAAAAAATATTTATAGTATTAAAGAGCATAGTATATTTAAGGTATTATATGACAGGGATTGTTGTTTATTCAAATCACCAGAATTAGAATAAAAGAATTAATGCACCATTAAAGTGATAAAGGCTTACAAGCCAATTCTTTATTAAGAATTATTTAAACAAAAACCCAAAAGTATGCTATGAAATTTTTTTACTGAATACTGTAGAACATGGCCCAAATTGAAAACTCTTTGAGAGGTTTAAGCTCAAGTAAATTAAAAGATATCGCAAAAAAGCTCAAATGTTGTGTACTTTGTTTTTTTTTTTTATAAATTTTTGTAGCACCTGGTATATGTTGAAAGACAGTTAAAATCAATCACGTAAATGCCTAGAGTCAAAGTGATAATAATAACGTAAGGTCGCTTGTGATCAAATATTATTGTGAATACATTTTTCCATTAAGCACGTCATCAAAAAGCTATTGATTTTTTGGTGCCTCAAGAACTTAGAGTGTAATGTAATAAATAAAATACCTACTTCTGCAAGTAAGCTTTAAAAACTTTATATCAAAGACGCATTTATATAATATACACAACTCTTTTTCTTGCTCTCTATCTCTCTCTCTCTCTCTCTCTCTCTCTTTCATAACACACACACTCTTTTTACTCTCTCTCTCTCTCTCTCTCTCTCTCTGAATCGATCGTTTTTGCGAGAGACTTTAACTGTGTAAGCTTGTACATTTCGATATCAAATAAGTTGAAAATAATACCAAGAAGCAACCCAACTCGCACACTCTGTTTTGTTACTTTATAAAACTCTCTCTCTGCTGCTCTCTGTCTTTGTCTCTTTCGATTGGCAAATAAATGGCATGAGCTAATGAGTTGGCTTGTGTTATCTGCGAGATAGTTTTGGGCTCTACCTTTTTAGTCGTCGATAAAACGTGAAACTGCTGCAACGCTTCACGCTGATTCGTAAACACAAGCGTATTGTACGCGTCACTTGCACTTTATAACAAAACATTAAATTAATTTCATTGCTTCTATTTATGCTCTTTAGAAAAAAAACACAACGGATATCATTAGGCATTCACACACACTTTCAGGAACGACACATACCTGCAAATTTTATTGCTTTTACATTTAGAGTTGCTACAGACCTTGAAGAGGCCTGTAAAATGTGTCGCTGTTGTCAAAAGTAAGCAAGTTTAGGCTTAAGGTTGTGTTCACTATTAACATTTCAATTTCTATACCCCTCCCTCGAATTCACACACTCAAAAACACGCACACATCGAACTTATTTCAGTTGCTTGGAAGATTTATACTGGACCTGCTTTGAGGAACGTTTTTGCTATGACGAATCAATCGGTGAGTTTTGATTGAAATGACGTACCTGTCTTAATGTCCATAAGTACATTTGAACATATTTCTAATCACAATACCTAAGTTAATTATTATTAAATAAAAAGCTTTAATAGCACTTGTGGCAACTAGTGCTACAATCAATTAGGTTTACTAAAGCTTGAGGACTTGTACTCACATAAAAGGTCGTCTTTTGGTTCTTATTACCAGTCTGCATCTATAAGCCCCTGTTCTCCCACATGCTTGGACTTTGCATTAATATATTAAATATGTATACGTATTGCACATACTGTACGGTATAAAGCTATGTCGAAATATACACAACTGGGACTCGCGGAGAACTGCGATTGATATTTGATTTGCTACAAAAAAGCAAAGACAACATAAATAAATATATTTTGCTGTAGGTGTTAGGAGGTAGTTAAGAAGTAATAAGATTCGACTTAATACGAGATTATACAATAAACGAACTTTGAAATCGTGAAATCAATTAAATATTAAAGTGCTAATTTACAAAATTACAATAAAGGTTATTTGCAAAATAACTTATTATTATTAAATATAATAAAATGGGTAATCAATGGTTTAAATGTTAATCATATCGAGTCTTACTTGTTCAATATAGCTTCTCTTGTATTGAACCGTTTCTGGGACGATGCCTTATCACCTTTTATCATTAACGCAACTCTTTTGACCGCAGCTAACTACAATGCAGAAGACGATGAGCAATACTTGTCTGCCCAGAAGAATGCCACCATCATAGGTCGCATTCAGCCAGCGACAGCCGACAACAACAACTTGCTGACAGTGCCACAGCCCATATGTGACCAGCCAATAGGCCGTGGAACTTCTGGTTTAATAAGGTACCAGTTTTACCCAGCTAATCAGATTAAAGTTTTTTATATATTGTACGCCTTTCCCTTAAACTATACATAAAAACAAAAGAGACACTTTATTTGTACAGTTATATTTAATGTGTGCTTTTTTCTGAACAGCGCCAAGATTCATGAGGAAGATTACCGACGCGTGACACAAACAAATGTTCCTATGCTCGGTCCAGAGATACTGGCAGTGTTCGCTAACTCACAGATATTCCAGGATCATCAGCCAACTAAGTTAAACCGCATCGGTACGAAGACCTATTTGGCCGGAGTCCACTCGCCTAGCAAGGAGATTCCCACCACACCACGCCTTAGTGAACAGGAACGACTTCTTCGCCGTTTGGAAGGTAATGAAGGTTCTAACCTCAGTAATGGCTTAAGTCATGCTCAAATTGTTGGTAGTGGGATTACCGGGAAAATTAGTGGTAAGAGCACACGCAGCAACAGCATCGCCTCCGGCGGGATGCCAAAGGTTAAATTTTACTTGAGTTAAGCAGAGCTTAAACTCATGTTTTCTTGAAGCAGTATTTGTGCCAAAGATACTTATGTGGATACACAGGAAGAATCCTAGCCTGGTAACTTCTATTGTATTATCAACAATTACAAAATGTGACTTAATATTTTTAATTAGACATAAGAGTTGAGAGCTAAAAACTAAAGAAAGTGACCAGTAATGAGAGAGAATCAAACATAAATATTATCCAGTTACTTAGTGTTATGTACTAAGCGTAGTGTAAGTAACTATTCAACTACCGTTTTATTACATGTATATATGTATGGCCTTTGTAAGACCTTGTTATGTACATAAATATTATTGACCTATCCTGAAATGTGCTTTATTCAACCCATCTACTTCTACAATATTGATTAAAATTGAAATGTACAGGAAAATTTATGCACTATACGAAAAATTAATATTATCGCATTTTAAATTGTATTTTTTTTTGTGAAGCTTACTTATATCACTATATAAGATTTAGCGTTGCATCCTTTAATCGAAATAACCCTTAGCATTCAATATAGTTTTAAAGCTTTAATTAGTCTAATAAATGAGTTACATTCTCAATTAAAAACATTTTTTTAAATATTTTCACAATTATTAATAATATGAATCCTTCATATTTCATCTTTCAATCTTATATACAAGAACGTTTACTAAAATAACAAACGGTCACACCCCTTTGATTGATCTGTTTTCTATTGAGGAGTCAATAGAGTTTAGAAAGTTTTGTTAAGAGTTCTGATAAATATGGAAAATTTTAATGTTTCCTACTGACTTCTATTTGATATTGGTATATTGAGTTCTAAAACTTTTACCTTTAATGCAAAAAAAAAATAAAACACATAAACCTACATCAAGAATTTCTAAGTCAAAGTACGTTACGGGAACAGAAGAAGCTTTAGCGTCTGTTGTTGTTGATTGAATGAAACAGTGAAGTTTTTGAGCTTTGGAAGCTCTCGTTTCTTGCGTGTGTGCGTTGTCTGCGTGTAAAGTGTGGATCAACGTTGTGTTAGTGTAGGTGTACGAACCGTGAGCTCAGAATCTTGTATCATAGATAAGGTCAATTTGAAGTGATTTAGAATAATGCAAACGCTTTTATATTTATCAAAAGGAACACGAGGGGGTATATTTAAAAAAAGGGGACTGCACGCTGATTCGTTTTCACCTCTGCTTTGACTGGAGTAAAATAATAAAGCCCCTGCTGCACATTTAGTTATTAATAAACAGCTGTTAGAGAACTTCAATAACTAGCCTATTAAAAATTTTATTAAAATGTTAACTGTTTCACAATTTTTCCAGCTTTAATTGATAACGTTTACTCGCCCCTAAACGGCTGTGCTTCAATCAGCCTTTAACGCGCACAGAACTCAAATCAGTTTTTACAATTGTACTTCATAGATAAGCGGACGTTGTATTAGGAGTTAAAAAAGGTAGACAATTCCTTAGATTGTAGAAGAATAAATCAATATAAAATTATTTAATTGCGTTTTATTTAATTACGGATGCTATAAATAAAAACTCAACCATAAATTACCCCATATACAACCCAACCTCTTGACTTCACGACAAAAATTTTCCAAAGGAGAAAGTTACCTTGACTTTAAGTTCGTTTTCCTTGCTTAACGGTATGTGTTGTGCTCGCGTAAGCCACATAAGAAAAAAGATTGAGTCCCATACCAATGTCGTATATAATATAGTGAATCATAGGGTTGTAAATGCTGTACACTTTAGTAACATCCACAGATTTATTTATTTTGTGATGTCATAGTTAAGGAATTTACTGCTTGGAATCATATCGTGTTTGTCTATATTAAATGTGAATATGGTTTAAATAATTGAGTAATTCAGTTTTGCTTTTATTAATTTACAGCTGGTCTTCAGGGTGATCATACTGATTCATCGAACTCCGGCGGAGTTGGGCTTTCAACGGCGACAAATGAAAAGCGCATTACCTTCACCTTGGCCGGTTCAGACTCTTCTCCAGAGGGCAGTCAGACGTTGTCACCGAGAAAGTTCGATCCTATCGCGGAGGAAGAGAAAGAGGATGTGGTCGAAGAGGTTATACTGCGGCCACATCGAATCGATTGCTACCCACACGCATTGGTTGGTACTGCAGGACTATCGGCTATGCCGATGCGAATTTTACGCTCTGCAAAAAGTGTGCCTCACATGAATGTCCGCGAGGCATCCAGCGAAACAGATATATTTGCTATTACGGGCACAGGTAGCCAAATAAGCATGACTCCAGAAGTTCCGTCCATTTCATTCAGTAATCTGCCGAAAAACTACGAGGATACTCCCACGATCGAAAAGTATCGTGTCTCACAGAGTCTCTATTCCATACAAAACGCAAACGCAGCTCGTGCCTCTCAGGACGATTACTCAATGCCGCGCTATTTCCGACGTTCGAACATGCTTATGACCCAGAGTACGGAGGTTTTAAACCCATCTACATCTACAGCCTCCGTATCAACGTCTGCGGCTTCAAACACATCTTCAAAGGATGACATGCGCCGTCCGGAACAAATCAAGAGTAAACGTCTCCAAATGCTTCGTGGCAATCTGCCGCCGCTTCTAATACATTCAGTGTCCTTCAAACGCAATCGGGACGAGTCAAAGCAGCTGGACTAGTCTCTTCAGCGTGTCTAAAAGGATTTTGATTTATTTTTTGTGTTACTTTTTCAATTGCTCCACAAATTGTGTTTCCAAATAGCTTAAGCCCTAGGCTCATATTTTATTTTATTTAAAAAAAGTTTACTTTAAGCTCTGTATTAAAGGATTTGGTTAGGCGGCAATTTTCTGATTTAGTATTTACAATATCTTAATCTCTTCCATATAATTTTGATTTGTATATACACAATATTGTAATAATAATAATACTTTAAATATACAAACATTATTCGGTTTTTGCGGTTTTATAAAAATAACTTAATACGAGTGTGTTTTTTTAGACGACTCTGATTTGATGCTTTGCGCTGCGGGCTTACAGCTCCCACTACTGATTCTGAAGTCGAAGTGTTTGGACGTTAATTTTTTCTAGATCTACGCAATGCATCAGGTATTGACGTTTGCAATTATTTTAGCTGGAATTCTGATAAACTTGTCATCATGTACCTGCATCCCCGGTGAGTTCCAAACGAATACAAGTGTTACATACCAAATAATAAAAAACAGATTACGCAACAACATATTTGAAGTTCTAAATTTAATCCATATTCGTATCAAATGTGTGTTCCTGAGAAAGTTTCCAACAACTGCTCTTTAACAATACATTGCAATAAATATAGCACTTGTTATGCAAACTTAAATCACGGTACATAAGCGTCCTACGACTGAAGGACCATTTGTTCCACTTGTTGTGGAAATGTATTTAACTGGAATCCATTTCGACCCTGTTTTTATATGCTTGACACTAGTACCTTGGCCTAGCTAAGGCTCTCTATACATACATGGCTATCATATATATATATATATATATATATATATATAAAATATTTGGAAATCATTTAAGGGGAAGTTTACTTAGCGGAGTCTCTATTGCACTTTTATGGTGTTAATATAATTTTCTTTTGTTGCAGATTCCCGGCTTCTTGTACAACAAAACATTGGTATATCTGAAGACTTCAATTACGATTTACTGTTTAAGAAAATCGGATCCAGATATTTTCATATAGCTGAGGAGCACGTCACCTGGTATCATGCTGTTCATCAATGCCATAGTATCGGCGCCCATTTAATGACAGTGATAGACAAAAATACCCTGTACGAAGTTGATAAGAAATATCGCCGCCTCCCGCGTTCCCTCGGCAGCTATTGGGCGGATACGAACGATCTGGCGGAACAAGGACAATACGGGTCTATATCGAGTGGGCAGAAATCAAACTTTCTGCCCTGGTGTTCCCAGGATCAAGACTATATCACTGCCGATAACAAGACGGATTCACACTGTGTAAACATCGAGGTTTTAAACAGAACAGAGCCATGCATTAGTTTGGTCTCCTGTGTGTTCCTAAGGAACTTTATCTGTGAGTCAAAAATTCCACGTGAAATCGTTATATTTATGACGTAAACTTTTAATTTATTAAAACAACTCTTTAAATAAAAAAAAACAGAACGTATGTTATGTGTGACTTGATTGGTTGAGAACAGAAAAGGTTTGTTTATACAATTCAATTTACTTTTCTATTGATTAATTTTCATGCATTTAATTCACATCTTTATTTAATGCACTAGTTATATGCTCCTAATCCTCATACGATGATACGAGATTCGGTTTCCCATTAAATTTACAGCACTGTGTTGTTAGCGTACATTTCTGTCCTACTGTTTCTGCACGTACATAAATAATAAAAAAAAACAAAAAAAAAACTAATTTTGGGCATCAATAAGTTACAAGCATTGACTCCGAAGAAAACTTTAGTAAATTTCACTAAGATCCTTATCTAATGTCGACTTTGTTGTCTCCTTCTCTATGGAAGCATATCTATTACTTCATGGTCGGAGCCATAAATACAAATTTAAAAACTCCATGTTTATTCTTAATCTTTGAATTTTTTAAAATATCTACAAATAAATGAGACACAAAACTTACTGTCCAAAATTTCATATTTTTTTTTAAGTAGCTCCCTGTAAATGTAAGCAGTTTTACTTTAGACGACGCCTCTAATACCAAATTTTACAACTTTTCACTGGCTTGCAAGATGGAAAGATACATTTATTGAAAAAAAGATGCACACCCATTTTCTCTTAGTAAATCTCTGAGACTAATAATTTTATTTGCAGGATTTTAAGATATTTTCTAACTTAATGCGTAAAATTATAAAAAAAAATAATATTAATAACAACAAATTAAAATTCTCGCGTCAAATTATATTTAATTTTGTTGTTTATGCTTACATACTTACTGAAATTAGGTCAGTGACTTAGTAATAAGTGTTTACAAATGAAAAACGGACTTGTCCACACCTCACAAGAGCAGGACCACCGAGAAAGCTGAACAGGAGACAACCAAAAGATCTCCACGGAAGAGGACCAGCAGAAGCTGAAATATATTTTAATTGTTTCTTTATTTATTAATTGTTAATTGTTAGTTTTTAAATGCTGTGATAGCAAGTCTCGGTTAGCCGGCGCGCCCAACTTGGGCTGAATAAACATATTAGAAAGTTACAAATGGGTTTCTATGAGCTAAAATCGTTGTTATAGAACACAAGGGTTCTTTACGTATGTTCCCCTCACATGTGGGATAAAAACCTCACGAAATACGTGATATGCTGCATACTTTTCGGCATGAAGCAATACGTGCATCTAGGTAAAGCATCAGTATTAAGTATCAAAGAGAAATAGGTTTGATAAGGTCGGTTTTATAAACTTAAAAAATAGCTTTCACCTTAACTTCAGCTAATGGTAAAAAGTTTTTTGCAGGATCGAAATATTGATTAGTAGTGGATGTGCAATCATCCTGTGGTAAAATGATAAAAGTAGGTGTGCCGCAAAAAAGTGTGCTACTCTCTAACTTTACTCCATATACATATATATAAGGCATGCAAAGAGTATCGCCACGAAACACTTAGTTACTGCCACTGAGGCTCTTCAGGATAACCTAAACAATATTTCAGAAAGGGCAAACTTCTGCAGCATTAACATGAGCTGAACAAAATGTGTCAACGTCGCTTTCTCTAACTGAATATCGAATTGTCCAGGCACATTTCTTTAAAGAGTAACCTTCGAGCACAAAATTTATTATTAGTATCAGGGACTCATACTAGACCGATGAATCAGAATGTTTAACAGCCACACAATAATGAACAAGAAAACCATTCTTAGCAAATCCTCCAGAATGGACTGTCTACTACAACAATACTACATCAAAGTAATGGTTTGGTAATATGGTATTCAAATACTTGGTACCGAAGCTAACAGCAATCCAAAGAAAATCGAAGTAATGCAAGCAAAATTTTTGGGAAGGCTTTCATACTCATTCGTCTTGTACAGAATGGGACCTAAAATAGCCCTCATTGAAACTCAATTAAAAAATGTCGGATTAATATCTGCAGCGCTTCCATATTCTAATATATATGTTAGGATATCAATCTTACAACTGCCTTAGACATATAGGTGATCGTGAACTGAGAAGCTCCATTAGATATTTTCCAATTCACAGTACTAACCGACAAATACAATACCAATTCTTTACAAGCTTTGCAGTATTCAATAATAGTTTTCGGGCTTCAGATGTATATATTATAAGTATAACTTAACCTTAAGACACTAGCTAAGAAATAGCTTTATTAGATACAATAGTAATAATGTTAAGGTTGGCGGTAAGCAGATTAAGAGCCGAATAAAAATAAATTTCCTTATCTGTTTTGGCGTGATTCAAGCCTCTCATTATAGTAGCTCGTGTTTTGCTTTATATGAGTCACATGACTTTGAGTTAGATTCAGGTTTGCGGCTGTGTAAATAAGTAGGGACAGTTTTTTAAAGAGAGGGAGGGATAGAGAGAGAGAGAGTGTGAGAGAGAGAAGAGTTCCAAATTTCAATTGCTTATTTTCAAATGGGAACTACTGCATTACATTATACATTGCTTTTTTACGGAGACAGTTACAATTTCTGCTTAACATCCAGATAATTTGCCTGATCTTGTAGCGTCATTTGGGAATTTAGTTTTGAGTGAGCCGCAAAGGGTTACCAGCCTCTCTTTATGTTTCCTTGAAATGGCAGCTCGTACCTTTTCTAAATATTGGCGTCTTCCCAGTAGAAGCGAAACGTGTAATAGGGTGCTGTAAAAGCTCGTTTGATATTTATGTTATTTTATATTTTATATATTTATGTTACTCAAAAAAAAAAAAAAATTAAAGTAATACAAGCTCGTTTCTCTTTAAGAGAAAACATTAATTGTATTACAATTTGAATTCTAAGATAATAAATCGCATTTAAATATCGTCCTAATCTCATTGTTTACATGTATACCAATAAATAAACCAATAATAATAATTAATTATATAGCAAAGTTATAAAGTTATGAGTTATGTTATTTCAAATAATCCAAAGACCAAATTAATGTTGATTGAAGATTAATGAAGTGTAGATAACTGCATCATAAATGAAAATATTTATTTTAACCATCAGCTAAAAAGCTTCACCTTTGATGTCACTGTTACTCCTGTTATTTATTGCACTAAAAAAATATACAAAATAATTTCAATACAAGTAACTATTTACTTGATTGTACGCTACATTTTATTTTTGAACAGCTGCAACGATCTATAAACTATATGCCGTTACGTATTACTGCCAAACTCATAGTCAATGATATAAACAAAATGCACACTCGGCGATGAACTGATGTTAATCTGAGTTATGTAACTTTAGGTAAAAGTAATTAATTGAAAAGTTTGCTCACTCCTCACTTCTCGCGACTTTTGACGCCTAAAAGCTAGAGCTTGTAAAATGCACAAGTGTAAGTACCTGGACTGTGGTTCAAAGAATAACCAACTTAACAGGCTCTGACGCATTTCCTGACGTACCATCTATGTGTATATACTGGTGCTCACTTGGTTTCATCCAAACTTTAAGGACAACTACGTTGCTGACGTAATTAGGGATATTCCTACAATTGGCAACATACTAATTTAAGTTATAAGAGCTTCTTAAGATGAAATATAACCAACAAGATGCAACAGTTTTTATTGCGAGGTACTGCGACACCACACAGAATAAGAGGTGAATACAAAACCATTATTTTTTGCGTTTAGCATTTTCCAATTCCTTTTATTTAAAAATAATTGCAACGACAGCTAAAGGTATTCACTCGATTTAATTGATACGCTCCATGCGAATACAAACAATAAACTAAAACAATAAAAACAGAGCTTCCGAGCAACCAACCCGAAGGCAGCTTGTTTGTTTGGTGTAATTTTCCGATGTCTTGGGTGTCAGCGTCTTCCTGACTAGCCGTCCAATCACTCATTCGTGTATACTATCAGCTGGCAGCAATTGCAGCTCACCAGCCACTGCCCGGCACTGGCACTGGCACGCGGCACGCGGCACTTTTCTGCTTATCGCACTGCTCTCATATGTCAGCAACACTCTACCACCGTGTACTGTGAGATGTTCCCGCACGGGAGTGCTGCAGGTACTAGTCGTGCCATGGCATGCTTATCGGCCAATCAGGGTCAAGGCTCGTTGTAGCAATAAGCATCTGCTGTTGCCAGCGCGAGCACAAGGAAAGCTAGCGCCTCGTTCTATAGGCAATCCCAACTGATGCATACATCTGTGATATTTTTGCTGTTTGTATTGCTTTTGCTTGTTTTTCTTTTATACCTATAAGTAGCTACTCGCTTCTATTGTCTTTACCTCTGTTTCCATGCACAATATTTAATTCAGACTTTGACCTTGATACTTGATACTAATCGTTTAACGTCAATTCTGTCTAAAAGAATAACAAAAAAATCAAACCGTTGAACACACGATTGGTTGGTAACCGGTGAGAATTGTGTTAGACCACACGATTGCGTGCTGCTATTGGTGGACAGTTTTACTTATAAATCGATATATACAATTATTTGATTTTACTGCAAGCCCGTGTGTATCTCTGCCGTAAATCTAACATATCTGATCGAGGCCATTTGTTAAATTTAGAAGATTGCCTTAGTTCGAATAATCAATTTTTTAATCCTTTTTATATTTAATAAACTTCAATTAAATTATTAATAGATAAAAAAAAACAGATACTCTATTACCCCATTTCCTTGAATTACTAAGCAAACAGCCAGGTCCCTGTAGGTACAATATTATATCTTAATTCTGATTTTTGATACTAGCTTTACAGCAAATGGGGATGAATCTGGGAATTCTTAAAATAGTTAATAAACAAGTGCAAATATCATGCAGGACAGTGATCAAATCGTGGAAAAGCTACTGCGATTGCCGAAAAAGAAAAATGCAAGTACTTTCACTGTATAAAGAAAGTGGTTAGTCCTATTAAACGTTATTTCAACAATGAGCAAAGGACATTTTTAGTATAAATATTTTAGATGATGAGCAACTATTAAAAAAGCATAAATCTACATATCGATTTAAGAGAACAATGAATGCAATGAGTAAAGAAGATTAACTGTGAAAAAATATCTTCGATTGAGGAATTAGTTATAATATTCTGGACACTTATGTACTAGGGCATACGCACTGCAATCATCGCTATTAATGTCTGGTGTCTGATCAATCCATACTCAAATTAACTCTTCAATTGGGGCGCATGCTATGGAACTAGGTTGTCAAGTAAGGTGAATGGTTCAACACACGTCACACTTGGACTAATTAGTCGAACACATAACGCACACACACAGACAGTGATCCCAAAACCGACTTCACTAGTAACTCAGGTACATCGGCATTAGCCAATCTGTCCTGCTTACGGTTCCTGGTATACGTCGAAGTTTTTTTTGGTATTCGCTTAGCAAGAGGCAAGTTTTGCATGGCCATGAATTATTCAGTGAATCACAATCGGATTTGATCGCTATATAGTCGTGGTCATTATGAAATCATGAGCTTTGAGCGTGAAGGGGAAATCGCTTAGTATTTAGTATATAGTATTTAGTATGGATATTGCCGATTACTTATGCAGTTCTAACGATCCTCACACTGTCATTAAATGGCAGCCAAATGGCATAAATAGACTGTGAAGATTAAGCGAAGCGTTCAGTGAATATTCGGATATAGTCGCAAAACAGTTCGTGGATAAAAGGAATTCAACATAAACCCTTTAAACACTCTTATCTGGTCCCTTACCTCGTTCCCAAAGGATATACAACGCGCAATTAAAAGTATCGCCTAACTCCAAAGTTAAAGTGAGTGGACGTGTGAATCGAACGAATTACAAACAAAGTATATCAATGTGTGTGTACACCGATATGTTAATCTCTATTCATAAGTCAAACCGTGCCAAGTGCCAAGTGTCAAGTACAACAAAGCATAGGTCGAGCCTGTTGATCACAATTTTTTTAAAAGTGTTCTGTTTAAAATTCCATTTCTGTGATGCGGTTCACGGCTCCTTTCTGAGTGTCAAACACAATATTATTTATATTGTGTGTATATGTATATATTTATATATATATATTTTTCTCTTAATATCTACAATTTAAAAATAAATCAATGAAATTATCAACCTAAAGACCATAACCACCCTACAAACCATCGACTCCAAGGATCAAACTATTATTTTTAAATACAAAATTACAGAACACAATATTCAATCTAATACAAATTAAAAGAAACATTGGTGACACCAAACAAGGCATCTTATAGAAAGGACATGGATCTAGAAAAACACACATATTAGAGAACTTTCTCTTTTTATATATTTATATATTTATATATTTATATATTTATATATTTATATATTTATATATTTATATATTTATATATTTATATATTTATATATTTATATATTTATATATTTACATATTTATATATTTATATATTTATATATTTATATATTTATATATTTATATATTTATATATTTATATATTTATATATTTATATATTTATATATTTATATATTTATATATTTATATATTTATATATTTATATATTTAAATATTTATATATTTATATATTTATATATTTATATATTTATATATTTATATATTTATATATTTATATATTTATATATTTATATATTTATATATTTATATATTTATATATTTAAATATTTATATATTTATATATTTATATATTTATATATTTATATATTTATATATTTATATATTTATATATTTATATATTTATATATTTATATATTTATATATTTATATATTTATATATTTATATATTTATATATTTATATATTTATATATTTATATATTTATATATTTATATATTTATATATTTATATATTTATATATTTATATATTTATATATTTATATTACCGAAAATACTAGAAAAAAATTTGAAATTGGAAAATGCAAAAACGAAAGACAGAGAAAGACTAAAAGATTACACAGGTTCTGTGCTATGAGGATAATGTGTTGTTATGTAATTTAATATGTGTTATTTGCATAATTTTTATATGGTTTATGTTCTTAAATCATCAGCCCATCTCGAGACTGCGTATTGCAATTTTCTGTTAAGCTTTAACCCACTCTTGTAGTTTAACAGTCTAAAGTGTTTGTAATTTTGAAGTCTTAAGTCTTAACTGTTTTTAATTACTCCGCATAGTGTGCTAAAATATATTACAACCTTTTTGTTGTAATCCTTATTATTAAACGTCTCGTTATTTCATTGCGTTGGCACAGATACCAATGGTACATTTGCAGATGTTATTTTATTTGTGCCTTATAATATATGAGAGTTTCATTAGTATTTCCTGAAGCTTGAAGAGGGTAGCAAACTATACACAGTATTTTTATCTTGGTCCCCTGCAGATCGAATAAAAGAAATGGCTAATAAAAAGAAAATGTATGAACCAGACACATCTCTTAAAGATGAGGCGAAAGAGGACTTAATTGTTATCTCAGGAATCTCTGGAAAATTTCCGGAAAGCAGCAATATAGAAGAATTTAAGCAAAACTTACTTAACGGTATTGATATGGTTACCAACGATCCGCGACGCTGGGAAGCGGGTAAGTGATAAGCTGCAAATGAAAAGCTGTTACCGTGTGGTTAATTTGTCACCATAAACACAAATCAGGAATATATGGACTGCCAGAGCGTATGGCAAAGATGCGAGACGAAGACTTGGAAAAATTCGATGATAAGTTCTTCAGTGTGCATCAGAAGCAGGCGGAACTGATGGATCCCTGTATGCGGATGTTACTGGAGTTAACACATGAAGCTATTATCGATGCAGGCATTAACCCGTCCAAGCTTCGCGGAAGCCGTACCGGTGTTTACATAGGCTTATCCTTTGTGGAGACAGAACATGAAATACCAAACATGGAACCCAGCAGTATAAATGGTTACTGCCTCACTGGATGTGCTCGCGCTATGTTCGCAAACCGTATATCTTACACATTTGACTTCAAAGGACCAAGTTTCATCGTAGACACAGCGTGTTCCAGCTCACTCGTTGCACTGTCGCATGCTTTTGATGATCTGCAGTCGGGCCGCTGCGATTACGCTGTGGTCGCTGGTGTGAATCTCATACTGAAGCCAATTTTTGCATTGCAGTTCCTCCGCTTAGGTATTGTAAGCCAGGATGGGGCGTGTAAGACATTTGATGCAGCTGCAAATGGATACGCTCGCGCCGACACATGTGCGGTTGTGTTCCTTCAGCGAACATCACATGCTAAACGAATATACACCTCCATTCTCAATGTGCGCACCAATACAGATGGATTTAAGGAACAGGGCGTAACTTTTCCTGATGGACGCATGCAGCAGAAGCTGCTGCAGGAAACGTACAGCGAAATTGGACTCAGTCCTGACGAAGTAGTCTACGTTGAAGCTCATGGCAGCGGAACCCCTGTCGGCGATGATCAAGAAGCAAACATGCTGAGCAACTTTTTCTGTCATTCAGCACGGTCTACACCCTTACTTATTGGGTCTGTTAAGTCAAACATGGGACATGCAGAGCCTGCGTCAGGTGTCAGCGCACTGGCCAAAGTAATTATTGCCATGGAAGAGAACATTATTCCCAAAAATTTACATTACCGTACCCCAAATCCCGCCGTGCCAGCATTGGGAGAAGGTCGACTAAAAGTAGTAGATTGTAATTTACCCTGGCAGGGTGGTATTGTAGGTCTTAACTCCTTTGGCTTTGGAGGCGCCAATGCTCATGTTATCCTTAAATCAAACGAGAAGTCAAAACGGACTTATTCTAAAGCGAAAGATCCCTTGTTAAAGCTTGTTATTTGCTCTGGACGCACTGAACAGGCGGTGGACCAATTATTGGAGTCGGCTGCGAAACACCGCAACGATGATGAGTTTCTTTCACTTATCAATGACGTCCATTCTTATCCCATTCCAATACATCCGTTTCGAGGTTTTTCTGTACTTGGAAATATAGAGACGCCCAAAAAACAAATACTCCCATATGACGAGGAACACCGACCTATTTGGTTCGTATATGCTGGTATGGGCAGCCAGTGGGCCAGCATGGCTAAGCATCTAATGCAGATGAATGTGTTTAACAAGTCGATACAATTCTGTGCAGATGTAAGATGCTTATTTTGTCCTTATAGATTATTATTAATCCATTTTCTTTGCTTATTGGTGAACAGGTTCTGGCTCCTTTAGATTTTGACTTAATCGAAGTTCTGACACGTTCCACAGAAAGTACATTTGACAACATGCTTAATTCATTTGTTTCTATTGCTGCAGTGCAGGTTGCCCTGACAGATTTGTTAAAGACGCTTAACATTGAGGCAGATGGCATTATTGGACACTCGGCAGGCGAGTTGGGAGCAGCTTATATGGATGGGTGTCTTACGGCCGAACAAACAGTTCTTGCCGCGTATTGGCGTGGTAAGAGCGTGCTTGAAACTCCTGGTCTGCCACAAGGTAAAATGGCAGCCGTTGGCTTAAGTTGGGACGAGATTGGTCAGTATTTACCTGCTGATTGCTATGCCGTATGCCACAACAGCAATGACAACTGTACAGTGTCGGGACCAGAGGTATCAATAGATGCGACAATTAAAAAACTGGAAGCATCTGGTGTATTTGTTAGAAGTGTCGGCTCCGGCGGCTACGCTTTTCATAGCAGATATATCGCAGATGCTGCTCCAATGCTGCGTAAAAACTTGGAGCAACTAATTACAGAACCAAAGCAAAGAAGTCAACGCTGGCTAAGTACCAGCGTCCCGGAAAAGGACTGGCAAACGCCGGTCAGTCGAACAGCATCCGCAGCTTACTTTATAAACAACTTGATTTCGCCTGTTTTGTTTAATGAAGCTATCCACCATATACCGAAAAACGCATTGATTGTGGAGATTGCTCCTCATGGATTATTTCGAGCCATTCTACGCTCCTTAAGCCCGAAAATCAGTTATGTGAACCTAATGCAAAGAGGTCACGCAAATAATTACGAGTTCCTTCTAAGTCAAATAGGTCAACTGTATACTGTTGGTGGTCAGCCACAGCTATCAAAAATATCTCCTATAAGAAAAAGTTGCTACCCAGTCTCCCGGGGTACACCTATGCTTGGCACTCTTGTTGGCTGGGATCACTCGCAAAAATGGAATTATCCGAAATTCCACGGGAATCGTCAGGCAGGGCATATGTATATTGAACTGGACTTGAGCAAGGAAGAACACGCATTCCTGTCCGGGCACTCTATTGATGGACGAATACTTTTTCCAGCAACTGGATATTTAACTCTAGCTTGGATGATGCTAGCTCAAAAACAGGGTGCCGACTATCAACGAACACCTGTTATTTTTGAAGATGTGGTCTTTCATCGGGCTACCATTCTTAGCCATGGTACAGTTAAGCTAAGTATAAATTACTTTTATGGCAACAATACCTTTGAGATTTGTGAAAGCAACAATTTGGTAGCGTCTGGAGTAATACGGCTCGTTAAAAACGTTGATCACTTGAAGCTTAGCCTTCCAGTACTGCCAGGAAGCACAGGATCAGCGAAACTGTACACCAAAGAAGTTTATAAGGAGTTGCGACTGCGTGGATATGACTACAATGGCATTTTTCAAGGCATTCTGGAAGCAGATATATGTGCTGTTATGGGTCGCCTCCTATGGTCTGACAATTGGATAAGCTTTATGGATACTATGCTCCAATTTCGAATACTTAGTAATAATTTGCGTGAATTGTATGTACCTACTGCAATTGAGCGAATAGTAATTGACCCACTACGGCACCTCGAGCTTAGCAAAAATTACCAGCAGAAGATGCCTGTTTACTGGCACCGTAACATATCTGTTGTCACATGTGGTGCAGTTGAGATACATAAGATAAAGACAGTCCACACACAGCGTCGTTCGGCTACTCAGATCACATCTTCTCTAGAACGATATAGCTTCATTTCCCACATGCAACACACAGCACAACGCGATTGTTCGCAGCAAGGAAAAGCTATGGCTTTAACTGCTGCTGTGCAACTCATCATTGAAAACAGTGATAGCTCAATAAAAATAAAGGGTGTGGAGGTAGTTGGGTCACGAAATAACGTAGAAAGCTTTAATGTGGCAAAGTTACGAGACATTATCGAGCGTGAACCAATCTTAGTGGCTGATCTAACTATCGTAACAGCCAATAGTAACGAATCAGATATTAATGCGATATTTCACGACACTGGAGTACGGGTACTTGCAGCGGATCTAACAACCGGACCTGTGGAACGGCACTGCGATTTCTTGCACATTCTTGACATGCTTTCATCGCCGACTTCATTAGACCTACTGTTGCAGCATAGCATTGACACAATTAAGCCGAATACAGGCTTTCTGCTCCTAGATGAAAATGCCGCTTCTTATAATTCTGAAGGACGAAGTCAGCTACTGTGTTTTCAACTGGTACCAGTCATGGAACAGCTCTATGATGGTGATCGCATGCTTATATTGGCGAAAACATCACTGAAAGAAGACTTTTCTCTTTCCCAAGTAGTTCATTTGACCAATGATCATTTTAAATGGGTAAATGAGCTTAAGAGTGTGCTCGCTAAAGCGCAAGCAGGACAACATAAAGTGTATATAGTAGCTCAAGGAGAGATGAGCAGTGGTGCCTTAGGATTTTATAACTGTCTAAAACGCGAACAGATGGAAAACAAAATAAGGCTTTACCTACTACAAGATTCAGGATTACCATTGTTTTCTTTGCTGGAACCTTTTTATCTCAATCAACTCATAAAAGACGTATCAATTAATATATACCGGAACGGTAACTGGGGAAGCTATCGACATTTGCATCTAGAGCCACAATTGCCACTACTAACGGTAGAAAAAGCTTATGTTAATACTCTTATCAAAGGAGATCTCTCCTCGCTTAAATGGATTGAAAGTCCACGAAACAAAAATATTATGGAAAGTACTTCGGAGCCGTGTACGGTATATTATTCTCCACTTAACTTTCGGGACGTAATGTTAGCATCTGGTAAACTAAGTGTAGATGCGTTACCGGGCAAACTAGCACACCAGGACTGTGTCTTAGGATTAGAATTCGCTGGACGAGATTCACATGGTCGACGTATCATGGCAATGGTACCTGCCAAGGCATTGGCCACGAACTGTCTAGCTAACAAAAATCTAATGTGGCAAATTCCTGAAAATTGGTCAATGGAAGAGGCTTCAACAGTGCCTTGTGTATATTCAACAGTCTACTACGCTTTAGCCGTGCGTGGGTTAATGAAAAAGGGAGATCGAATACTTATTCATGCCGGCTCCGGTGGTATTGGACAAGCTGCAATTTCCGTAGCATTACACCACGGCCTAACTGTTTTTACCACAGTGGGAACTAAGGAGAAACGTGAATTCCTGCTGAAACGTTTTCCAAAACTTAATGCTCGCAATATTGGAAACTCACGTGATACATCTTTTGAACAGCTGATCTTAAGTGAAACCCATGGTGAAGGTGTAGAGCTAGTTCTCAATTCTCTGTCGGAAGAGAAATTATTAGCTTCAGTCCGTTGCTTAGCTCAAAATGGACGCTTTTTAGAAATTGGAAAATTTGATCTTAGCAATAATAATCCACTGGGAATGTCAGTGTTTTTAAAAAATACCTCATTTCATGGAATTTTACTAGATAGCATAATAGAGGGAGAAGAGGAAGTTCAAAAGCAAATAGTATCTCTCGTATCAGATGGAATTAAGAGTGGAGCTGTTTTGCCGCTTCCAATAACAGTGTTCTCTGATCAAGAAATTGAAAAAGCTTTTCGATACATGGCGTCAGGAAAACATATAGGCAAAGTTGTGATTAAGATACAAAATGAGGAGGAGAAATTAGCTCTACACAAGCCACGCCTTATCAACGCCATTCCCCGCACATACATGCACCCAGAAAAGAGCTTTATACTTGTAGGTGGCCTGGGTGGTTTTGGACTGGAGCTAACTAACTGGTTAGTGGATCGAGGTGCTCGAAACATTATTTTAAATTCACGCTCTGGCTTAAAAACTGGCTACCAGGCTTTGATGATGCGACGATGGAACGAAATTGGAGTAAAAGTACGAGTTGATACAAACGATGTTACTACAGCTACGGGATGCAAAAAGTTGCTTGAGAACAGCAACAAAGTAGCTTTGGTTGGGGGAATCTTTAATCTCGCTGCTTTACTTAAGGACGCACTTTTTGTAGAGCAGACGGTCAAAAATTTCGAATTGGTTACAGCTCCAAAATTGTTGGCTACCAAATACCTAGATGAATTTTCGCGTAGCATGTGTCCAGCTCTAGAATACTTCGTTTGCTTCTCCAGCTTAGCTGCTGGACGTGGCAATCCAGGACAGACAAATTACGCACTGGCAAACTCTGCGATGGAGCGCATATGTGAGCAACGTCAAGCTGAAGGGTATCCTGGCACAGCGATACAGTGGGGTGCTATTGGTGATACAGGACTTATTATTGATCATATGGGCAACAACGAAACTATTGTTGGAGGAACACTTCCCCAACGCATGGTCAGTTGTCTCCAAACGTTAGACACTTTTATGCAACAACCACATCCCGTAATGGCATCAATGGTGCTGGCTGAGAAACGAAAAACAGAGCGAACTAATCGCATGAGCCTTATCTCAACTATAGCTAACATCATGGGACTTCGGGACGTAAACAACATTCAGGATAAAACAACCCTTTTCGATCTTGGTATGGATTCCCTCATGAGTACCGAGATCAAACAGACATTAGAGCGAAACTTTGATTTAGTCTTGTCGGCTCAGGAAATCCGACAGCTAACCTTTAGTGCGCTCAAAGTCATTGATAGTCAAGAGTTAATGGCAACTCCCACAAGCACGTCAACTGCTTCCGTAAAAACAACAGCACCGGTGACTATAAGCAATCAGGCCAACCGAACGGCCATTGCTAAGACCGATGAAACACGTAAGGTATTCGCAAAAGAAGTATTACCTCTTCAAGTCATTGTGCGCCTGCACACCAAGGCGTTAAAATTATCTAACAATCCCGCCGTATTTTTCCTTGCTCCCATTGAAGGATTTACAATAGCCATTGAAACGGTGGCAGCAGCACTTTCGTGCCCAGCTTTTGGGCTGCAGTGTACAGACAATGTACCACTAGACTCAATCGAAGCCTGCACCACTTATTATTTGCACCAGATACAGAAACTGCAGCCGTGTGGTCCTTACACAATTGTTGGATATTCGTATGGTTGTCTTTTAGCACATGCCATTGGTGTGGCTTTAGAGCAACTTCGATTTGAGGTTAAAGTCATTATGCTTGATGGAGCTCCAACGATGGCCAGTGGTTACGTTCAGGAGGCCAAGAAACAAACTGATGACCTAAATCGTCAACAGTCAATGACATTGGCCTATTTCGGAGCATTACTTGCAGACGTAGACTACAACCAGGTAAGTATCTAAAATTTCAAAAATATCAGTCTAATATATTTTTTCAAATTCAAAAGCTTTTACAACTTCTGGACGAAGTCAAGACGTGGACTTTAAAGTTGGAAAAACTGGCAGAGACGCTAAAACCTCATACTCAACAGTCTATGAATGTAGTAAGTTGTCAAGCTTCAAATTAATGTATATAGATAATTAAAATTCAACAATATAATAATAGATCTGATTGTTTATCTGAAGTTAAAAAATGAGTATTGGCAAAAACATACATTTTCTTTTGTTTACAAATTTTTTGTCAATCTTATTAAGCTAGGAAATAAAATATTGTAACTGCTAAATTAAACTACGATAAATGATATATAAGCAAATTATCCTTTCAGATTAAGAAAGCTGCATGCATGTTTAAACAGAAACTTCTTTTATCAGAAAGCTACAAAGGAGCAACTAAACTAAATACTGATGTGTTACTTATTAAGTCATCTGAACACAATGCCATTATGTCTCAGGCTGACTATGGACTCAAAGAGGTAATACATTGGGTATATAAATACAACTGTTAGCTTAATAAGTTTTCTCATTGTTCTCTTTAGATATGCAGTGCCCAGATTTATGTACATGTTGTGAAAGGAACGCATCGAACCTTTCTTAAAGAAACCGAAACATTTCATATAATTGAGCAGTTTATAAACAAAAATCTAAAGCCAAAAATCTAATTACTAACAATTCTTTTTAAACACCTGCATAATATAAGAAACATTACTTGTATAAATAATTGATAAATTTGTTTTGATTTTTTGTTAATCAAATTTGTATATTTGTTCTCTAATTGGGCTTTTAGCTGACGATTTGTAAATTCCTCTCAAACATTAAATAATACAATTTATATTTAGAAATGTCTTCCGTTTACACAAATATACTTTTACGATATACGTACTAATGTATATAAAATATTTATTATTAATCATCAATTATTATTCAGTACTTACTTTCTGTTAAGCAACAAAGCAAGCAATTGAATAGTAACATACGCGCGACATACCTATGTTAAAATGTGGTCCGATTCTGATTTTTGTGATATTCTGTTCTGAGTATCACCAGAGACAACTTATTGTTGTATAAGTTGTCTCTGGTATCACGCATTTAACGCGGGCTCTTATCGCTGTTATTTTCAAATTGTAGGCTGCATGAAATGTAACAAGCGAAAGCAGTTTTCATCCACGAACGATTTTACAGAGTACGACTACAGCCAAGCCGCCCTGCATCGAAAGGTTAACAGAGTCAAAGAGCTTTTATACTTATCTCTTTTATGGCTAGTGCCGGCTCTCTACAGTTTTCTACTGGTCGCGAAGAGAAGCTTTTGCACCGTTGCCAATACAGAAGCTGTTGCTGTATAAAAGCAACACGACATCTAATACCGCGAATATTCGTTATTCACACTTCGTCAGTAGGTTTACGGTAGTTTTCTTTATTAACCGCAGTATATCTGTACAAGTGTCAGGTTTTTAAGTAAAAAAGGAATCTGTTCAAAAATTTAAGAAAATTTTAAAACGTTTAAAAGTTAAAAAGAAAGTGATTTGTTTTGACTGAAATAATTGTTTTCATACAATTTAAAAAGTGTAATTTAAATAACAGTTATCTTGCAAAAGTTTTCATAACCACGAAGGACCGGCCGCCGACTCTCAACATTCGGTCTTCCCTCTGTTCCAGCTACCCGTGTTAATAGCTTACTGACTCAAAAAACAGCTGTCGAGACATCGCCTGATTTTTAGGTATGTATTCTACACGCTTACATACATAGATTTATATGATTATGTGTGTCTAAAAATGAATAGTGTGAACAAAGAGAAACCACAAATTACTTCAAATCTTTATACGTCTATTTTTCTTATTTTAAAATATTTAATTTTATTCAAACCGAACTTTTTCAAAACGTCCAGTAAAATTGTATTCGACGAGATCTGATAAAAAGCGCTGAGTGTCAAACATTAAATTAAACGCTTTTCCTGTCATCCTAAGAAATTTGAAATGAATTAAATTTAATAGATAATTTGCTGCTGATTTCACTCATTTTAATTTTTTCAGTAAAAATAACTATATAAATATATACAAACATATATAGATATATAGCTATAAAAAAATATAGTAATTCGATTTTACGTTACTATATGTTAGTTTATTAGGTTTCATTCCCGATAATGTTTAATGTGTTAAACAAACCAAATAAGGTTTCTCTATTTAATTACAGTAGATTGATTTGTAAGATTTCTATTAGACAAAAAAAACGGACGATGGAGTTTCGAATTATACACACACATATACATACGTGTGCGTGTATGAAATTGAGCATATGTGGCTTACTGCACACGTATTTAAGAACACAGAGTTAGCCCTAAACAAACAAATGTTTTTACTTTTGTACATACATATACATATATATTTATATATTTATAAATATAAACATAAATATTTATATGTATATGTATATACATATTTCCATATGTATAATTCATGTATTTTTTGCTTATAGTAACAATCAAACTGGGTAGTGGTTTATCCTTTTTTACCAATTATTTTAATAGGTTTCATTAACGGATAACGTAAATTCTAAAATGGCAATTTGTTATATTACAAATTAAATTTATTTATTATCATTACCAGCGTAAGTTCATCAGTTGGTTATGTCCTCGTACATGGTATAGTTCTTATGAGAGTACCTAGAGAAGGGAACCTCGATAATCAATAAACACAAAATTAGAAGGAAGTGTAAATTAAACAATTTCTCTGTTAGGTATGGTATACACAGAGAACTATGGAATACTTCGCCTATCCATTTAGTTATGCACCTATGTGTGTCAACAAAAAATGTACAAGTAATTAATATAAAAGGATACATCAGTGGTTGGTTTGACTTTTCCAATAGGCATACACAAATCGTCTAAACAAATACCCGCCAGCGCAAATATGGTGACGCGTAAAGCTAACAAATGCATAATACTAGGGTTATATACATATACGATGTGTATATACACATATATAGATATACACATCAACACATATATACATACAAACATTAGTAATATTTCAATGAACTTGGGGAAGCATCACGCCACCTTATCTTTTGTGCTCTTTTTCTCTTCCACTTCTTGTTCGTGTCGTCATACAAACAGAATATATGCGTGTGTGTGTGTGTGGTGTGTTGCCGGCTAACGGAAAGTCTATTATCGCGTGTTCCCTTGTTGCTTAATTTGCTTTCTTATTTTATAACGTAAACATAAACATAATTTTCAAGAACATGTTATTGCTGTTTTTTTTTTTTAAATTATATATTATATATAAACAAACGTTTTCTAAAAGCTCTGCTTATAGTAAAAAAATAAATAAAATCAGCAACTCAAGAAAACCAAACACTAAACTAGAAATAATTTCTAAAAAGATTTTAATTTAGCAATTTTTTGGTCAATTTGAAACCAATCTTCCTGTTACTAACAACTTCACTTGTTTTTCCCATTTATTGTATCATTCGCGTGTAGCAGCACATCGTACGAGTTTTATCAGCGAATAAGAAAGCAGCGTGCCGAAGAAATGCATTGGTATGGGTAAAATGTTAGCTTAATCCATGCTCTTTGCACTCCTATGTTAATATTTTTTCTATTGCACTTTATGCTCAGTTTTTAAAATCTACACAATTATATGTATGTGAATATGCGTGTATGCTACTATTGGCCGTAAAGCATTCTTTTATCACGCCACAAACATGCTTAAGTATCTGAGAGAAGCAGCCGAAACATTCACAGCGTAGAAATATCACCTGATTGTCAATTACTAACTTTTCACAATACATCTCGAATTTAACCGGTCGGCTGTTGCTGTAGCACTGATAGAGTGTAACATGAAAAGCTCTGTCTATCAAAGAGAGCTCAAACATTGGCCGTAGATAGCGCATGTATATCAAACTACTAAGACAGCACTGTAAATTAAATTTTTTTCTGTATATTTTTATAACAATAAAGTGTATCAAAATTAATTTATTTTAGATTTTTATGTTGATTTTATTTAAATTGATTTAAAATGTACTATAACTTTACTTAATAACATAACTTAGTCGAACATCTGTTAAAAATGTTATTACAGATATGGCTAAAAGTATGCAACACAAAATGAGTAATGCAGGCTTAGTTTTTTTCAAATCAAATTCTAGTTTCAAAATAATGCAAATATTTATTTGTAACCTTTATGAGTATTTTCCACTTATCTTGATTTCAATGAATTTTGAGCACATAATGAAAGGATCATTTAAATTATAAAATCACTAATTTTTAGGTCAAATTATTATTTTCTTGCTAAAATTGTTTTATTCATTACTATTTTATAGTTGAAGTGAATGTTTTGATTAATGTACTTCATTTAATTTATTATTATAGTAAAATAATTAAATTATTTGAATTGCAGTTGTGAAAAATTGTTAAACAGCGTGGACAAGCAAGCAGAGCAAACTGTTGCAGCTAAAAACAATACCAGTAGCGCACCGAATAACAACAAAAAAAGTGCACAAGCTCTTCGTCGGCGACGGCGTCGAAATAAAAAGCTTCAGAATTCGAAGCAACCTGAATTTTTGGAAGAAAAAAACGTGCAGCTAACATCTAGCACCTCCAATTGCTGCTCCGCTCCAAAATCCTTAACAGATAACAAGATGCCAGCCCGTTTTGCTGAAGATGTGGTCACCGCTGAGCTAGCAACACATACTGCCCCCCAATTGGACCTGGGTGGTGGACAATATGTACAACGCCAGCAATTATTAAATGATGAGATTGCCATCACAGGATTCTCTGGTCGTCTTCCTGAGAGCTCTAACATTGAAGAGTTTAAACAACATCTTTTCAATGGAGTCGATATGGTTACTGATGATCCCAGACGTTGGGAGCGAGGTAAAAGTTACATAGAATATTGTGGCTTTAATTTTTTTTTATAAATTGTAATATTTGACAGGCTTGTATGGATTACCTGACAGGATGGGAAAGATTAAGCAGGCCGATCTCGAGAACTTTGATCAACAGTTCTTTGGCGTGCATCAAAAGCAAGCAGAATGCATGGACCCTTTGCTGCGAATGATGCTCGAATTAACACATGAGGCTATAATTGATGCTGGCCTTAATCCTACTGATCTTCGAGGATCTCGCACTGGTGTGTATATTGGTGTGTCAACATCAGAAACTGAACAACATTGGTGCTGTGATCCAGATAGAGTGAATGGTTATGGGTTAACTGGCTGTGCCAGAGCAATGTTTGCAAATCGAATCTCATTTACATTCGATTTTAAAGGACCTAGCTATAGCATTGACACAGCTTGTTCCAGTTCTCTCTACGCTCTGGAGCAAGCCTTCTCTGATATACGAGAGGGTAAAATCGACAACGCAGTGGTTGCAGGGGCTGGGCTGATACTGAAGCCTACAATGTCTCTGCAATTTAAAAGACTTAACATGCTTAGCCAAGACGGCAGCTGCAAGGCATTCGATGAGTCAGGAAATGGTTATGTACGATCCGACGGCTGCGTGGTCCTGCTTCTGCAACGCACATCGACTGCCAAACGTGTTTATGCTTCTATTTTGAACGTGCGCACCAACACGGATGGCTATAAGGAGCAAGGCATTACCTACCCAATAGGAAGCATGCAAAATCGACTGATTCGAGAGACATATGAAGAAATTGGTCTTAACCCTAACGATGTTGTATATGTAGAAGCTCATGGCACTGGAACAAAGGTTGGTGACCCACAGGAAGTTAACTCAATAACAGATTTCTTTTGTAAGAATCGTACGACGCCACTCTTAATTGGATCGGTTAAATCTAACATGGGTCATTCAGAGCCAGCGTCGGGCGTTTGTTCCGTAGCTAAAATACTAATTGCGATGGAGGAAGGTGTTATTCCTGGAAACTTACACTACAACAAACCTAATCCCGATCTTTATGGCTTACTCGACGGTCGACTTAAGGTGGTTGATAAGAATCTTCCTTGGAATGGAGGCATTATTGGACTTAACTCGTTCGGATTCGGAGGTGCCAACGCTCACGTTATTCTTAAATCTAATCCGAAGCCAAAAGTTATAACCCCACGCAACGGAGGACCAAAAGTGGTTTTGGCTTCTGGCCGTACTTTTGAAGCTGTAGAGTTGATGCTGAAATCTGCTGCCGATCATTTTGACGACGACGAGTATCTGCAGTTAATCAATGACATTCACTCTAAGACCATACCTCTTCACTATTTCCGTGGCTTCACTGTGCTAAGCAACAAAGGATCTGTACAACGTGAGGTTGTTGAGTTCAGTGAAGACAAACGCCCAATTTGGTATGTGTATTCAGGCATGGGTAGCCAGTGGGCCAGCATGGCAAAACATTTAATGCAAATTGACATATTTGCCAAGTCCATTCAACGCTGCGCCGATGTTCTCAAGCCCGAGGGAATAGATCTCATTGATGTGCTTTGTTGTTCCACAGACAAAAACTTTGAGAACATTCTTAATTCATTTATCTCAATTGCTGCAATGCAAGTGGCTCTGACCGATCTGCTTACTTCGCTTAACATTCACCCAGATGGCATTGTCGGACACTCTGTGGGTGAACTTGGCTGCGCTTATGCTGACGGATGTTTCACGCCCGAGCAGACGGTCCTGGCTGCATATTGGCGTGGTAAAAGCATTTTAGATACACAATTGTCAAAGGGGAAGATGGCTGCTGTTGGCCTCAACTGGGAGGAAGCACACAAACTTGTGCCTAGTGACTGTTTCCCTGTTTGTCATAACAGTGAGGACAATTGTACGATATCTGGTCCAGAGCCTTCAATAGATGCGTTCGTGACCAAGTTGAATGGGCAGGATATCTTCGCCAAGGCGGTCAATAGTAGTGGCTATGCGTTCCACAGCAAATATATAGCTGAAGCTGGACCCAAGCTTCGCAAGAGTCTGGAAAAAATTATCCCAACAGCCAAAAATCGTTCTGCACGCTGGGTGAGCACAAGCATTCCAGAATCAGCGTGGGGCACGACAGTTGCAATGCAATCCTCGGCAGCGTACCATGTGAATAACCTCCTTTCGCCTGTACTGTTTCATGAAGCCTTACAACATGTTCCAAAGAATGCTATTTGTATTGAAATTGCACCCCACGGCCTCTTGCAGGCAATTCTAAAGCGTGCATTAGGACCTGGAGCCACTAACCTGAGCCTTGTGAAACGGGGACATGAAAACAATGTTGAATTCTTCCTTGGTAACGTAGGAAAGCTTTTCTCTGCTGGCGCTCAACCACAAGTACTAAATTTGGTGCGACCGATTAGCTACCCCGTTGGACGTGGTACTCCAATGTTAAACTCAAAGGTAGGATGGGATCACACACAGAAGTGGCTAGTGGCTAAGTTTGGTAAAGAAACTACATCGGGTGAAACAATCATTGAGATCGATTTGTCGAAAGAAGAGGACGAATTTCTTGTTGGTCATACGATTGATGGCCGTATTTTGTTTCCCGCTACTGGCTATATGACTCTAGCATGGATGACTTTTGCTAAAATGCGGGGTGGAGAATTTCACAAGACTCCTGTGGTAATGGAAAATCTAGTATTCCATCGAGCTACAATCCTAAATAAAAACTCCGTTGTGAAGTTTGGCATCAACTTTTTCGACGGTACTGGAAGCTTTGAGATTTGTGAAAGTGGCAGTTTGGCCGTCTCGGGTAAGATAACTGTTCCCGAAAATATTAAAAGCGAAGAGCTTCCCTTGGAGCCACAAGATATGAATACAGACTTTAAGCAGCTGGACACTGGTGATGTTTACAAAGAGTTGCGATTGCGCGGTTACGATTATTCTGGACTTTTCCGAGGCATTCTTAAGTCAGACACATATGCATCCGCTGGTCATCTGCAGTGGATGAACAATTGGATAAGCTTTATGGATACTATGCTTCAATTCAGTATACTAAGCAAAAACCTACGGGAACTGTACTTGCCTACTCGAATTGAAAAAGCAGTCATTAACCCACTTAAGCATCTGGAGCTTGTCAACGGTCTCAGCAAGGAATTCCAAATGGAGACCGGCGTACCCGTCTACTGGTATAATAATATTAATGTCATCAAAAGCGGTGGAGTGGAGCTTCGAGGCTTAAAAGCCTCTTTAGCACAGCGGCGTCCAGGCACTCAAAATTTACCCACTCTGGAAAGATATTGCTTTGTGGCCAACAACAATGTAAGTGAACTGCACGAGAATTTAGAAAAGGCACGCTTACATGCACTGGACGTTGCTATTCAATTGATTCGTGAAAACTCTAGCGGGGCTATTAAGCTAAAAGGCGTTGAATTGGCCAATGGACGAAACCCGGACGTTCTGATGGCTAACTATTTACTGCAGACTATTGAGGGTGAACCAGAGCTTACTGGAGATTTGGCAGTGGTCACTAGCAACAACAACGAAGAAACAATTGTCAGTGCCCTTGGCGACTCGGGTGTTCGTGTAGTTTCAAAGGACATATGTAAGGAACCTGTTGAGCAGAACTGTCACTTTATATATGGCATTGATGTCTTGTCCCGGCCAGATACTAAAACTCTTGAAAATATGATTTTAAGTATTCGCGATACGGGCTTTCTGATTTTGGAAGAATCCGTGATGACCTACACTAAAAATGGAAAGGCTCTGCTGGATAAATTTGAATTCATCCCAGTGCAAGAGCAGATTTTGGGAGCAACTCGAACACTTGTTCTTTGCCGACGCAAAGTTGACTTAAAGACCCGTAAGTTTGTTGTTGTAGAGATAACAGAGGAAAGCTTTAACTGGGTGGATAATCTTAAAGCTACACTGGCTAATGCAAACAGTGATGGAACGTATGTGTATATGGTCTGTCAGAATGAGAAACTATTTGGAGCTATTGGTCTCATGACTTGTATCAAAAATGAGAACGGTGGAAAATTTGCACGCCTAATTTTTGCTCCCGATCAGAAACTTGAGCAGTTAACCTTGACCGCGCCATTGTTCAGTAAGCAACTCGAAAAGGATCTTATTTCGAATGTGCTAAGGAACGGAGCTTGGGGTACCTATCGCCATCTAAAGCTGGAAAGTCAGCAGGCGACTCTTCATGTAGAACATGCTTACGTTAATGCACTTGTGAAGGGCGATTTAGCATCATTGAAGTGGATTGAAGGTGCAAAAGCGGAAGCTGCACGCAACAAGGATCTTGAACGCTGTACCGTCTACTATGCCCCTGTTAATTTCCGTGACGTTATGCTTTCCTCTGGTAAGCTGGCTGCGGATGCCTTGCCAGGAGACTTAGCCGAACAAGATTGTGTTCTTGGTCTAGAATTTGCTGGACGTGATACTGCCGGAAATCGTGTAATGGCTATGGTACCAGCTAAGTCATTGGCCACTACTTGTCTGGCTAGCAAACGAATGATGTGGCAAATACCTGAAAAGTGGACAATGGAAGAAGCCTCAACGGTACCCTGCGTCTATGCCACTGTTTATTATGCACTTGTTGTACGCGGACAAATGAAAATGGGAGAGAAAATCCTCATTCACGCTGGCTCCGGAGGAGTAGGTCAAGCCGCCATATCAGTGGCCCTACATCATGGTCTGACAGTTTTCACTACAGTGGGTAGCAATGAGAAACGGGAGTTCCTACTAAAACGGTTTCCTAAACTGCTCGCACGTAATATAGGCAATTCACGTGACACCTCCTTTGAGCAGCTTATTATGTGCGAAACCATGGGACGAGGTGTTGATCTTATTCTAAACTCGTTATCTGAGGAGAAACTTCAGGCATCGATCCGCTGTTTGGGTTTGAACGGGCGATTCCTTGAAATAGGTAAATTTGATTTAAGCAACAACAGTCCCCTTGGTATGTCGGTGTTCTTAAAGAACACTTCGTTCCACGGCATTTTGTTGGATAGTGTTATGGAAGGCGAGGAGGAAATGCAAAATCAAGTTGTATCCCTTGTTGCCGAAGGAATTAAAAGTGGCGCAGTTGTCCCATTGCCCACATCAGTGTTCAATGATCTCCAAGTGGAGCAAGCATTCCGTTTTATGGCTTCTGGAAAGCACATAGGTAAAGTAGTCATCAAGGTGCGTGATGAGGAAGTTGGCAAAAAAGTTTTGCTTCCCAAGTCGCGACTAGTTAACGCTATTCCCCGCACCTACATGCATCCCGAAAAGAGCTATATTCTCATAGGTGGGCTGGGTGGTTTTGGACTGGAGCTAACCAACTGGTTGGTATCACGAGGTGCACGTTTTATTGTGCTTACCTCACGTTCAGGCGTGAAGACCGGCTATCAGAATCTTATGATCCGGCGGTGGCAAGAAAAAGGAGTCAAAGTACTAATTGACACTAATGACGTTACCACAGAGGCCGGAACTAAGAAATTATTGGAAAGCAGCAATAAGTTGGCCTTAGTTGGGGGTATCTTTAATTTGGCAGCTGTTTTGCGTGATGCACTGATTGAGGATCTTACAGCAAAAGATTTCAAGACTGTGTCCGATCCCAAGGTTACAGCAACCAAATATTTGGATCAATATTCGCGAACCATCTGTACAGAATTGGACTACTTTATCTGCTTCTCCAGCGTTTCATGCGGACGCGGCAACATTGGTCAATCAAACTATGGCCTTGCAAACTCTGCAATGGAACGCATCTGCGAACAACGTCAAATGAGTGGACTTCCCGGCACAGCCATTCAATGGGGTGCTATCGGTGATACCGGCCTAGTACTAGAGAACCTTGGTGACAACGACACTGTTATTGGTGGCACACTTCCCCAGCGTATGCCCTCTTGTTTGCAAACTTTTGATCTTTTCCTGCAGCAGCCTCATCCTGTGCTGGCTTCAATGGTGGTAGCCGAAAAACGCAAGTCTGACCAATCAGCTGGGGCTAGCGTCATTTCCACCATTGCAAATATTCTAGGACTTCGTGATACGAAAAACGTTCAGGACTCCGCTTCACTTGCTGATCTGGGCATGGACTCCCTAATGGGTGCAGAAATAAAACAGACTTTAGAACGAAATTTTGACATCGTCTTGTCAACTCAAGAGATTCGTCAACTTACATTTGGCTCATTAAAACAAATGGACGGTGGTGCAGAAGTAAAGTCCGCTCCCACCACAGGGGAAACTACTGCTTCTGATTCCGATGAAAAGGTTTCTCCACAATCACGAACTAATACACCATTGGGTGATGGTACACAAGTGGTATTTACCACAGCACTTATACCCACGGAGGAGATAATCCGTCTTGAGACACAAGCGCCAGCAAACAGCAAAGAGAACCCTATATTTTTTATGTCTCCAATTGAAGGATTCTCCACCGCCTTAGCGCCTCTTGCTAAGAGACTGTTAGTACCTGCATACGGCTTGCAGTTCACAAGCTCAGTTCCTCTAGAATCGGTGGAAGCTGTTGCCAAATTTTACATTAAGCAGATTCGCAAAGTACAATCACAGGGACCCTACACTATTGCTGGCTATTCGTTTGGTTGTTTGCTTACTTACGTAATGGCCGCTATTCTGGAGGAAACAAACGAAATCGCTAACATTGTGATGTTAGATGGAGCACCCACCTACGTCAACTGGTATACGAGCAGTTTCAAGCAGCGCTATACCGTTGATGATAACAACAGTAAGCAGAGCTACGCTTTGGCCTATTTCGGACTTGTTCTAGCCAACATTGATTATAAATCTGTAAGCAAAAAGAAATACTCGTGCAGTTTTTCCATACGCTAAATTAAACATTTGTATTTTTTTTTTTTAGCTCCTCCGCTTGTTACTTGTTATACCCACGTGGGAGGAAAAACTTGAAAAGTTTGCTGAGTTGATCAGTGTCCAAATAACACAGCCTGTAGAAACAGTAAGTGTGAAGGGCGTTGCATTTGTTAAAACCGAGGCATTAACTAATAAAAAACTATATCTATATCTTTCAGATTAAAACTGCAGCTGCTCTGTTTTACAAGAAACTTGAATTGGCAGATAGCTACACACCAACTTTGAAGCTTAAATCGAAAGTAATACTAGTGAAGCCCACAGACAACTCGGCAAAAATGGATGAGGATTATCGACTGAAGGAGGTTAGTCATATTATAAAAATATTTTTGTATATGTATCCTAAAGTCAATCTTTCTATTTAAGGTATGCACAAAACCTGTGGAAGTACACACAGTTGAAGGTAACCATCGAAGCTTTCTTATAGAGGAGAAATCGCTGATAACCATTCAGGATATACTAAAACGACTTTTTAATTAACAAATTTAACATTCCCCGTCAAAAACATGAACACAATACTCATGTTTAGATAAGAATATAAAAATAAATATATAAATATTTATTATGAATATGTCGTGTATATATAAAAATATTTTAATTTTTATATATATATATATATATATATAAATATATATATATGCATATTCTACATATTTAATTCGTATGAAAATAAAAATCTCTTTCGCCCAAATGTTACAACTATACAAGAAAATGGAAACCCAATTTAAGCTAAATTAACAATATGAAATTATGGATGGAGCACATTTATAAATTTTATAAATAGAATGCATCACGTTAACTGATGGCTTGCAAATCCTGTGGTCAACCAGGTCCAATTTGAAACTACAGGCTCTGCGACCCTCATCAGTTCATCTCATTCGAAAATTGAATCATGAAGGAAATTACAAATTTCTTTTAGAACTCCCATTAACACCAGTACCAATTTACCAAATATATTGTTATGCTTTTAGTGTGTGCACTATTGACGCATATTTAAGTTTTTCCTATAAGTTTAATTAAGTTCAAAGTTTGATAAATTGTAATGATTTGTTGCGTATTTTTCATGTACATACAAAGTGTGAACGAACGGAAACTATAATTTTTGCATGCGATCATGCAATTGACAAACCATGTTTAGTTTTAATTGTCATAAGCACATTATTATAAATAAATAAAAATAAAACATTAAATTATATCAAATATATTATGTTTACAAAACTATTTGTTCGATTGTTCTTGGTGGTGCCGCGCTCCAAAAATTGGGTAGCAGGAAGAGTAAAATTATTTTTAGATCCTAAAACTAAGTCCAATTATGACGATAAATTCTAAATAGAAAAAAAACAAAATATTTTATATCAATGAAAGTGTATAGACAGGTAATATTAATTTCTTTAACAAATGAGATTTGAGTTGATAGATTTTACCAATTTCATGGCTATAGATTTCTACACTTAGCCTCACAGCAAATGCTGGATTGTCTGCCTAACAACTAACGAAGTTTGCCTTAGAGTATCTGTCGGCCGACTTAAGAAAAAACCAATAATAATATTCACATTTGCTTTTTTAAAACAATGTATTAATAAGCCCGATTGATAATAAACCATTGCCCGAGATTAACGACCTAGGAATATTCTTATACTGCTTTCATTTCAAGACTACAATCATCACACAAACACATAGGCACATCGATTTCGCGATGCCCTTAACTAAGATCAATCGTTAAGCGGTAGGTATATACTGAAGGGGTAAGGAGCACTTTTATTTGGCTATGTGTATTTGTATTATATTTTATGTGCCTTATCAATGGCGATAAGTCTGACGAGAATGTCGCGAGCGGGAGCGAAAATGCCTTTCAGTTTTTGTAAATTGCGCGATTGATTTGGATGACTACAGCTAATTTTTGTTAAAAATATTTGTGCCCCATATTAAATGATACTTATTATTAGTTATATTATAATTAATAGACTTAATAAAATAAAAAGGTAAATAGTATTAGTATGCAAAACAAAATCCAAACCAAAACTTTATATTTGCATTAAATATCGTTTATCAAACTTGTTGAGAAGGCAAAACATAAAACAGTTTAAAATGTGTGCCATGCAAATTTGAATATTGAATACAGATTTCATTAAATGGAACTAATATTGTCTTAGTCTGCGGTTAGTGTTTATCTCTTTCTCAAAGATACATGGCACTGATTTTTATCAACTCCATCCTAACTTGTTTTAACTTAATGAAGCCCTACCATTTGCAAGTTTCGGTTCAAGTCAAAGGCTTAATCTTTAAAATATATATATACATAAATATATATTACAAACAAATAACTATTAACATGATATATTGTATATACATATATATCATGTTAATATATATATTTATATATATATATCATGTTAATAGTTATTTGCTAATGCAATCGAAGTTTACGACAAATTACCTATAGACTTGTTTATTATTTATTCAACAGTTTGAATGGATTTCATTTGTTCTTGATACCTGCAAATACATGTACATTATTTTTATGATAAATAAAAATGTATAATGCATCTGTTTTTGCACTAAATTATTACACGGATGAAAACGATGGGAACAAATTCAAATTATTCCATTCCATTAAATTTTCGCAAGTTCAGAGAGTCGTCATAACAAAAAAAAATAATATTGTATATGCAAAAGCATTATTTATTTATGGGTTAATGAACATATACAAATTTCATTAAGTTTTACTTTCAGACTTAGATTCCCAGGAAAATTAATATTTCAAATTAAATAGTATCTGCTTAACTTATTTGATTTGACTGTGACATATATTGATTGAAAATGCTCCTGCTTATTAAAGTATGAAAAGTATGTAAAAAATATTTTATATATAATTTATTTCCAATTTTCATTGAGACAATTATATTCATTGCCCTTGCAACATTTTGAAATATTTTGATCAAAATAATCGAATATAAAGTTCAAAAGCTTCTACAGATATATGAAAATTTGCATAACCAAATAATGTGTAGAAGAAGAGTAAAAGCTTTCGCATGAAATTTATAGATCGGTGTCAAAAACTGTGCACTGATATTCCTATGATCTGAACCCTAAGCTCAGGCTCAAGCCCATTAGCAAAATTTTATTTCTAAAACAAATGATACAACTACGGTAGTTGATAAGCTCGCTCAACGGTCGTAGCCCAAAGAGTACGATCGTGATTTCTGCGAACAAAAACGCGATTGACGACCCTTACTTAGTTTAAATCCGAAACTCACATCAACCAGAGCTCAGTTTTTGCTGCTATTGACGAGTAACTGACCACCACCGAGCGCGCTCGGATGCTGCAGCCTTTAAGTGTTATAAGCTCGTCGCGCAAAATATCTCTGAGTTGAAATAACCGTTCAAATAGATTGTGTTTGTATAGAGTATATGTGTTTTTCAATCTGTATTTGTGCGTATGAGTGTGAGTGCGAGTGCGAGTATAGTGTGTGTGTGTGTGTGCTCAAGCCATCATAAGTATATAAAGTAGCGCCATAAGTCGCAACCGACCATTTAAACTTAAAGCAACTTCGACGCTTGTCAAATTTCAACGCCCGATTAAAAGTCAAAAGTCAATCGAAATCGACTTTCGATTAAAACGAACTTCCGGCGCGCGTAATTCGAATGTGGGCCAAATGCTAAATACGGGATTCTTAAAATACCTTTACTTAAACCCAATCATGTTGCTTAATTTGCACGTGTGCTAATACATGCATGATGTATGTATAGCACATGCATATATATGTGTGAATATATAAAACTACATAGATTCACGCATATATATAATAAATGATATATACATACATATGTACGCGCTTAAAATACAAACAAAAAAAGCTCAGCCAATTTGCTTGCTATCTCTGTCGCGCTCATCGCTCACGCATCTGCAATTGTCATCGCCGGAGACGCTATCGCACAATAGAAAAATAAAATTCGGTGTTACAAATTGGAAACGGTAAACAAATTTAAAGATGTTTTTGTTTTAATTGTTAGTTAATTTTAGTGCTTTGTGTCTCTTTAGTTATTAGGCTTGCACGCACCGAGCACTTCGGTAAAAGTAGTGGTTTTCTTTTACATTTGCCTTCAGAACCACAGTTCAATCGTATTTTATTTGTAAAAGTTGTTTTGTTGCAATTTAAATGATTAATTTCAGTCAAATATAATTATTGTTATAACTTGTAGATCCCAACATGTTTTATAAAATCACTTGAACAAATTTGGTAAAAGTTAATACATCGTACATGCGCAACTGTTTCATCTATTTTCGCGAGATTACACAATTGATCAGAGAAATTGGTTATTAAAGGTCTATAGGTATGTGCTCGTATGTGTATATATTTGGGTGATTCTGTTATTGGCATTTGATAATGAATAAACAAATTTGCAACAACATGCGTCCTTTATAGTATCTAAGTCTTAAACAAATCTGTATCTGTTTAAACAAGAATCTCACAGGCAAGCCATAAAAAGTAATAGCATTCATACATAACTGCTTTACAATAGAGGCATTAATCTTAGGCAAATATTCGATTAGATAAATAATGTATATGGGCACATACGTATATTTACTGCTGGTATTCGTACAACTAAAGTAATGTAGTTGTTGGCAAGCGTAATTAGCTAAAAGCCAAACATATAAACGTAGATGGAAATGGATTATGGGAATGAGACCTCTCAAAGACTGTGCTTGAATTTGCAAGTGGTTTCTAAGCAACAGCGGTAGCGTCCAATTGGAATACATATTGTCACCCGTTCCTTTTCAATTAGCTCAGATAATTTGAGTACAATGTGCCACTTAAGGGATGTGGGGCTCACGTATTGGAGTGGTCTATCGGCAATGTAGACAAAGGCTTAATGAGATCTACTTTTAGATGTGAACTTGAAATTGTTGTTGCTAATTCTACTCTCCGCTGTAGCAATGCTTGTGCTTTCAGGAAATATATATATATATGTATATATATATATGTATACATATATAATGTTTTTATACACATGTGCCCATTTTGTTGATCTTGAAATGCGTACACCGGGCTTTATTTTCATGTAATGATCCATATGATCAAGCAGCGACCCCAAAAACTATTTCGAGGAAGTCTTGCTGGGCTGCTGCAACCGTAATGAGTCGCACTGCGGGACTTCCATTTATTTAACAAATTCACCACTTGGATTTAAATGTGAATGCGCTTGACCCAAACTCAACAGCATCGCCGTTGTTATTTTCCTTCTTGTTGTTGGCGTTTTTGCTTGTATTGCTTGCAGTACATTTCTGCAGTTGTATTTACTAGACCTTCAACTATCCAGCACCATTGCCAGAATTAAAACAAGCACCACCTCCCAAGTTGGAGGGCAAAATGCTTAATTATTGCACATTTGTCGTACTTTTCAAAGTCATAAATCGCACACATCCTGCGCCGCTTAAATCACATTAATTTTCACATTTGCTCTGGGCTAGACTAATTAGCGATATTCGTAAAACGATGTTTATTGTAGACCTTAGTATAAACTATATCATAAATATGGGAATATATAAGTTTCTAATGAAAGTATAAGTAATTTAGAGAAAAATGTTGTCTTCCCCATCCGCCTTCAGATTATTTAGAAATTTTGTATAGTTTTAATTATAAATAAAAGTTGATTTCACGAATTAAACTCATAGCCTCAGTCTTATCAAGCTATAAATATCTTTATACTTACTGTAGAGAGTGTTTCTAATACTTCTACTGGATGGCTTCTTAAATTGAATCCATTAACCACTTGAGCAAAACGACATTAAATTGGAGGGGCACGTCCCCTTTTGCGAATGACTTGCCAAAGGAATAAAACAAATAAAAAACATAATCTTAGAATAATTAAATATGGAGCTAAAATCCTAAATAAAGTATACAACTAAAAATAGTAAATAAGAAAATTAATTTCAAAAACATGTATCTGTTGACATTTTATCAACAACAACAACTGAATAAATAAGGGGAACTCCACGAGTCTCTTAATTTGCTAAAGTAATAAGAAAATTCCTTCAAATAAAAAAAAAATAAGTACCTTAAAACTTATCTAAAACGGCATTAAGCCTTTGTGCAGTTTTCAATAGATCTTCAGATTTGCTAACGACATTGAAAATCTACGATATCTAAATTAAAAGCAGTATAAGATGTATTCCAACGCTTACTTAAAATTCTTTTTGCTTGTGTAGATAAAAGATAGATCTTACTCAAACACACTTAATGCTAATTTATTTGCATTTTCGTGTGACTTCATTTTAAAAATGTATTTGTGACTAAATAAAACCGTATGCAAATTTTTAAAAGATAACTCGAGTATTATCCTCGTATCCCTTGGGAGAAACAATAATGATAAAGAACATAACTATTATAAATCGTGTGATTGTCACATACAACTTAAATTCTCTTTGTTGGTGCTATAATTTAATGATAACTCTTCTCATTTGCAGGCACGGTAACCGTAAAGCACAAAAACAGAGAGTCTCGGGCTAAAACGTACAACTATTGGACTGTCCCATTTATGGTGGAAATAGATGTTGATGTAGATGTGGATTATACAACATCTACTGACAGCAGACGGATCGCGGGCAGACTTTAGTCAACTACTATAATAATTATCAGTGGCGGAATATTATCAGTGCAACGGTGCAACGATAAGTTGATACAGAAGAAGGCGGAGGAGAAAGCGGTGCTGGAGGAAGTGAAGGTGGAGCAAGAGACAGTAGAGGCGGTGGTGGAGGCAGCGGTGGCGTTGGCAGAGAAAGAGAACAGAATATACGTAAAAACGAAGGCGGGGGTAAAGAGGTTTCGGTGACAGCTCTCATTCGGGGCTAGTCGTGCAATCAACACAATGTCAACATTTGTGATTTGTCAAACCCGAACCCATTGCAAAAACAGTATTAAAAAGCTGATGAACACTTGAGAGTCTTTTATGTTAAAGTTGTGACGAGCGCCATTACAACTGAAGGAGCAAGCCAATCAAGCTAAATCCAAATAAATTAGAATCGTTAATTAGCTGCTAGGCCAAATAAATACAAAAATTCATGGAAAGGAAAAAGAGCGAATCACAAGCAACCATGTTAGCCATAGATAAGTGCAATGCGACGGCACCAACGCCAGTAATTGTCAGTGGCAGAGCAAAGGCAGCGAAGTCTCAATGCCAAGCATCGGTGTTACCGCAGGAACAGCATTCAGCACATCATCCGCCTTTACATTCACAGAAACAGCCACACACCTATCCCCATTCCCATTCCCATTCCAACCTGCATTTCAATAACACACATTCTACGTTGCACGGTCAGAAATACGCAGCAGACGTAGCACGCAGAAACCTTCATGAATTGCTGCTGGAACTGCTGGATGTGTTACTTTCCTGCATTGTGATAGCGCCCTGTGTAATAGCCTACTGGCGCGGTACTTGGGAACTAATGGGAGTCATACTCTTCCCCAATAGCGTTCCACTTTCAGCGCTGGCATCCTTTGTCATTGGAGGTTTGGGCCACTTTATTTTTACCATTACACAAAACTTTTTTAAGGATCACATTCACCCTGATAAACGGCGCCTCACCTACTACGTTATTTCACGCCTGTACACCGCCGTTTTTGGTATCATCTGTGTAAACATGTGGCGCGGTTCGTGGATGATATGTGATTGGCTCACTAGCGTCGAATCTCTGACTATAATCTCGACGGTAACTCTAGTCGCGTTGCTATTTTTGGTCGGTACTCGAACCCTACGAAATCTCGGAGCTGCACCCTACACTGTTACAATGGATCACAAGAGCGACTACTTTGAAGTAGACACAATGTTTAAGATACCCGTAAGTGAACACTCTTCGCAATCATAGTTTGGTGATTATCAAATCTAACATTCATAACATTATCATTAAATTTAGATGTGTGTTTCAATATTATGTAAATACATACACACATCTGTCTTGTTTTTATCAGTACACGTAAAGTCATCGACACACAGACATTGGCCAGTTTCAGGAATTGTAGAAGTCAAGTAGTCGGGCCCATAAAGAGCTCTTAAAACAACTAAGTGCGTTACAAGCCCAAACAGAAGGACAGGTACATCCACACATCAGCGCATACCCATATAAAAGTTACGCACCACTCAGTTTTTTTTAAAATAGATATTCTCCAGCTAGATTTTAGAAAGCTTTCAACAACTAAAAAAAAAAAAAATGATTGTGGTTTGGAAAAGTATAATAAATAAAAATAAGAAATATTACATACAGACGGACTCTTAGGGACATGTCGTACAAGTATTGTATTTGCTTATTATATATTTATTTGCCATTATATAGATTTCTATTTTAAAAATGTCCCGAGTTAGCGTATCCCAGTTAAGTTGCAAAGTCAAATGTAATAAAATATTTGTAAAAAAATAATCATTAACATACTACCTTAACATATTTAAAATTGTAGTTAAATTTGATTCCCTAAAAATATAATACCTTAATATTGAATTTAAAAGGATCCCTGCTCTGAAGGAAATCCTTCATTGACTGAAATACGAAGATCAACTTTATTTTAAATTAATCTAAAACTAATAAAGCACAGCTGTTATCTATGGCCGCATAACAAACACATTTAATGGTAATAAAAAATTAAAGATAGGTTTTATTAGATTTTAAATGTGAGTGTATATCTGTTTATGCAATATGAATATCTTTCAAGGATCATATAGTCCAGTTCTTTAAAAGAAATATATACAATTTTTCGTCATGCAGTGGTCTTTTACATTGTATTAAATAAGGTTGACGCTCTTAAAATACTGCCTTTCTGAACTATAAAGTATATTATATATTCAAACTTCAAAGAGACATTTGTAAATGAATTAAATACGTATTTTTATATGTTGTAGGTTACGCATATACCAACCAGAACATACCCAAGCTCATATCGTTATAAATTAAATGGATAATCGATAAAATATCCTTATTGGAAATGTGGTGCATTCGATATTTTCATTTCTCATGTCGTTTCGTCATTCCTATAAAAATGGGGTAAGGGGCATTAATTTAAAAAAATTATTTTACTATATTTCAGGGCTTTAATCAACCCGGTTTGTATGTGTTGGACACGTTATTTTCGGTTTTTGTTATTGGAAGCCTTGTTGTTATCGCATGGCGTGGTGTTTGGGGCATCTTTGATTTAACCCTGTTTCCACAGAACAAAGCAAAATCAGCTTGGGGATCACTGGTAAGCAAGTGGCTTTGGTAAGCGACCCTTTCTTACTGTACCTCACGTGTTAGATTTTCTTTCCATACAGTTGATTGGTTACCTAACGGTATTTGTTACCTTTTTAATACAACCAGTGATGCGCTACGTGTGCCGTCGGATAAGTGGTATCTTGAAATTAATAATTTGCGATATTTACTATTTGATGACTTTCTTTGGTGCTGTTAACGCTTGGCGAGGAATTTGGAATTTACTTGATGTTTATGTATACCCCGGTAAAGTAATATGTCGAATCCGCAGGACTGAAGAGTATTCACTACATCACATTATTTTCAGATAACCGAATTATGAGCTTCTGGATTACACATATTATACCATTTCTAATACTGGCTGCGCTTAAGTGTTCCAACTCTATTTTGGTACGTGGAGTATTCATTGATGCGGCAGAGTCCGGTGCCGATAGTGTTCACCTGCCTATCAACTATGTACGCCTTCATTTTCTGCGCGAACGTCGCAAGAAGTCTGAACAGTTTCGTGACTCCGAACCGCAGCAATTTTTTTTAAGCACGGATCATGCAAGCCTGACAAAGCATTTGGAGAAGGATAAGGAAGCACAACAAGTTCTCATAGGTAATCCTAGCGATACCACGCAGATTGTTTAGAAAATGCTTATGCCCAAGGACACGTGGAGTTTCTATATATATTTTAATAAATAAATTTAATCGTAATATTCCAATTTAAGTAACAAACATTAAGACGCTGGCATACGAGTAGTTAAGAAATTGTGAAGTATAAGTATCTGATTTCTAATTTAGAACTGCTTGAAAATTTGGTATTCACTGTATCCATACACAAATAGCAGGTGCTTATATTATAATTTTACTTTCAGTTTCGCTAGTTTTATTGTACATTAAAATTTTCAAATTAAAATTCACTTTCAATATTATAAAGGATTGTAAATACAACAAGGAAAAAAACAAAAATTGTGTAAACATTTTCTATGATCATGTATTTCGTAGAATCGTCATTGCATTCCTAAATACAAATATTTTTACTACTAAATTATATTTGTGATGACATATATTATAACATGGCACATCATACAATGAGGCTCTTTACAAAAAAAAATAAAAAGTTCTCCTAATCAACAGTCTTCAGCTTGAATCAATCTAAAACTGCAAAAGTAACACATAACTTATGCTTTAGGTTTGGTACATATTCCTTCTAATAGCAAACATATCCGATGGGAAGTATTTATTTAAAGTGTTCAAATGACACGAAGCTTAAATAGTTTTATGTTGAATTTATTTATAAAAATTATTTAAACTTTTTCCTGACCAATTTGTTATGGTCTTTTTATTAATTTTTTTTTTCTTTGTGTTATATTGATTGTGAGTTAATTAAAATTCAAAACTCTGCTTCTAAAAAAATAATTTGAAAATCCTTAGTTTTCTGTTTGACCACATGTAGGGTGTCCACAAGGAGACCCATTTAAGCACACACTTACACATAGACTGCTTAAAATAAAGAGTAAAAAAATGTCTGAGAAATGCGCATCTAAAATAAAATAAATAAGCAAAGACAACTTAAAAGTGCAACGCAGAAAATAAATGATACCAACCCAGCAAAGCGTGAAATGCAAAGATTTGACATTTTAGTTTAATGTTGACGGTGGTTTACTAACAACCATACCCGTAATTTGGATAGTGTTTTTTTTAAATTTTAACATTTTTTGTTTTAGTATAAATAAAATTTGAATTACTTTGAATTCCAATTGAGTACACCGATTAATATCTTCATTCTACGTGTGTTTGTTTAGTATTTAACAAATGAAAGTCGTCAGAATATTTACATAATCGTCAGAGGATCGAATTCAGAAATCATTGGGCAGCGGGAAGCGGGCTGGTGAAAATGGGAATTCCGGACATACGTGAACTGATTACTCTGGAATTTGAGGTGTATGGTCATGTACAAGGTGAAATGAAAACACTTGCAAATCTGTAAAAAGTCTGTATGCAAAGGTTTGGCAAAACAGATAATCAAGCAATATGACTTTGTTAAAAATAAAATCTACGTGATGTCCTTGACATTGTTTTACGTTTGTGCTGGTAAATTTAGATGAAATCAAATACTTTGCTTCTGTAATCAACAGGTCTTAATTTAACGAAAGAAACACGTGATCGTTGCATAAAGGTAGGAATAACTGGTTGGGTAAAAAACAGTAAGAAGGGCACTATCGTGGGAAAAATGCAGGGACCCAAAATAGAAGTCAATAAAGTGTAAGTAATATTCGACTGTTTTGTGAGTTATTACTTTAAACAACAAGAATACACAACAGGATCACTTGGCTTTCAAGTGAAGGATCGCCTGGCTGTCAAATTGAGCGATGTGAGGTACGAAATCAAAGCAATTTGAATCGCTTGGACTACAAGGACTTTGCAATTAGGTTTTAAATTTTGTACAAAAATACGAACATGTGTGTTTGTGAGTAGTAATTGTGTTTTGCACTAATTCGTTTAATAAGATTGTAAATACAAATAAATAAAGATTTTAAAGCCCGATACTGTCCCATATATTAATCATTGTGCTACAAAGTAAAATATTTTGTGCTTACGCACATTTCAATTGAAATCTATTTCGTTTTCAACTTAGACAGTAATATATTTTATAGCAACATCAATTTGTCTATAATATACTTATAAGCCCAAACCAGAGCTTAATTAGCAAGATTGAAAGCGACCTGCTGCCTTCATGCGCTCAAAGGACTTGTTGGCATCGTATTTCCTAAAATTCATGTTAAATTAATTAAATAATTATAAAACCATTACAAAGAAGAAAACTAAAAAATACTAACTTGTAGAAGTCGGCATACGCAGCTTTCTTTGGATCGTTGACTAAAATCTTATATGCAACTGTAACAATAGCGGTAAGACCAAGAGCTACCGCCAGGTTGCGTTTAATGGTTGCATTGTGAAGACCACGTAGGACAGGACCGGCACTGCTGGAGGTTGCGGGAGTATTAGCCATTTTACAAATTTGGTTGTTGCTGTAAATACAAATTTTATTGATCTGCTATACTAATTATGTAACTCTTTTTGGGAAAACTCCGTTGAACGAAGCAATGCACTTTTTAATTTATGTATATCTACATTTTTAAATCAGACACATTTTTTGTGTTTTTTTCTATAATTATATAGCTTCAAAAAAATAATAGAGTTTTATTACGTTTTATTCTAAACTACTCACATAACAGAGAATGCTTCAAGTTCAATATTACCACATCGACAATATATCATTAAAGCTGCCACACATTTTATTACCCGCCGAGTGATGCCACACAGCACCAGTGTTGAGTTTTGCATGAAAATGCACAACAATGTTGCCCATGATGATAACCGGCATCGACTAAGCAATATTTTTATATCTTCACATTATTTCCATTGGTTTTTCTTTGTTATCAACAAATATAAATAAATGTAAAAATCAGTGCCTATAACTGATTAGTATTTTATTCTATTATTTCATTATAATGCGATTAATGAAATAATTATTTATATTACAACCTTTAAAATAATGAAGAATGCGATGACATTTTTTAGGAAATTTTGTACACGCTGTTTGGTTAACACTGACTGGAAAATAAAAATGGCTACCACTAAAGGCGAATGCAAATGGCGGTTGTTATTGTTCGTGGAATTTCAGTAATTACGAAGATTTTTGTTCAAAATAAACAGCAAAAACATTACGATATTGAAATAGCAATAGGTTAAAGAGCAAGTAGAAATATTAAATTAAGAACTTGTGTATTTACAAACATTGTACTTGCTCGAGCAATATCTTAATTTACTACAGAAATTTTTGTTGAAAACGCAAATCGTGACCAGAAAACATTAAGCGCCAGTGAAAAGCAATATTATTAATTTCTATACATAAATTCATTAACTGTGCGCACACAATAATTAATTCAAAGCTGTGAAAAGTGTGTTGTCGATATTGTTTATAATAACGTGTAAAATTATAGGCACTTCACAGCGTTTTAAACGTTGAGAAAAATCACGAAATTTGGAATTGGCAGTATCAAAAGCAGAAAAGCCAGCACCGTCGCCTGTAGAAGAGGGCCAAAGTGTTGTCAGCTTGCGCCCGCACCCCACGTTGCCTTTTATTAAAAGACGCGTTAAAACAAGAAAAATGCAGAGATTAAAATTAAATAAAGTTATATTACAACAATCAATATTCATCTACAGATAAACACATACATAGCTATGTATGCATAATAGCAAAAGCAGCAAATCAGAATAAGCAAATACAACAGTAATAAAAACAGTTTAGCTAAAACGAAACGCTAGCAACATTGCAATAGTGTGGAACAGTTCATGTTTAACCCTTTGATTTGTGTAATTACTATAATAATCAATTATTCAAAAAAGTTGTCAAAAATGTTTCTATCACAATCGCGCAGCTATTTAAATGTTAAAGACAATCATTTAAAAAAATTCGGTTTATAATTTGAAACAAGGATTTGTTTAATGGGCACGATGATGATTTCAGTACGCATCCGAGATTATACTAATACAACAAGTATAAATTGTACATGCTTGTGTTAACAGCATAAATTTTGTGACACTTTGTGATTTAAATCTACGACGGGTACGATTGCCGTGTGATGATATGCCACTTAAACAGGTGAGTCGTAAAAAGCAATTCATTGCAAAACATTTTTCTATGATCTCTTCACCGTAGGTCAAGTTTGTTTTAGGTTTAGTTTTTGCCACATTCCATTTGCCGCCATTGAGCTCGCAAAACAGCTGATTTGCGATTATTGCAAAGCGATAAGAGTTTTATAGTAGTGCTGATGATTACCTTTAAAATATTTGTGTCATTAATATAGCTTTTTTTGAAAAATATAATAAATTTTTTCAAATTAAAGCTATAAATGCATGTCGCTTCTTATTATGGCATTTCTTAAGGTTCGATTCCACTGACCACCAAACTAAGGTGGCCAGCAGTAGTATTTTGGTCATCTATTTCTTTTTCTTTTACACACACACACACATGCAGGCATGCATATATTATAATATTAAAATATATATATTTATATATATTTATATATATATATATACAACACATACACGTTCATATGCACATACACATGCAGACTTTCAGTCAGAAGAAAAATGGCGACGGGGTATCGATAACAAGCAATAGAGATTCAGAACATGAGCAACCTGTAGCCAAGGAGTGAATTAACATTTTTTGTGTTTATGCCCTTAAATTAATATTATTTAGCAAATATGTAATACATTTAGCAATATTACATCAAATAATTAAGATTTTAGTTTAAGTAGACTATCTGTTGTTAAAATAAATTGTTACTGGAACTTCCAATAATCAATATAACTATCTCGCTCGCACAAGGCACGAAACAGAATCACACAACAGAAAAGACAATTTTTAATTGCTTTTTAAATTTGTTTGTGGGTCTTAATTTAAAAAATATAAATGAAAGCTCAACGCGTTTTTAAATAACGTTTGTAGTATTTTATTTTTTAAATTAACAACAAAAAAATTATTATATTGCTTAAGTTTTGTTTTATTGTTGTCATACATATTTGGTTAACTCTGAAAATGTAATGTAATCACCGATAGACGATAAGTTTATACCTTGACGTTTCTGTTAATTCGATGTACAATGTGCCTGTTAACTGGTTAGTTGACAGCTGTTTTAATTTTAAATTTGTAATCTTATTACATTTTAAATACAGTTAATTAACTTATTCATATAAAAATACTCAAAATATTCGGTTAATTACATTTTGCAAGTGATACCTAAAATTAATACTAAACCAAGAAATTTATAAATATAAATTGTATTGAATCGAGTATTTGGCCGTTCCTGTAAATAATTATTATCTCAAACAAAATGTAGTTAGGGAATCTTAAATGTTAAATGGTTGTCACTATAAATATGTAATTTGCTGGCTCTTATAGTAATATATTATATTGTTTACTTATCAAATTCTTTACCAAAATTCTTAACTTGCAGAAGCTTGAACCGTCTGCGCGGATATCGGTGTCTCTTCCCTGGGATGCAGCACAACGACTGCGTCAACTGGCCGCTGAGGGAAATCCCACTCTGCGAGCCCTTGGAATTTTGTCAGTGCAACCTGAAGGCGATTCTGTGATAACTTTAAAAGTTGGGGGACAAGATATTAATATAACAAAGGGTATTTATTGTTTATTGTTATTTTTTAATCTATACTGATATAAAATTTTCTTATTGAACGAAGATAATGTATGTGACTTTGCAAGCGGTACAATTGAGGCGGCTGGCACGTCTTCCAACAAAGCCGCTTCTAACGTTGGCGTTGGAAACTTGGTAGCGGCACACTTGTCAGCCTCAAATTTCGATGGACCAAGTACAAGCAAAGCAGCGTATGTCCAACAGCAACAACATCAACAACGATTTTCGCAACTGTCCCACAATGATGCAATCTCAAGCCAACAACAAATACAGTCGCATCATCAGCGTCGAAATGTGCTGTCGCAGCAAAAACAAATGCTACCACAGGCCTTACCGCCGCCTCAAACTCCGCCATTACCTTTTAGTAATTCAGCTATGACACCACCAGTGTTTAAGTCGCCTAATACTGTATGTCCTATGGAAGGCAAGGTACCATTGTTGCCTTCGCCAGTAGGTACACCGAATGTGCCAAGAGATTTTCCGTTTGAAAGTATGAGACAGGCACGCGTTTTACAGGATAGGGAAACAGCGACAACATCTGCCATGAGTGGCTTAGGCCCACCACCACCGCCTCCGAATGTTACTCTCAAGCTATTGAATAATCAATCAGCACAAAATGGAGATTTAACTGCAACCACAATCGGTACTACTGTTTCCAACAAATCACAGTTTATTCATCCGCCACCGCCATACCCGGGCCTGGGACCCAGTTTAGGGCAGACTACATCTAATAACGGTAATTCGACAGCTGCATCGGCGACATGTACAAAGCAGGCACAGAGCTATCACTTGCTAGCATCATCACATGGGACAGCATCGCCTACAGCTACCGCAACAGGCAGTAACAATATTGCAATATCTTCACCGTTGTTAGTCAACCTGCTTCAAAACGATGGTAATGTTATAACAAGCCAACTTAAGTCACCTCAGTTAACGGTCCCAACCACTCCACATTCACCTATCGTAAGCATGAGTCCCAACGCACAAATGATGAGCTCTAGCTCCCCAATGCGTTGTTCTTCTGCGACACCAAGTGATTTTGGTATGACATCAACAAGTGCAAGTATTGACAATGGTAATTTAGGTAGTCCAGCAGTACCTTCATCTCCGACAAGCAGTGGACCGGTTGTGTTGCGTAATATTCAACACCAACAACAACAACAACAATTACTACTTAGTCCTAGTGGCAATACCAATCTCTACAATCAAGGACCATCATCACAACGCTTTCAGCATTCAGCAACTATGCGACAACAACACAATCATCAGCGTCAACATCAAATTCAGGGTATGCAGCCACGCTTTATGCCACCCCAACAACATCATCAACAACAGCAACAACAATTTCACATGCAATCTCAGTCAACTGGTAAGAAATTATTGGTGATATATAGGTCAATTCTCTATGAAGAAATAAAATTATATTTTCAAATTCCACAGAATGCTTTAATAATCTAAGCCACCAACAATCGCAGCAACAACTAAGACAGCAACAAATCCGAGCCAGTCTGCCGCCACCCCCTCATTCGCAACAACAACAGCAGAGATTAATGCCAGTAACTTCTCCACAAGCGCAGCAACAATTTTTAAATCATGGTGGAGCGTCACCTATTGCCCACTCACCTGCCTCCAGCCATCATTCTATGCATAGCCCACTGATGGCTAACCATCAAGGTCCACCCCCGTCTTTACCACCTACTGCACTGCTCTCGCCATCGGCAGCTCCTAATAGCCCGCATCTACAGCAATCGGCACAGATTCAGCCACAACAAAAGGAACTTACCCCAATATCTAATATGCAAGCTGCTCACCTTGTACCTGTAGCTGGCACAGTAAACGCCCAGCTGCCCCCGCCTCCTGACTACAGTCAGGCTGCTGCAAACTCGCGCTGGCCCGCGCTTAACAAGCCGATGGACTCGGCAACTAAGAGCAGTTTCCAGGAGTTCACACGTTATCAGTTGCAGTATAATCTTCAACAGCAGCAAATTAATTTAGGCAGTTGCGGTGGCACCAGCTCTGCGCAACCTGCAGGATCGTCGAACTCAGTAGAAATAGTGACAACAAACACAGAAGCAGTACTTGGAGTGGAACGACCCCCACAACATCAACAACAGCCACAAGTACCCATGCCAATCCAACAAATTGAGCCACAGCAACAATCGTTGGCAAATGTATCAAACGTTTCGGTGGTTGGACATGGTCTGCATGATCCACTGATATCTTTATCTGACCTAGACGCCCTAACAACGAACGATTTAGATGCCTTACTGCCAACGTTAAACTGTGATCTTGATTCAACGCTTAGTCTCGAAGATAAAAATGAACTTGAATCTTTGCTTCGGGATGCGAAGGACTTGGATTTGGATTTAATTGAAGACAATTTGTCAGCTGTCGGTATGGATGTTGGTGATGCACTTAGTTCGCTGCAGGATACTACAGGATGTATTGAACAAACACAGCCACAGCAGCAACCACAAATGCCGGATGTACAACCCTTTAGTCAGCAACAGTTATTGCAACAACAGAGACAACATCAGCAATTATCTCAGCTGCAACAACAACAGCGACAACAATTACAGCGTCAGATTCAATTGCAACAGCAGCAACACGTGACGCAACGTACTCAACTTCAAATGCAACAGCAAGTGCATACAAATCAACATGTAGCGCAAAAGAAATTCCTTGGCTTACAACATCAACAGCAGCGCGCTGGTAATATGCAGCAGAAGCAATTTATTATTAATCCGCATACGGGTGATATGGAACCAATGGCAAGCGATGATAGTGACACAGAGGCTGAACAAGAAACAGCGCAACTTCACTTTCAAAGCTTGTCAACCAGTCTTAGTGGCTACACTGGGTTCAATCCTGCAAATGATATGCTACTCCCAAACAATATATTTACAGAAGAAGACTCTAATACGACAATGTCTGCCCAACAGATACCTGCAATAAGTAGTAGCGATCCGGAGCGCTCAAGAGAATCACTAGTTTCAAACAAGTCAACATCTCAACGTGCGAGAAAAACTCAACAACAAAAACCGAACCACAACAATCAAAACCAAAATCATAGGCAACTAGCAACTAGTATATTACAGCAGCCAATGCAACTACAACTTCAGCAAACACAGCTCCAGTCTTTAGTATCCACTGATTCTCCACGTTCTGACAATAGTTCTCCGTTAGCTGGTATAGCTGGAACAAATTCTTCTGTATTTGTGAACACCAAGAAAGCTAAACCAAATCTATTGCGTGAGAAACTGCAGCAGGCAGTCAAAGAACGTAAGCCCAAGGATACGACAGGAATGACTACAACAAAACCAAAGCGTGAACGTGCCAAGGGTGGGGCTAGAACTAAAACCGCCGCAACTACAGCTGCAGCGGCAGTAGCGGCAGCAGCTATTGCCGAAGAAAAAATAAAGTTGCGTCTCAAACTGGACAAGGTTGAAATGGGTACAACTACAACATGTGAACAACAACAGCTTCAAAATAACACAGTAATGGATAGCAATAATTTACAACATAACCAACAATTGTCGACAAAGCAACTTCAGTCTTTTACAAATAGACAGCAACATGTCCAACAACAGCAATTACATCAACAGCAGCAACAGCAACAATCACATCAACAACAACAATCGCATCAACAACAGCAACTGCAGCAGCAACAACAACAAATACATCCGCAGCAACAACAACAACAACATCCGCAGCAGCAACAACAACAACAACAACAAAATGCACAACTGCAGCACCAACAGCAACAATTTAATCATCCCCTGTACAGCAACTTTCATCAACCGCAGCAATCTGGACAGCAGCAAACGACTGCAGTTGGTTTGAATGAGCCCCGAGTTCCACCTTTGCAAATACGTCTTCGTGGCAAAAATTCAGTGGTTGTGAAAAACACACGCAAGGATCGTAAAAAACTTCCTGTCCAAGAGGAAGACAACAAAAATCGTCAATTAAAACGTAGTTTTAACGACCAAGATTCTCAGCAGCTAGCAACGCTAGTGGACGGTGCACCAGACCATAAACAGTCCAAGCTTACGGCCACACCACATATTAACGGATTACCAAACACTGGGCTCTTCATACAGAAGACCCCAAAGCCACCTCCAACACCTCCTTCTCAATTGCCTCATCAAGGACAGCAAGTGTCCACAGGTGGCAAAACGACTACCATCGTGGCTGGTAAAAATGGTCTGACTATTAGTGCCATTGTGGAAGCACAGAAAATACACTCTGGCGATGGACAATTACTGGCTGTTGGATCAATCAATACCGGTACAACCACAAAGCTTCACCAACATCAGCAACATCAGCAACATCAGCAACAACAGCAGCAACAACAGCAACAACATCTAAGCAAGATTGCCACTTCCCTGCCTAGTAGCATAACTCTAAGCGCTATTACCAGCACAACCACAAACAATAATGTAAATAACAATAACAGCAATAACGCCAGCAATAATAATAACAGTAACAACAGTCGCATTTTAACCAATATGACTCTTAAAACTGCAGCTACGATAACACCCATTGTGGGTGGCAAGCCAATGACAAAAAACCATAAGCCGCCGCCATACATCACCGCAGTGCAACAATTGCAACTACAAAAGCAGCAACAGCAGCAGCAGCAACAACAACTGGCGGCGGCCGTAACTATGTTGCCCAGTGCGACAACGCTTAAGCGTGTCGAAATCTCAAAACTGACGCCAAATAGCGCTGAAACATCAATATTAACAGTTGCTACGACCACAACATCAACAGCGGCAACGACAACAACAGCAGCGGCAGTACTTACTGAACGAAAAGCTCCACTAGTTCAACCAATGAGCACCATAACAATGAACAATGTTCACGATCTGGCAAATACTTCGTCAATTTCATCCGCAAATCCCAAACAAAATAACGTTGGCCAACAAACAATGAGTCAAACAAATGTCTCGACAAGTGTCACTTCGTCTCCAACTCCGATAGGAGTCTTGGCAAATACAATGCGAAACTCACCTGCCAGCAACGGAAGTGGCACTCCTGGTCATGGCAACAATGGAGGTGGCGAAGACAGCGGCATCGAGTCCATGGATGCACTTTCGGAAAAGAGCCCAAATCAGCAAACATCAAGCAGTCCCATACAGTTGCAACAGCAACATATGATCAACAAGCAGACGTCTGCAACAACAGCGTCTTCTGTGTCTATTAAAACTCAGCCCATAACAGTTACTTCAGTAACAGTAACTACAACAGCATCCGGAGACGTAACGACAGCAATAGCAACATCACCATCAACATTAACATCAACATTAACATCAACATCAACATTAACATCAACATCAACATCAACATCAACATCAACATCAACATCAACTTCAACATCTACATCGACAGCCAGATCAAATAATCGCAGCTGCAATAGCAAACAACAAAATTTACAACATGTTGCAGACGATGATATTGAAAAGGAGCTTGCCGAAATGGAGGGTGACTTTCCTGAAGACCTGGAAAACATTGTAGCCAGTGTATTGAATGAGACAGTGACTACAAATACGAGCAAAAGCTTCAATTTATCAAGAAAGACTACTTCAAACGACATTGCATTAAATGGAGAACATGAGATTCTTGAACACGATGATCTTATCAAGAACTTGGCGGACAAGGGTGAGAAAGGAGATAATAACAACGCCATACTACCAGAAGTCCTAGAATCGGGAGGTAAAGCAAATATAGAACCTAAAAATGAATCTAAAGATAAAATGGATAAATTTGAAAATCTGCAAACACTACTCTCAATTAAAAAGGAAACAGCAACAGCAACAGCAACAGCTACAGCAACGGAAGAAACTATAAAACAAGAACCTGCTATACTTGAGACGAAATTAAAGCGGGAAACAAGTGAAAATATAGATTACAAGTTAGATTATCATAAAGATAAGTCACAGGCTGTACCCCTACAGCCCATATCTATAGAAATACCTCTTCACTCTGATGCTGATACGCCGCGAGTTAGAACGCGCGCCAGTAGTAGATTAGAGAGTCCACTGGATGCACCAAAAACTAGCCCAGGATCGCCGCAAGTAGTTACAGTAGTGGCAACATCAACATTTGCCACAGCAACTACAGCAGTACCAACAATCTCAACAGCAGCTTTAACAACCTCAAACGCAACAACAACAACGTCAACACAGCCAACAATGGTAGTAAAAAACGTAACACGTGTATCTTCAATTCTTAGCCCAAGATTGGACACGCTACTATCAGGTCACAACAATAACAATAATAACAATAATCTCAACAATACTAACAGTAACAACTGTATCAGCAATAAACGTCGTCGTCAGGAATCTGAATGTGGCAGCAGCAATGATGGTAGCGCGGATGTTCTTGATACGAACAGTAATTGCAGCAAGCGCACCCGTACAACTAGCGGCTGTAACGTCAGTAACAATAATAATAACAATGCAGATGTGACGGAGTCAGTTGTACAAAATCATTCAATAACCAAAAAAATTGAGATCGAATCCTCTGATTCAGATGAGCCGCTAATTGAAGTGGCTGGCAAGGTACGTAACTCCAAGGCGCTGGTAGAGGAAAAGCACATCACACGTCGGAATACCCATCAGCAACAATTGCAACAACAACAGCAAAGTAAGAAAATAGCTTTTTTCAATTTAAATAAACACAATTTTTCTCATACCTGATCTTTTTAGAATCACCCAACTTAAGTACGACATCTCAAACACAGAAAGGGGGAAAAACACAAAACTTAGCTACTACAAGCTCTGCCAATAGCAGCAGCACTACCACCAACAACACCAACAACAACAACAACAGCAACAACAACAGCAACAGTAGCAACAACAATATTAATAATAACAATAGCATCAGTGGAGCATTGCAACTAATCAACAATTTGTCTACGACAATAACACCTAATAGCAATAACAACAGCTTAAATGTTTTGCATGCAACACGAGGGGCAACAGCAGCTGCCGCTACAAGCGGTAACAACACTAATCCAATCAACAACAACATTGCGAACTCAAATTCGCCAACAGATGAAAAAATTGGCACCCGACGAAGTGTTCGAGCAAGCGCTGCTGCCAACAAAATAATATACAGTCGTAGCAATGCAGCTGCTGCTGCAGCAGCAGCTGCTGCCGTATCAGAACCCAAAGGAACACCAAGTAAATCCGGAGGCTGCTCTGCTGGAATAATTGGTGGCACTAACAATCTTAACACATCCAACGCAAATCTAGAAAGTGTGGCTGAAGCTCGTCGTAAGACGCGTAGTGCTGGTAAGATTAAATAATCATCTGAAAATACAGAATCACATAATTATATTTTAAATCCTTAGTAATTGGTGAATCAATGCTTACCGAGGGACGACGAAGAAGGACTTCGCGTGACTATAAGTGACCAGAGCTTTGCGCCTTGGCAAAGGGTTTAACCAATCCCTGCGTTGCTGATGATAATAATTTTATGGAACTGATCGAACTAGACACTCCCGATCGGTTTGATATCAGCACCAGTTTCCCTCTGCTTCAGGCGCAAGAGTACATTGATATTGAAGAGAAGAATGACAATTTTCATGACAATAGTGACAATGACGATAAGGATGCTGATGACGAGCATCTTGGTAATCTTTCTTCAGCGCTTAGTCTTATTGAGACGGCTGAAAAAAGTGCTCTTTGTTACATGGATAACGATAATGAAGATTTGCATCTTCTCACATATAATAACAGCATAAGCAATAACGTAGATGCTGAGGTTGATGTTGATGCAATTGGCATCCTTATGCCAGATTTAAGCAATGTTACAGAATTGGAGTGCGAAGGCTTTGCGGATTACGATGATTTTAACATCTGTCTGACTAATATACTCAGTGAAAAAGTCGAGGAGGAACTCGACTATAGCAATGGCAAAGCAAACTCAAATTTGACGGCATCGTTAAATTCAGGTAAACAGTGGCACGACGTCAACGATGTACTAGACGTTGCGCCCCTCAATAATAACTTTGGATTGAGTTTTCAAGAGTTTTCTTCAGAGTCTAATGTGACAACAGAAGATCGTTCTGCCAGCAACAGTTCAACACAGCTAGCCGAATAATTGTATTTATAAAAGATTGAATTGAAATATTTCTTATTTCGCTTTGTAAATAGGTAGCATATAAACAAACAAACAAACAAACAAACACACTAAACATGGAGAAACTAATTAATTTTCTTTTGCTAGTTATTAACAAACATCTTCAGTTTGTACTACTTCTGTAGTTAATTATTAATCTAAAAGTTGCAATAATGTTGTATCTCAAATCGAGCAGCATCAAGAACTCCAACACTCGACACTTAATACCCACAGACCCAGACACGCACACAAGACACAAGAACACACTTAAACACATTACGTAGACACATATGCATGGCTATATACTATTGTTTTAATTTTGAACTTGCTACTTTTATACTTTGACCTTAACTTGCGCTTTTTTCCATCAATTTGTCTCCTGGTGAATTGATTTGCTAGTCAAGCGCAACATGCAATGTGTATGCTCGAAGAATAAATAAAACGGTCAAATAAGTTTTAAAGCAAATTAAACTGAGATACGTGCTCTTACACACACACACACACACACACACAACAAGCGTAATTTCAAAGTTTTTCATCTCAGCTTTTGTATATACTTTAGACATTATATTAATACGATGCAAAAACCGTTAAGTTTAAAAAGTGAATTAATACTTAAAACATTAATCCAAGTCGAACTTCAATGGAGGAAAACAGATTATACATTTAAACATTTGATTAATAATTTTTAGGAATATTTTCACGATATACGGATATAGCCTCTATAGTTTTCTATGCATAAGATTGCGTTGTTTATAAAAATAAATATTGTTTTTTAGTTCTAAATAAAGTATTTTAAGTCATATATACATTTAAATCAATATATGTATATATACATATATATATATATACTTTTGTACCAATATCTGCACAGAAGAACCTCTGCAATAAGTCAGTCAAGGCCAGGCACGAAAACCTACCATGGTTGACCCAGGGAAAATTCTTAAATCTTTGCTTTGTAGCTGTGCAAAGCAGATAAATATATTTGTATATAATTATACTATTTTAAATAAAACCCAGCAGCAACAACAAATGTATAAAACATTACAACAAATAAGCAAAAGTTGAGTTGTAAATATAAGGCATGCTCTATTTTTGCTAAACGTTATTTAAACAAATAAATAATAATGTATATTATGTATATGTATATTAAAATATATTCACGCGCATATACAATACAATGTTCAATATTATTATTTTATGTATAATGAATATTTGCTATATTTAATAAGTATTTTGATACTTTGTACATGTTTACTTTAGAGCAAGAAAAAGAACAAGAACAGAAACAAACAAAAACACACAGTTTATATAAAGTCAGGAGCCCCTAGAATAACATGCATATTAGTAGTAAAGGTATATATATATATATATATATGTATATTATACATATATATTATATATATATATACAGAACAGAATTCGTTTATGCATACCGATTTCCGTAATAAAACCATTGGATGTCAACAAATTAAAACAAGTTTTTTTTAAAGTAATCGAAAGTGTCACTAAAAAATCTTATAAACAAGTGAGAACTAAAACTTTTTGCATAAAATAACTGCAAGAACATTGAATGTAAATGTGTATTACGCATAATTTTTTATGCTAATACCTGCAACAAAGAAAATTATGTATATGTACACATATATAAAAGCAAATGCATTAACACAAGAACAACAAAAAACGAAAGTGTCTTAAAACGTAGTATTAGAAATTTATCAATAATAATTTGTTTGTACTTTAAATTTAAAGTAAAAATTATTTATAAAAGAAAAAATGCAAAGATTTAATATACACAAAAAGTTAAAAAAATTTGTATCTTTACTTTCGTCTGAGTTTAATATTTGTTTCTATGGTTTTCGAGCACAGGTGCATCCTTTTGCGGTAACTTACGAACAGGATGCATTCTGCGCGAAGTTGTTCGAAAGGATAACAACTTTAGATCGTACTTTTGGATATTTTTGGGGCATACAAAGTATCGAATTGGAACTGTCAGTCGTCTGTATGGCAACTGCTTATTGTGTCATGAACTTGATTTATTTCATTATTCTTCGCTTTCTAGATGCGATTTCTACAATTCAAGATTTATTGAGAAATTCCACAGTAAGAGATACTAAACTTATGTGATCCAATTTAAGTCCGTCTATTTGACAATTATCCTAAGGTTGAGCTTATATAGCGCACATAAATATATGAGCATTGGATATGCGCTGGTGATAGGACGCTGCAGATTGCTTTTAGCTTATTTTCTTTTGCAAATAATGGATGGAGTGTTGGAGTTAGGATAGGGTACAATTGTGTGTGAGCTCAAAAGAGCAACTGCTCTCCAGGCGTCTGCGCAGTGCACGGAGATAGATGATTTCACATGGGAGCAACAGTCAGAGACGAGCAGCACATGTCAGACGCTAGTTGATTGTAATTATTTGTTAGGAGCAACACTTCTCGCTGCAAGGCGGGACATGATAGAAAAATAAACAAGCCATTACATTAATACCGCAAGGTAAATTGCAAATATCATAAAGTGATAACAACTTAAACGTTCCATCATTCAATTTCTTGAGCCGAACCGAGGCAAACACGTGCCTAAACTTGTGGGTATACACACTTCAGATTTAACATGCAACAGCAACTGCCGTGTAGTTATTAAAGTGCAGAGACAAGAAACAAATATATTTCCATAAATACGATACGTATATAATCGAGGAATGTAAAGAAGTCATCGTTTCGTTGTTCCCATCTTTGGATAGGACATTTTGGGTACATTCAGAAAACGACAGGAAGAACGCAAATATTGACACTTGCTACTATTTCGTCCAAGTTTTCAAATGTATGTGCGTATGTATGTGGGAGTGACGTAGTTCCGTTGAAATGTATGATTGTTGATGCCCAAACACATGTGTGTGTGTGTGTGTGCGCGGGTATGGGTGTTTGAATGTGTGTGTATGAGTGCACGCGTGAATGCAAGTACGTGCATTAGCATAAATATATTTATATGTATAAATACTTGCAGGACTCCGACTATTGAGTGAACTGGACATGTGGTGGCCACTATACGGTGGCTAGGACTAAAGGCATCTGAATCCACAAAAATGCACATTCGCATGCGCGCTGGGCGTCGCCTTCAAACGTACCTTAAAGTGGTCACCTGTGTCTTGGTGGGTATTTGCTACTTTGCTTTCTTATTTAGAGAGTCGCTTAATGCTTTCGAGCACCGGGAGCGTGCAACAGCTGCCGAGTCGGAGGTTGGGGAATATATGTATCCACTGAAGCAACAACTAAAGCTGAGCCGCCAAAAGTTACAGCGTAAACGAATACTGGTTCAGCAACGTCACAGCTCGAGCCCAGCGAATGGAAGTTCTGCTTTTATAGGAGAGGAGACTGCTACTCCCGTTAGCACCCTAAATCCGGTCTACGAATACTCCGAGGAGCTCCATAGTCAGACTGAACGCGATCTTAAGCAACGACGCGATCATCTAGCAAGTGTATGCGAGAAGTACAAGCTGCAAGAAAAGTACCCACCGAATCCCTGGGAGTTCTTTATCTCACCTGGGCATAACAACCTTGTTTGGTGTAATGTCTTCAAAGCTGCGAGTAGCACATGGATGTATTACTTTAACATACTTGGTAAGTTGAACAAAAAACTGCAGTCCCGGGAGTCCTCGGGTGTGGGGGTTGCCCTCTGGGGTTGCATTTCTGTTATGACTAAGAAATTAGGTAGCATAATAGAAGCACTGGTTTATCAGTTTTGACTCTTTTGAGTGTTTTTTATGGGTACTTATCGATCTCCAAAGATCCTGCCCCGATGAAGGAGGAGCAATCACATGTAAGCTACTAGCTTCAAAGAGCACCAAAATGTGTACCCATTTCTTTTCGATGTATGACTACTTTGGTTGGCTACTTAAGATCGTCAACTATTTAATTTAAGAACTTAATTCAGGACTCTACTTTGTTTTGGCTTTATCCCACAGCTGGCTATGACCTCAAGTATTTACAACGCACCGAGACGCAACCTCTGGAATTAGCTAGACAGCGCTTTCCACGTCCAATGATGTCCGAGTTGGTGGAGCTTTTGCCAAATGCACTGTCCTTCTTGTTCGTGCGTGATCCTTTCGAGCGGATTTTAAGCGCCTATCGGAACAAATTGGAGGGCAATCGAAACACTTTCTACAAAGCTCTAGGTACCAAAATTGTTCATCAGTTCCGGCATCGTACCTCGAACAGCCCTTTTCCACGCTGTGGTCCAACCTTTGGCGAGTTTGTTCACTTTCTCATCCAGGAACATGCAGCACAGCGACGATTCGATGAGCATTGGGCGCCCGTATATAGCTTCTGCACGCCGTGTAGTGTCAACTTCAGTATAATTGGCAAAACGGAAACTTTCCAGCGGGACACCGAGTTCATAATACGGCAGGCTGGTCTAGAATCGCTGTTGCTGGGAAAGCTACCACGACGAAAGCTTCGCAAGATTGGCAACCAGGCCAGAAGCGGCAAATCGGAGGCTCTCGTGGAGCGCTACTTCGCCGATCTGGATCGCTCAACATTGGACCAATTACTCAAGATATACCGTATAGATTTCGAGCTGTTCGACTATGACTTTCTTAAGTACTACGATATGATACATTCCTGGAGCTGGGAGCAAAGCACAGTGCCAATTTTAGGGCCCGCTGTCATGAGCACCCCCTCAATGACAGCCTCCCCCGCATCCGCATCCCTCTCCACAGATGCTGACGAAGGAGAAGGTTAAGCGTCTGCAAGTCGGTAAAAAGATAATTTCTCAAGTTACGACCAATTGTCAGAAAAAAAGCAACAATCTCATTCTTGTACCTTTTATACACTGAGTCCTAACCGATAGTTGATCTAAACGAACTAAACAAAACTTTCAAAAACCTTAACAACCTACCAAACTTTAATGCCAAATCAACGTTTTACGTTTTTAAACAAAAATATTGTACATTGAGCATTCTTTGAAAGATTTAAAAGATGCAGCGATGTAGAGACCCAATTTACATAGAGGGACAAATTTTGATGGTAATTTTTTTAGGTAAGCTAACGATATTGATAACGACAATGCAACAAAAAACCAATATACAAAACAGTTTAAATGTTTACAATTTAACATAAACAAGCACACACACATACACACGCACCCACACACACACACACACACACACACACACACACACATATATATACAACTATGTACCAAACTACGACCTCAATACGAAAAAAACGCGCCTGTTGCTTCTATAAGCAAGAATCTCACACAACGTTTACAAAAATCTATTTATCGGAATAAAATATATATTTACAAGACAAGAAACCCTACCCCTTGGCCCCTCTTCATCTGTTTATATGAAGTCCAGAGCCCCAACATTTCCTCTTCCCACTCTTTAAAAAACTTTATGAATGAATATGAACACGTTACGAATGTATGTTACATTTTACGCATACATGTAAGAAATTTATAACAGGTCTTCATCTATGTCTTTAACTTTTGTGGACTGGATGACTTTTTTCTTAGGCTAGTAAAAAAGGAGAGAAAGGGAGAGAACGAAACGATAATTGTATAAATAGAAGGGAAAGGGACGACAAGTTATCCAATTTAAATCATATTCTCAACGACAAACCTACAATCGAAGATGCCATGAAATAGTATTAAAAATATTCTCCTTATACTAAATAAAATCTAATAACTTTTTATGTGATGTAAGATATATTTATTAAAAAATATTAAAATTAAGAACTTATTTAATATACGTTAATTTTTAATCAATGTTTGATATATCTTTATTCAAAACAAACTTACAATAAATATTATCTACACACGATGTAACTCCTTATTTCCCTTGTCAACTTTTATGCTTGTGGATAAAACGCGAATCATTCAGCTATATAAGAGCTCCTTTTAAGGACAATCGGCTTAAAAGTCAAGTTTGGGCATTGCGCAATATATGTGCAATTTTCGATTCGGGATTCTTCTCACCTCTGGGCCTGTATTCCGTTTGATCCGTTTGATCAATGCCGATCGTATGATTGGTTAAAGAAAAATCAGTATCGATTCATAATTGCAATATTGTAAAAAGTTTTATTTCGATTTCAAACAAACGAATATTATAATTGTGGGCGTATATACAATATGTTTTTAGAGTCACATGGTCATCCTCCGTATTAAACCCTTTACTTTTTTGCTTATGCGTCGTGCGATTTGTTAATAAAGTATACACCCACACATACTTTATTTCGCCTCTATTTCGGTGTATGGATGTATGTAACTACACACATTCATAGACAGTTAAGTAACATTAAGGATGTTCAGTGAATGCCCTTGGCAGCGCTTTTAAAGCTTTCACACAACAAGGAGCCCAAGGACCCAAGAGATAGTGGAACTTGGGGTGACTTATCATAAGCGTTACATAAGTTCAACATATATATGTAATTACGAATAAAACTTTATATCTTATATCCTTTACGATAACATACAGTAAAAGCAGCACCAACAGCAGAGGCTCAAAGGAAATATACATTATGTCGTCAGTATTTTTCAAAAAGTCCTTTGTCTTTTGTTTAGTTTTTATTGGTAACGTCTTCTTTCAGGTGATTATCTTCTTATAGCCATAGTTGCAGTCTGCATCTGAGACAATGTAGGTTAAATATTTTTAAACACGTTTAGATCAAAGTTAACATTCTTTAATGTCCATACTCTAATTAAATAGATAGACGGTATTTATATACAGTATAAAATACTTATCAACGCTTCTATTAAATAATAAGGAAACTTAAAACACAACAATATTTTAATAGTTTATAGTATATGGTTTAAAGTTGATGGTTTATGGTTTATGGTTTATGGTTTATGGTTAACGGCTTATGGTGAATGCTTTATAGTTTATAGTTTAAAGTTTATAGTGTGCAGTTAGTGCAAGGCGCTCACAAATGAATAGTCCTAGAGGATAATATACACAAGTTCTTAAATCAAAAGTATTATTATGTTTTACTTATGTAATTTAGATTAATTTAGATCATAATCAAGCAGCGTATGAAAACTAAAATGGAAAACTGAATTTTTGTCGACTCCTCACAGGACGAGATCTACGTGTATGTCTATCGATAAAGATGTAATTCATAGAAATATCTGATGGTTGCGAACTTAGAGTTTGACTCGCAAATGTCGAATATCAACTATCTTTAACTTGAATATGAGTACAGATGTGTAACTGTATGTACTTATAGGATAAAGGACTTAAAATATCCTTTAACATGCTCCTTACTCTTGAATTTGGCATGTAATGAAATAACAAGGAGCTTTGAGAACGCGAAGAGCCCCGTTGGTATTTAAAATCGAAAAAGAAATGGCATATGCATACGCCGTATCCGCATCCGCATCCGCATTCATGTTTGCATTCGCATGCACACTAAGAACCACATTCGCAATTAGAATCGAACTCACATCCAGATTCCTGTTTTAATTTCCATTCATTTTAAGACGATTCTCTCGAAAATCTCTTCTCAAAGTCTCTGTCATTTCAAATTGTCTGTCTCTTCGCTCTCTCTCCTTTGCATATGTATATCCTTGTTGGCTAGTACTACCTACTCGCCGAGTATCATCATGCTCTTAATGCTTGCCACTTCCGACTCGAGGCGTTCCAGTTGCGACTTTAGCATTTGATCGCGCCCAACATTGGACACGCTGCCAACTGCGGACGACTTAGTGGTGTCCTTTGGATTGTGCAGCTTCCGCTGGAACTGGGCTGTCCACTCAGAACTTCCAATAGATATGCCGGAGTCACGTTCGTCACTTGAGTTGTCGCCGTTGTCATTCCAGGCTGGTGGCGAGGCCCGATTGCAGCTGGGCTCTTGCTTGATGTGTTGCAGCGAGAGCAGAGCCGTTGCGGCCGCATCCTTGTCGCCCAGATGTGATTTGTGGCGCAGCTTGAGTGGCAAGCAGTTGTTGGCATCACTAACATTACCACCGCCATGTGAAGGGCTGTTTCGCTGCAGAGTAGCCAAGTGCGATTCATGTGAAAGGACATGTGGTTGCGAACGAACTTTTTCGTCTGAGACGTCTTGTTCTTGCTCGTCATCACCGGAAACTGCTCCTGACGATGAGGCAGACGACGATAGCACTGAGGATGAGGAAGAGTGATGTGACGAAGAAGTAGTTGAGGAGAGCATGTGCTCAAAGCTGGGGGAACACGCACGCCGTGATAGGTTGAGAACGCTGGCGGCCGCAGAGCTGACTACTGGGGAGCTGGAACTGCTCACTGCGTCCACAGCACTGCTTGTAACGCCGCCGTCAATGCTTTGGCCGTGTAGGTAACTGGCCACGTCCAGTTGATCCTTGTTAACCGCTACGTAGGCAGATGTGGGAACGTTGGCAGCCAATGCACCAGAGCCATAGATATTCGCACCGATCGGCGGCGACGACCCAACAGAGGCTGCATTATAGAGCGCTCCCACGGCTACTACCTTACGCAGGCTATCCAGATCCTCAGGTCTCACATTCCGGTGCAGTGCCTGTTGCAACACATGCAAGTTGGCCATGGCATTACTAGGCGGGCGGTTGTGTACATCCATTGCAGACAAATCGGCATCCTGTGACGCCACTTGCAGGCTCGACTGTTGCTGAAGCGACTGGCAAGGGTATGAGTGTGAGTGTGAGTGCAAATGCGACTGTGACTGTGACTGCGACTGCGCCTGCGCTTGGGAGTGAGAGTGCGGGTGGGCTGGAGCCGGCGGAGGTGGCCCATGCTGTGGCATATAGTGTACATTCTTGTTGGACTGACTGTTTGATAGCAAAGTCTCATTGGAACGTGGGTTGACAGAGTTGCTATTTCCATTGGACCCATAAATGATGGGCGAGAGGGGAGTGGCGCTGCTGCTGCCGTATACGTTGAGTGGATGTCCGTTCGGCGAATTGCGACCGGTACTGGCTCTATTTGGCGAGGAGCCCGAGGACGAAGAGGAACAAGTATTGTTGCCATTACTTATCTTTGCGCGCTTTGTGTTACTCAACACCTGTTCGCTGGTGGGCAAGGATGCAAGGATCTTCTCAACGCTCACTAAGTTCTCACCAGATATGTTGAACTTGTCACGGATAGCATCCAGCTGGGCCTTGAGCACATGATTCTCTTTGGTCAGCTCAATAACGCGCTGCTCAAGGACCATGTCATTGTACCTTCGCTTCTCCCTGCTGCGCTTAGCGGCTTCATTATTTCGCCGCCTCCGATCCCAGTAGCTCTCGTCCTTCTTGTTGTCTGGGGTAAACTCCCTTTGCTTGCGTTGTGAGAAAAGTTCCTTTTGTGCAGCCGTAAGGGCTGTTTGTGAAGCACCGGCGCCACCGCTCTGTCCAGTTGGCTTACCCATGAGGCTGTGGTTATGATTATCTGCGTAGACTGCGCCTGCAACAAATTTTCCCAGGCTGTGGCTTTGACTGTCTGAAATACCACTGTCATTTGACTGTGGGCTTATCGATCCTCCGTACATTGAAAGTGGATGCACTGCAGCAAAAAAGAAAACAAAATATTAAATAACGCCAAATACAATTTTTTTTTAAATACACCTACGATTTGTGGCTTCATTGGAGCTGCCGTTTATTGACAGCGTTGGTGAAATTGTAGTCAATCGCACGGAGCTCATCATGGAGGCGGACACCGATTCAGCCACGGCTAAAACTTTGTTTTGACCGTGGGTTGGAGTTCCGGTAAGCACTTCAGGCATTACCGCTGCTTTCCTTGCCAAAGAAAAATTCCCTTTCCCGTTCTCCTGCTTCCTTTCCTGCTGCTGCTGCTGCGCCTGTGTTAGTGCAACAGATTTTAACTTAAGCAGTTCTCGGGTTAAGTAGTCGCTGTCTACGAAATGCTGATCCGTACTTTGATTCCTTTGCTCTTCATATACCTTACGTTTATCTGGAAAGATTAGAAAACAAAAATTATAAACAAACTCTATAAAAACGTTATAAATATGTACACAATGTACATATATAACTAAAATATATTTATTTATGCTCTTAATTTGTGTAAAACAAATAATATTTAATTCCGTTAAAATACCTTAATTTTTTTAATTTATTTTATTTTATTTAAACAAATTCTCAAATTGCAAATCAATAAGTTTTATCAAGCGGTAAAGTAACTGTGTGATTGATTTAATTTTGATTAGATTGTGAAGGTAAATGACGCCCCACAAAGTCTGCTGTGATCTTCACACTCTCTTAGTTTCAAACGTATTTACAATGAAAGTATGTACGTATGTACGAATATAAGCGTGTTTGTGTGCATACATGTGTGCATTTAAAGTTTCTTTGTCTGCTCCTTGGCCTTGCTCTTCTCACAAAGGCACCCAACGCACACAATGTCATACTCAAAGTTTTCATGAACATGTTCTCAATCTCAAAACGTAGATATACATAAATATAAATATAAATATCAATATATATACATACATATATATATATATATCATCATCATATATATATACATATATATATTTAAATATATTTATATGAATGTCTTTAAATTTTCAGTTTAGTCATTTACACAATGATTACGACAAATGATGCAAGAATCAACGAATTAGACGCCGCCCACCAATGCAAAAGAATCGGAACCCAGGCACACGTAGCCACATACATACATACATTCTCAATCACACACAGGCATGCATCTATAATGGCAACGACAACGTAAACAAGAAATCACACGACGAAATATGTCTGTGTTTGTAGTCTTTGTCTGTGTTGATATATGTATATGGTGATGTCGCTCTCGTTGTTGTTCTTATATTTTGTTTTTTATATTTTTTTTGTTGTTTCTTTGCCATTGTCGTCTCACCCTCGCCATGACCATTGAATTGACATTTGCAGTTCAATGTGCTATAACACACATATATAATATATATATGTATATATATATAAGTACATACACATGTATGCAAACTTACACAGGCACACATATCGTCGTTGCCATAAACTGACTTACTCACGTCAGCAGCCAGACGCTGCTAACGTCGCAGTCACCGGCATCCCCTACGACTCCTACACCGAAAGCAGCCCCATTGTCACAAGTTAAAGCAACAGACGACGTCGCCGAGTTTAGCAGCGCTGCAGCGACTGCAGTCTCTGCCTCTGTCGAAATTCACAAAAACAAAATGACTAAGCGGCATCTTTTTTCGCCTCTCTTTCACTCTCTCTCCATTCAATCACCAATTCACACGAATTTTGTTTTGCTTCTTAGCTAATAAACAAATTTGTGCAATATTGTTCTTGTGTTATTCTTACATAGTGCCTTGTTGTTTGTTGCTGATGCCAAAGTATTATATTCACTTTGATTGTTGATGTACAGTTTATCCGTGTACTTATTAATATTGTTGTTGTTGTTGTTGTTGTTGTTGTTATTGATGTTGTTGTGGATGATGTTGCTGTTGTTTTTGCTGCTTTTGTATATATTTTTAAGTATAAACAAATTTTTGGTCGTTGAAGCCTCTTTTATAATATTGAACTTCTGCTCCACCATGCACACAATCGACATAATGTTTACGGTCTATAATCACATTTAATCATTTAAGCATTGCTTATTAATTTTTTTGTGGATATTGTTATTGTTAATAAAACACAGATTTTTAGTTATATACAGTTTGATTTGAATATTTTTAAATTATGTTATATTATGCACTTTAACCAGTTTAACTTGATATTATCTGGCAATTCAGTAGTGATTTGTTTTATTAAACCAAGTACATTCTGCCGTGGTCGTTCTAGCTATAATGTTTTGTTGTCTAAGGGCTTTTTAACACAAACAATATACTACACTTCACTTCAAATATGGCGCGATTAGTAAGCGAATTCACAACCGCTTCGAACGAATGCTGAATCGCAATTGAATTTGTAAAAGCATTTCACTCGCCAGCCGCAGTCCAATTGGAGCCCAGTCACGTTGCTATCGCACGCAGTGCTTACACGCGACTCGGTTCGAACATCGAGCCGCTACGAACATGCTTGTCGCCACATGCAGCAGTCCAGAGACAACCTACTAAATAAGTTCTCTCAGAGCAGAGACAACATATTATATCTGCTTTGGGCTCTGGCAGATAATATGTTGTCTCTGGCTCTGGGTAAAAGTGAAATTTTTTCTGTCTCAATTCTAGTAAAATTTTTGGCCGACGATCAGAAAGTTCTTTTTAGATTTCAATGTATAATTCGTACCCCTTAGTACAAATCAGTTGCATGTCTGGGGAATCCCGTTGCTGGCACGTCTTCTTCCAAATTTTAAATTTATTTCTTATTGATCCTTACCCAAGGGTCACATAGGGCTGCTAAATATGAAGACTAGCAATGTGACAGCATCTTAAGACAGCTAATTAAATACAGTCGATGAGGAGACTTATACGTGGGAAGGTACTTTAATGTCCTGCACAATCCTTGATTAAAGATATGTAGCTGATCAGAATAAACTAGATTGTGTTCTTATAGATGTAAATCCATTATAACGGTATTCAATACTTAGAAAATAATTTTTTGAGAATTGTTTTTAAAATATTTGTAATTTGTTTTTCAATTATTATAAATATAATTTAATTTTTTGGAGTTGAGAACAAACATTTAAATCAAAACGCCAATCACATACTTTATTTTAGACTTAAACTGGAAAATAGACACATTTTGAAATCGAGCCTTATATATATATTACGTGATTCATTTAAAAACCCAATAAAAATAACGAAAGCACAAGATTAGCAAATGACGATTGCTCGTAAAGCAATTGAAATAACACAATGACCAGAAGGAGCGCTAAGCAAACGGACTCATACACACACACATATAACAATGCACATATGATTATGAGAATTTTAAAAATTTTTGTTCATAAAGGATTTTAACGACTTATGTAAATATTTGATGTAAAATGTTGAAATACAAGCTATACTATTTAACCAACTAGAACAAAACAATATTTATGTATATGTATTTATGTATATATATGTATATGTATGTATATATATATATATTTATGTATATGTTAATTATATAAAGTATAATAAATTATATATGTTAATTTTCTTATCAACAATACAACGATGAATGAATTTTAAATCAAGAAGATTGAATACAAAATATATATATATATATATATATATATAATACATATATACAATATATATACAATGTAATAACATCCCTAAGGGCTTTCCTAGGGAAGGGCAGCAGCTCTGGTAGAAGATTCTCAGCGCCATGTAAGGGTGTTGTCGCTATCAGTTTCTACACGTTCGTAGACATGCATATATCACATGTATCACACACATACACACATACACATCTGTGTGGCACTTAATAACATTATTACAAAATCAACGTACGACTAAGTTTCCAGTTACACGTGAGTCGGTTCACTCACGTGGTTTACACAACCGCGCAACTCTTGCTCCGTTGGTATGCATCATCTCTCAGTTCAACCTACCTACTCCCAACAGCTCAACTGCTCAAGTTAAGCCAACTTCACCCACGCACCTTTCAATTTCACCTCTTTTTTTTCCAATTATTGCAAATGTGATCAATTAATTTTCAATGCAAATATTAATGGTAACGTTTGTACGATTGAGGGTGTGGGGGACTGATTCGACCCTTCCGAGGAGCATGGAGTGTTGATCTAGTTAAATAGGTCTAAGTCTAGGCTATTGGCAGAAAAAGAGGTAGTCCCATTGGCTGTTATAGTGCCGTAGACAACGTTGTCTGTGGATGTTTTTCAACAGCCATCTGATTGTATAAATAGATTCGTTTGTGTGTTTGCATGCATGTATATAAAGTATACGTCAAACTGTTACGAAACGTTACGCCGTTTGTTGTCGTCGTCGTCGTCGTTGTCATCGTCATCATCATTGTCGGCGTCAAAGTCAGCAGCGAAGTCGCAAAGCAACAGAAACAACAACAAAACGGCATTAAAAGCTGTCGGCAGTCAGCGGCTCACTAGCCCGCTTAGCTCTGGCCCTCACAACAACCCGCAATCTCACTTTCCCGCTTTTCCCGCAATCCTTCTGTTCTTCCACTTCCATCATTCCTTCACTCCATGCTTGTTAAAGCAACGCCCAACAGTTGGGCTATTTATACTTGACACTCGGTACTTGCCGAGCCCTGGCGTTTGGTCACGTTTTGGTAAATGTGCAGCCGGCAGTGCAACGCTCTCGCGACGACGGCTCACATGTTCGCGACTTGAGTTTGCAATGGAAATGAGCGTGTTGCCCACTTATTTCTTCATATATATGTATATATATATATACATATATATGTGTATATGTTTTTTTTTATAGAATTGTTATTATTGCAGTTGCTGATATTGTTATTCTTTTTTATCGTCCGGTTTGACTGCGTTAAGTAATATATAAGTTCAACTTATACCCACTGAAATTTTAATTCATTTCATTTCTTTTACTTCAATTGGCTTAAGCTGGGATTTAAGTTGGGACGGCAAACATTCTTAACCCTTAAGAAAAACAAATAGCTGATATTTAAATTTTCAAAGTAGGTGAACAGAATAAGATGATTTTATTTACGCTGCAGTACAGCAACAAAACTCTGACATTGGGAATTTCAGCTGGTAGCGTTACAAAGATTGCATCATGCAATTATTTATCGCTAGTGTGACCATCTCTTTGATATGTGAAGAATTACTTAAAATTCTGTATGGGGCATTGCATTTGTTTATTCTTTTTCATTTGTATGGCGAATGACTCGTTACGTATACTTTATTTTTATGTTACGTTTGCGAGTTATGCATTAACTAACTGTACGATTGTAGGATACGTATATATACATTTATAACTATTGTCTCAATATTACTATAACGCATTATAAATTCATTTATTTATGTGTAACGAATTTTTAATATATTTATTTGCCTAATGTATAAATAAATTGAGAACGAATTACTCAGTAATTAAAGTCTTTGAATAAAAGTAAAGTCTAGTAAAGTTCAACGTTTAATTATCAAATTTAATGTTTCAAATATTATTTCAAAAATGTTAAGAATTTAATTTTTTTATGTGATGAATGTATGTACATTAATTCCTTTGATTGTTGTACATACTCGATACAAATTTGAGTGCAATTTATAATATAATATAAATAATTACAATTAACGTCATATCTTGCTGAATTATATCAATTATTACCAATCAAGTCTTTATTTATTTTGCATTGAAATGAATGACAATGCTTAGTTGGGGTAGAGTCCATGGAATCTAATCTGAAAATCACTAACTAATAATTATTGCGAGGAGCCGTGCGGTTCTATGGGAGCTGTCGTTACAACGTGAGAAATGGTCATTATGACATTACAAAAGTAACTAATTCTTATACGCAGTCTCACTTGTATTTCCTCACCCGCTGCTGCCCCCCTGACGAATCACATACGTTTGTCTGGCGTAAGAGGCGCTCTCAGAGACAGCTTACTCTATGGTGTGGTACACTGTCTCAGAAGTGCTCTATTACGTTGCCTGTTTGTTTGTGTCTAGCCTGACGATAGTCAACACAACATGTTCAAAACGGTTTGACGACACATTGCAGCGCTCGCTCCGCTGCTGGAAAAACGTGAGTCGGTGGCAGCAGCAAACGTGACAGCAAGTTCGATTCGATTATGAGCTGGCCTACTAAACAGGTGATGGGATTGGGCACCGGGGTGATAATGAGGTAGGCGGAAAGTTGGTTAAGCAAGCATTAGGCAATTTACATTGTGTTTTGCACGTTGCTGAGCAAACAACAATTGCGGGTGGCGGGCAAGCACAATTGTATTTGTTCTGTGTAATGAGAACGGGCTGGGGCTAGGTCTGGGTCTGGGTTGAAACCATTAACCATTGATGCACTTTGGAAAGTCACATTTATTTCAACGGCTATTGCATGGCATATATCGTGATGCAAAATGTGCAACAAAAATAACACTAAAATCAATTGAATACCTGTTGTATGCAACGTGATAAAACATTTCCGTAGAACGTTAAAGGCAATTGTGGTTATGGGAAAACCCTTGCAATTTTCAACAGGTCGCAAAAGCTTTAATTTTTAACAATAACAGCAACAACACCGCATCGGCAACAATAACGTTTGTACTGGCGTTACTGTTGCTGTTGCTGTTGCTGTTGCTGTTGCTGCTGCCGTTGACGTTGTCGTTGACTTTGTCCGCGTAATGAGTGCAAATGTGAATGAACTTGCCGCAGACACACACGCAGCTAGTATAACTCACTCTTTTGCTTACTTGCTTCCTATACACCCCCTTTCCACATCGTTCTACAACGCAACGCCGAAAATCTCAAAAAAAATTGTTGGCTTATAACTTTCACGCCAAAGCTTGGAGCAGAAGCTTACATATGTGAAAGGTGTAGCGTCTCAATGCGTATACATGACTGTAAACATAAATATATGCTAATTTTTATAAATATATGTACGTTTGGACATAGATTTAATACAAATAGTGATATCAACAGACCTGCAATAGATAAGATTTAACATTTTACACTTTAATTTAATTGTGTTTGGAAAATTGTATGATGCAGAATTATCAATAAATCTTTTAAGATTCTCGTATCACACCGTGAAACGAAAGAGCGTAAAGTGGAAGTAAGAAAGCCAAAAAAGAGCTGATAATTTTAACTAACACCTTCATATGCTTCACATACATGAATATGTGTGTACATTTGTATGCTGCTTCTTTGCTTGCATGTACACACGAATACGCAGCACCCGATGTCAGCCTTAACGCTGTGAAGAAATTTGGGTCTTGCTCTAGTTTTCACAACCAAAGTTCAATGATCGATTGCAAAGCCAAAAAGCTTATGAGTGATAAAATGTGTGTGTGTATGTATCTCTTGTATACGAAAAAGAAAGAGAAAAAAGAGAGAGTGAGCGACTGCGTAATGATAATTATGGGACTCTCTTGCGTTGTGCAGAACTTGCGCGTCATATGTAGAAACATCTACGGGCAGACATGTAGATATTCACCGCAGACAGATATCGCTTTCTGCTTTCTTTTTATCGTTCAACTTTTACGTTTTATTCATATGTATGTTTCTTATTGGTTGTATTAAAAAATGTATCATACGTACTTATTTTGTACATAAAGGGCAAGTTTATTTGTGATACGAATTTTCGAAATACGAAATGATGTAAAAAAATATGATTAATTTTATTTACATGTGCTTCTATATACTAGGTTATTTATTTAAGTGATTATATTTTAAAAATGTTTAACACACGTAATTAATCGTCCGAACTGAAGACATTCTTATACTTCATTTATTTTGTATACTTCATTTCAATTTGTTGCTACAAATTTCATAGCTTTGGTAAAAACATTTTCGTAAAGAAACAAACAATAAAACAAACAGAAAACCAATCCAAAAAAACAGTCACGGCCACACATTCATACAAATGACAATACAAATACAAAACATACACACACTTAAGCTCTCTCTCTCTCTCTCTCTCTCTCTCTCTTCCTCAAGCTTTGGCGCACGATCCCCTCTACCCGCAAAAGAATGGAAAGTCAATGCACGCCAAAGCAGCAGCACGAAATTCAGAAGCAGAGGCAATAACAAAAAAATTTAACAATAGCAACAGCAACAACAATAACAACAACAGCAATAGCAACAACAATATAGTGTGTTTATTGTGCTGCTTTCTTTTTCGTAATAAAATTATTATTAGAATATCACATAAAGACAGTGCTATTGTGGCAAATCAAGTCTTAGAAGCTAATTGTCAATTATATTTTCTTAATTATTATTTCTTGTTAAGCATCTTATTAAAAAGCAAATTTGTTCAATCGTTTACCGTTACTTAACATGATCACAACAATCAGCACATGAGTATAAGTATTTAAAGAGACAAATATATAATATGCAAATATTCATTGCATGATTACAGGACCAAAATAAAAAATTTCTAAGCGACAATTTTGAAAGATTATGCAACAAAATTAATTAAGTGTTTATGTTAATGTTTAATTTCAGTTTTGATATTAACTGCTAATATTGTGTGCTGAGTTTGTTAAAATGCTTAATTATTTTATTTTTTAATTTATACTTAAAAATAAATGAATCTCTTATTTATATGTTTCAATTTTTAAAGTTTTAAATTTTTAAATAAAAAAAGAAAGGAAAGAAAACATATATGTTTTTAATTAATTGTCTCCCATTTCCCATTACTTACACTTAAGCAATTATGCAATAGTGTAAAGGAAGTTATATTTTATTTATCTACGAAAATGCCAATAAGCGTATATTTTTAGTTCACCAGACTTAACCTAAACGGTGAAAATTGTAACCATAGCAAAAACAATACCAAACAAGTTTTTAGAATTGGGTAAACGACATTATTAAGACGCATTTTGAGTCCAAAATACCGTTAGAGCTTAGTCGATCACAGAACGACCCTTAATCAGTCTTTTGGTCGTTTAGTTACTCAGTCCTCAGTGTTGCTCACACGCGCGCTGAGTAACTCGCCGAAACCCAACTGATGGTAAACGAAGCAAAGCTAGCGATAGCAAGATTTTCTCTTATGTAATCAATTACAATAAGAATGATTATGAAGAAAGCCCAACCAGTGCATCTCGTTCTTACTTTCTCCGTTAAAGTAGGCCGGCGGGTTATGATTAACCCACACACACACACACATCGTGTAATTACGAAACTTTCACACAAGGCATATATACGTGCCGCTTTGCCAACACTAAGTAGTGTTATACACATTCTTATATTCTTATCTCCGTATGTGTGTGCATATACATACGTATACCTAACTCAATGTTAACGTTTTTTCCCTGCAGCTTTTCGGGCTTGAAAATGTTCGTCTTTCGTTACCAGTTTAGAATTGGGTCGAATAACGGATTTTTGTATTTGGCTTGCGTGGCTGTCGCAACAAAGCGTAGTCACTCAATCACAGCCACAAATACATACATAATTATGTACATATATACTAAGTTTCTTACATATACTGTGACAAGATCAGCTCAAGAACGTAACAACGCTCAAGCTGCGTCATCAATTGCCACTGTCTTTCCATTTTCTCTGCTCAGCACACAAACCGAATTTTTAAATTGAGAGCATATAAACCGGTTACAGTCACTCAGTTGCTCTCTCACTCACCTAGTGCCCGGATTGCCTTTAACTTCGGCTTCGACTTTCATACAGGTTACGTCTCAAACATTGCTGCTTCACTTGGGCTTTGGTTTTGCTTACATACAGCCAAACACATACATATATAATTTCAAGTTACACCAACACTTGCATAAACATATACATATGTATGTGTGCGGTCTCGATCGCTGTTCTACTTACGTTCCAGTTCTTCACCTGGTGAAAACTATAGTGCAAGACGTGTAGTAGAAAGAAACACCGTGCCAGAACATTCACTCACGCCCAATAGCCCCTATTACCATCAAGTAACAGTAACAGTGTAGAGTTCTGTTACAGTTTTATTGCTGAAGAAGAGAAAGTGTTACGCCAATTGATTGTTAAATCAATTTTGCATCTTGCCATTTGTCTAGCAAGTAGAAACACTACTTGAATACTTGTGGACACACACTTGGCCATATGCATCCGCATGCACACATACAAGCAATTATTTCGGTAATCGTACCCATGGCAAGACTGACTTGAGAGACATCAGAGTAAAAGTTTTGCACAATGCGCATCATTGCTTGTAGTTTGACAACATCTAACGTTTTTCTGTTGTTCATGTCCCCTCCCCCACACAATACTTTGGCCTTTTAGTAATTACATACCTACAGATACTTATCGCTATTCATTCTTTTCCCCTTTCTTCATTACTATGTATCTTTTGGGGCTTGATTTTGCCTTTATTCTTTAACCAGTTATTTGCAATTGTCGACTGTGATTCGAACGAGCTGAATGAATTATGCATTTTAACTTCAAAAACTTTCCAAATTTTAAAAAACCTTACTTCCACAATTACTTAAATAGCTAACGAGTTCCAAAAACTAAATTGGTAATTATTATATTTGCTTGGACATTTAAACATTATATGAAATATTTTCATGCGTTTGTGTGCTTAATTCTTTATAAGGAAAAACGTATTTTAATATTTTCATGCATATAGTATATATGTTTATTTATACATACCTAAGTTGATTATCATTTAATTAATGTATGCGTATATAAGGTTCGTTTTTATACTTATGTAACACATGAATTTACAAAAAGGAGCCAGATAAGGCCCATCTGAAATCTTGTAATTTCTCTTCTATAAAAGTCACGATATTGAGCACAAAGTAAGACCTCAACCGTCGGTCGGCCGTTTTCGTCTCATTTCGCAGCGGATGTTGCGATTATTACGAAATAAGCGAGGAACAAGAACGAAATGCGCAGCACGAGAACGAGAACAAAAGTCACTGTACATATGTATAAGATTCCTACATATGTATGTTCGTCTCTTTAATAATATAATATACACAGTTGCATATATCAGTATTACAATAAGGATAATACAAGAACAATATTGCGCGCATATACACACATGCATATTAAGCAATACATACACACAAGCACATAAGAAAACATAATAATGCATATATGCACTTGCATACATACGACCGTCTTTGTATACACACATACACATAGTATGTGTACTACACAACTACACAGCACACCGTAATATCCCTTTTATAGAAGAAAATACCGACAGCATAGGCAGCGCGAACTTAACAAAAAATTCTTCAGAAATTCTAAATTTAGAGCCACAACAAAAACTACAGACGATGGGCACAGGCAAACCTAAAATCTCTATTTGCCAATTACGAATTACCAGCTTCATTGATCTTCATTAATAAAAGAAACAAATACATATATAATATGTACATGCATATATAATATGTATAAATGCACATATATATTTATTTACATGAAAATGCCACAGTTTAAAAACGACCCTTTTTTAGACAGCTCATTTCTATGCCCACTGTTACAAATACCAGACTCTCCACAAATTCACAAGTTTTCTTATATCTAATATATCTATATCTATATCTAATATGAAGGTAAATTTAATATTCTGTAATTTGTTTATACACAATTATATGATTATTACGTACTTATTGTTGGGATATTATTAAGTGCATCTAAGTGTCGATACCATCAAATAGAACTCAGATTTTAAAAGATCTACCTATGTGCTTGCCCCATTGTACGACAGCTGTGCAATTCTGTGCTAATTTATACCACATAGAACAATAACGTTTTTTCTCTTCTTCATTATCGTGTTGATATTGTTTTTGCTGCAGTCAAAAATTATCTTATTGGAAAGAAATACACACAAGCACAAATTCGATCATACAGATGAACAAATGTTAGTATATATGCATGCTTTGACGCCATGAACAAGAGCGAACGACTGATTTGTTCAGCCTTGAACTTCTCTTTGGAGTGCATTAACTTTGTGGTAGCACACATACACATTTGCGAACTCACAAGCTACGCCGTTCGTGCTTGCAAAACAGAACAATTTTTGCTTAACCATGCGTATACGCTTGCCTGTTTGTGTGCATGTGTGTGTGAGAGGGCGAGTGAGAATTATTGCTCGGGCTGCATTTCTGCCTACTGCTGCTGTCTGATCTTGTAGGCTTTTCTTGCTTTATGTAATCTTTCTGGTGTAGAAATAATATATGTATATATATATATATATATATATGTATATACATATATGTATATATTTTTGTACTTGTATGTATTTTATTATATATATATTTTTTATTTTTACAGTGAAGTTGTAAGAATAATGCGACATTATCTATATGCAAATCTGTAATGTATTACATAAGAGCCTTTATTGGAGGATCACTAATACATATGTATGCGTTTAAAAACATGGGCGTGGTATATATGTACGTAAGCACGTATACATACTCACATTATTATAATGCATGAATGGCATAGTACGCATACTACCAAAGTCTCATACAATATATTGTGCCAATCCTTCGACTTCTGCAAACGAATACACACATGCGCAGATACATACGCACACTCTCGCACACACACAAACACAAAAACGCACACACACATGCAAATACATGTATGCATACATACTCACATTTATATGCAGACACACAGGCGCAACGTAAACATTTTGAACCTTTCAGACGCTGGCCTTGAACCTACTGCCGATCGAAAACAGCGAAGGCAACTGCCCGTGAATACTTCGCACAAACAGACACCAACACAACACACACTTAGAGTGGCAAGTTAAAAAAAAGAACGACTCAGGTTCGCTACTCCATGTTGTTCTTTGTGACGGGATATGAAACTGGCCCTGAGCCCCGGCCAGGCTCTGTGCTCTGTGCATGGGCCTGGCTTGAAAACAAACGAACACACACCCACCTATGTACACTACACATATACGTTTGAGCGTAAAAACACATCCTTATAAAAATTATCATTTCAAATTACCTACACATACGCATTTGTATAATTACGAATACGCATATGTATTTACATTTAAAGCTGCCTGACCCCACTCAATATTGCACATGTGTCTGACGCAAGACCTTGGGATTGATCATTCGCTTATCTTTACCGCTTCTTCTTTCTATCATTATATTAAACTTATATAAATAAATTATTTTTACTCTTGGTGCATAGATTTTTCATATTCGTACAATCGAATTATCAATTTAAATAGGCACAAGGACATCCAAAAGAACAGTTTACTGGTACGTTTCCTCACTCCCTTATTATGAGAAAGTTGTATTTATAAATAAGGTACTATAAACATCAGAAATATTTACTTCTTCATGACACAACCATAGGCGCACGCATAACAAAAGAATGTATGCATGTGTGCGTGTTCTAGTAAGCATGTTTATTCATGTACAACGAGACAAAGAGACAAACTTTCCAGTGTAATGCAATGGTCACCAATGCGACATTGCATCTTCGTAGTTGTTGTTACTTTTATTTCGTTACGATTTGTTGCTGTCAAGCCTAACGACTTCCGGGTGTGAGAATTGCGTGTAATCGCGTCACTGTTCATAGGCTACTTGAAGACATACATACATGTATGTACATATGCAATTGTTTCCGTCCCATGAGTCTTGGCTTCATATTGAAGCATGAGAGTGTCCTTAAGACAATCGCCTCAATATGTAATACAGTCCATACGAAATGTAATATTAATCGAGAATTTATTATTGAGCTACATAATTATTATTTATTAAAAAAATGTGTGTATAACTGTCTTACCCCTTATTAGTTCTTTTGTCGTTCGTTTCGGTCATGGCCTTTGATCATGGAGTTACGTATACGTTTCGCAGCTTAAAACTATTTTTATAAGTTCTTAGCTCTACGAATATGTAAATTTCTTATAAATATTTTCGGAGAAATATTTACGACTCAATTATATTTGGTTTAATTCGTGTATTTATTTAATTAAAATGCTGAGGGGTATTAACAAGACTTGATTAAGGAGACACTAAGGATTTAGGACAAGACAAAAAATTCCTGCAGTCAAACAAAACCTGAAGTTGATATTGTGAATTGCAACGCATTATGAATCTTTGCATCTAGAATCATTCTGTGGGACAATTTGCATCCGAGATCAGAGAGCCTACAAATGCACTTTGACAGTTGGCTATTGAATCTGCATCTGTGTATGTGCCACCAACAGGACGAAGCTTAATTTTTCTGTATGTTGTACCCCAACAAAAATCAAAGAGATTAACAATTTCCAAAAATATATTAAGTTTATGCCTGCGTGTGACGTGGAAGTTAATGTATTTTCCATTTTCATTTCTCTTTTCTGTATGAGCAAATTTAGCTCGTTGGCAAAACCTGACGCTGAGTCAGTTTCACTCAAGAGCGAGATGGTTTTTTGTGCCGACTTAATTACCCAGTCCGCTCTTCACTCAAAACAAAGCCCTAGAATTCTCTGTCTGTGCAATTTGCCCCGAAGAATTGATGTCCTTAAGAAGAGACTATATGTGATATCGGTTGAAATCTGTCTGTGCGAACATGTTGCGCGAGCATGTTGGCTGTCGCTGGTTTCGATTCAAGCTCAAACAAGGTCCAACGTGTTGCAAGAACTAGAGAACCAGGTGTATACCCTGGTAGGTGAGTTGTATCTGGGTGATATCAAGGTGCCGACCCAGTTTTATTAATTGTTGGCGCTGCTTTTTGCCGTTCGTAATTTTATGTTGTCCGTTAACTTTGCTATCGTTGTTAGTTGTCCCCATCCCAGTATTTGGCGCCTAGGGTTCTATAGAAGAGACCGCTTTCTCTTTTTATTTTGGCCAATCAATTGATATGCTGCGTTTTGTTTTGATGCTATATCGCTTGTTTCTTAATGTGCGACCTCTATAACAAAGTTAAGGTTCCTCACCTCTCTGCACTCTTTCTTTGCATTCAGCGGTGCGTGTGTTTAGATAGAGATATATCATATTCACGTATTCTAAGAATGAACAAAATTGGTGAGCTCTTAAAGTATGACGGCCGAGAAGGGGCCAACGACTTCTTACGCCGTGCATTTTTCTTCCTCTCCTCTCCCCTTCTATCCTTTCCTCTCCTAAATATATTCTATATTCTCACTGCCCATACCTTTTGTCTATTTCTCTGTCTCTGCCATTTCTCCTCCATGTTCTACTCGATGTTTGTCGTCCCTTTTATGCAGACTCGCCTGGATACGTTAAAAGTTCAGATTCAAGGTTAAGCCTGCTTGCGTCGAGCAATGACATTTGGATGGCAGTAAAACGTCGATGTCCTTCGAACTTAAAAACTAGTGAATGAATAAAATGTATTTTAAGGAATTCAAATTATAATGAATATATTTGATTATTTTTTCTTATATCTCTTCTATATCTAATAATAATTGAGTGGTTCTGAGCTGGAAGCAAGCAACGCGCCAGGAATCACATATATATTTTTTTATACACACAAGCAGCACAGACAAGCGAATTTATAAGTTTATCGCAAACTTTGGTGCAGGCAGGAATGAGGTAGAAGGACATTTCGCCGACGTCGTCTAGCGTCCAACCTCTTCTCTTCTTCTTCTTCCATTTGATGGTGTTTGGGTTGCGACGTTATTTTTGTTGCTTGTGTTTGTTCTTGTTCTTGTTCTTGTTCTTTTTATTGTACTTGTGCTCGTGCTCGTGCTCGTATAATTGTGTGTGTGTGCTTGTGTACGTGTGCGTCGTCTGCACTGTACACGGCGAAAGGGAAAGGTTATTAGACTTAGCCCAGACTTTGGCCGTGACTACTCCTGATTGTTATAATAACCTTTCACTTTTAGGTTGAACGAGTCAACGGAAGCTTCACCCTGTGCTCTGGGAGCGGTTCATCAGACGCTAACGCGGCCGTTGGCCTCCCTACAGCAAGGACTCGAAACTTCGGAAGCCGATGAACTCAGCCACGTTACGAAAGCAGCATCACTGAAGCACATTTTGGACATAATTTTGGTCATTGACTCGAAAATATTACGGGGGCTGAGACTAATTCCAGGACCTCTGGTCACGGAGAGTACAAGTATCCAAATGACAGGCACCCAAGGGCAGACATTTAAAACTTAATTCCATACCAAATTATTGAATTTTGTCTTATTTATGTAATTTATTTTTGCATTTTTAAATATAACACTGAGACTTAAAAATTTACTAGTATGTCCTTTGTTATACGAGTATATCTATCTATCTAATTCGCAGGTCAGATGTAGAGAACGATGGATGAGCATCTCTAAAATGGGGGTACATTTAAAACAATGAACTTCTGGTAGAGAAAGGCCAATGCAAAGAAATACTTTTTTCTTTGTCCTGTGACAAGATTAACTTATCTGAATCCTGGCCAAGCGTAAAATAAGATTAGGGGTTAATCCCCTATTTCATTAGAAATTTTATAAAATTAGGAGGATATCCTCCTAATAAAGTGAATTTTAAAAATACGTCAACACAAGTATAAAGCTATAAATAATTAAAATGGCTTTAAGATCTACTCATTACTTACCTACACACATTTATTTGAAGTTAAATTGGCTCATATAAGGCCATAATTCGGAGCTTTAATCAGATTGTCATGCAGTCCTTTTATAGGATGTGAAAGCTAATGACATTGTGAAGCTGGGCCAAAAAGCGATTCAAGTATAAAGAAAGGCTATTTCCCAATAAATGCCGAATTTTGAATACTTCAAGGACTCACTGCGAGGCGAACAGAACAGGCGGAGAGAAAAGGCGATCGTTCTTAGTTAATGTGCGCAAAATATGTAGACGTTTCGAATGGATTTAGAATTCCATAATTAATTTATATTAAATGCTGGGAAACACTGTGGAAAGCCTCTTCGAGGCCGAGACATCGTGCTAGATTCAGGCGTTGCGCGGGTGGAAATAGAAAAGTAGCAGCAAACAGTAAAAACTTTCTAAATCTCAGCGTCAACATGCAGTGCAGTTTTAGTGCTGCAATTGCAGCTGCTAACGGATGTGGACTGCAGTATGTGTGTCACATGAAACGGCAATAGCGGCAATTGCGGCAATAGCCCACTAGAGACAGAGACAGGAGAAGCAATAGCAAAATGGTAAAGCGCAAAACTCGGGTAAGGCAACAAAAACAAATTTCACCAAAGTACATTTTATGCCGCTTTTCACTGCAAATTACTTAACTATTTTCTCAGTTTCGCTTTGCCAGTGATTGTTATTGTTGGTGTTGTTGTTCTTTTTGTTGTATTTGTTTTTGTTTTTGTTTTTGTTTTTATTTTTGTTGGTGATGTTGCTGCTTCTTTTCTGTTGTATCCATACTGCAGTTATGTACATAACCTATACTCATAAAAGTGGAGTGCAGTAGACAAGGACGGCAATAGCTTAGCCGACTTGGACAAAGCTAGGATGTTCATGACCATTAAAAAGCAGCACGCTGTCACTTACCCAACAGAAGCGAATGGAAAGACTGAAATTAAACTTGAGCCTTGAAAAGATTTAAAGCAAATTTAATTAATTTAAACTGACTGTTTAACAACAACGGTAAAATTTAATTAAAATAAAATATTATATTATTTATGAATTAAAAAAATTTGTGAACAACATACAGAACAAAGTCAGTCACAATAATAATAATATAAAAAGCACTTATTTAATCGCCAAATGACGAATTGGACAATATAAATAAATTTCTAGCTTTCATTTACTTCAAACATTTCAATTAAAGGCCTTCTTTATGTTCATAGAAAATATATTGAAATTTCTATTTTCAATAAAAAATTGTAGCTACCATAACGTAATGGAACATTGTAAATTGTTTTCTGTTAATATCTAACCTGTTAAGCTGCCATACAGGCAGCAGTAAACTTGTTTAAATAAATTTATAAAAAAGGAAAATAAATTAAAAACAAACCAGCACGATCAAGTGATACCGGAGGGACAATCTACCCTTTGTCCTTGGTGGTACCCGCTTTAAGTCCACAAATATACCTATACTATGCAGACGCCCTAAGGACCCACAATGAAAAGCTTGGCTTGCTTCATTTTACGCGGGCTGCCTTTGAATATTGGGGAATCACATAGACGAAGCGAACTCTTTAATGCTTTATGGGATCGCCCAAATCTTCTTCCATATGTTGCATACTTTCGCCCAGCGTTTCCCTTTGAAAAGGGCACAAGATGGAAGTAGTTAAATTTTAGGATTGGCGTTCCTCGTATTTTTATGGGGCGTCCCTTTTTCGTTAAGATTGTTTCAGTTACTGAAAAATTTACTTGATATTATATTAAGAACAATAAATAACAAGGAAACGAGCGATTAAATATAAAATTGCATTTTATTTATTTTGAATATTCTAAATAAGCAAAGTGTTTGATTGGGCGTTTCATAATTGGTTCGATTGGATGTGTCTGAGGACTGGGGAGGCGCATTTGGTACAATGATACGCGTCGCGTATTGAAATTACTATGAATTCTGATCCACCGTTCGTACCACAATGCAAAACACATGAGTTTCGCTTTAACATTGAAAACTTTGCTGTAAAGTGTTGCAAGTAGGACACACTCATTATTTCATCCATGCAGCAATCAACATACAAGCATCTAATGTGTTGTTAGTGTGTGTTTGGCAAAACGTTCGTGAGGGTGTGTGTGTGTGTGTGTGTGTGTGTGTGTGTGTGTGGAGTGCAGTTGGCATCCATGTTGGCGCCGACGGAGCCGCAAGACAAAAAAATAGAAAGTTTTGCAGCAATTTTCTCTTGCAATTTGATTAAATAAAAAATGCACATGTATTTGTGTGTATTGTGCAAAAGCCTCGTCGACGCTGTTGCCAACTTTCCATCTGCAGTTTGGGGCTTCTAACTCGGTTACGGTTACTAGAAGCAGTAATAATTACATTTGTCCCACTTTACTTTCACTTGGCGAGAGTCGAATGCAATTGCGAATGCAACTGCGATTGCGAATGCGAATGCGAATGCGAATGCGAATGCGAATGCAACTACAGCCGGGCGCATGGTCTCTGATCCAACATCGATTCCTACTGCGGCCTCTCAGTCGACGGCGACGTCGACGTCGACGTCAACGTCAACGTCGACTTTGACTTTGTGTTGTCGATGCGAAAGTGTACCTATGCATTTGTGTGAGTGAGTGTTGGTAGTATTCGCAAATGTGTGTTGCAGCATGAAAAGTTGCAGCTTTTCCAGTTGCCAGCCTGGTGGAAATTGTTTACCGTTACCTGTTGACTGTCGGCTGTCAGCCGTCGGCTGTTGGCTGTGGACTGTTGGAAAAAGGAAAAGTGGGTCAAGCGCAGCATTGTTGCCCACAATTGTTGCACGTTGCTGTCACTACGTCCACGTCTTCACACATACACTTGCATACCCATTCACGTGCACGACTATAACTGTCATTGTTACTTGTTGCATACCGCACACAGCCATCCAGCAGCTACTTGAGAATTACTTCGCGGTCCCCAATGCAATTTTTCATTTGCTTTCCATCTATGAAAACGGGTTAAGAGAATTTTCCCTCTTTTATTTGGTTTCTCATTTTTTTGTACTTTTATAACATTCAATCAGTTTATTTTCTAGTAGTTTATGCTTTGTTTTACAATAATTTTAACACAACTCATTTAATGCCTTCCCTCTCTCTGTACACATAACAAAAAAAATGATTTTAAACTCCTTACTTCTTGCTGCTTTCTCCTTTGACTTATCCGATCTATTATATTTACATGTTATTTATATCTAGTCAAATGGAAACTAAACTTAATAATATACATAAAACAATTCTTCTTTAAATTTTTCACATCAATTTCAAATTTCAATTGCTCTGCCGCTTCATGGCTCAGTATTTCTAGTATTTCGAAGAAGTCGTCTTAAATAGGAATAATATTCAAATATTATTGTTATTATTTAAAATAAAAAATGAATATGAGTTATATTCATTCTACCTCACGGATAGGGATAAATTATTAAACAGCTGATGACATGCATCAATCATAAAAATCTTGTAATTTTGATTTTTGTTGTTGTTACTTCAAATTGACAGAAAAACTGAAGATAAGTCAAAGCGTAAAGAACAACCTGGCAACAGGAACTGCCACTTGGAGAAAAGAGTTAATAGATGAAAATGACTATAGTGATATAAATATGATGACACGATCAGAAAACATATTTGGTTCTCCTCGAATCTGATAAATCCTACGATTAATAACAGAACAAATGATCTTCAATTAAACAGGGACTTATCTTGAGTGGCTCGTATTAAGATCTAAAAAATAATTCTCTTGGATAATGCCAATAATGGGAAAGTTTAAATAATTAAATAAATCGTGTTTTTAATTTTATCTCCTTAGCTTTGTGATCATCAAAACGCATTTATTGTTTACATTTCTTTGTTTTTATGTCATTATTTACAAGGGGGCTTTTGTTTAGTCTTTTTTAAAACCTTTTAACAAAATTTGATTCATAAAGACACCTTAATTGCTTCTAAGCGCCTTAGTTGCTCATGGCAAATTCAATGGGAGCGCTATATCCAAGAGCCTGTGTTTCATTTTGTTGTGTAAAAGTCTGTTCATGTTTCATTGAAATATGAACTAAAATTGTTATTGATACTTCGTAGTTATTACCAAACATTTGTTCAAAACAAATTTGCAATTTAATAAGCTCCTTGAACAAAAACGACTAATCTAAAATTAAACGTACACTCTGACGACTCTGATATTAATGCCGACTGAATTGCTGGTTGATTGGTTGATTGATAGATTGGTTGATTGGTTTGTTATCGTCGATGCAGAATGTTGGAGAGGGTGCGTATATGTTTTTGCAGCTCAGAGTCCATTAAACAGCATTCGTTTTCAAATACGTTACGTATTTGCTGCAGCTGGGGAAGCTTATCAGGATTCATATTAAGCAATTCGCTAAAGAATTTAGACCATACGTGCTTCTTGAGATAGCGTGGAAGCTTTTGGCGTATCTCCCAACCGGTGGCTCGTTTTAGAGGTTGCATATATTCACCAAAGAGCATGACATGAACAGTGCTGGCAATGCAGAAGAGATCTGTTTCAAAGGACCAAGGTCTCCCCTCTTGCATTTCAATGCAGGTGAAGCCATCTGTTTGTATTACCTTGCGAAATTTAGTGTGTTCTGCGTCGGGAAAAAGCGACATGTCAATTGCGCACCCAAAATCAATGAGACGTAACGAGGGCTCAACACTTTCAACACTCGGAACACGCATTAGCAAAAAGTTATCCGGCTTTATGTCCGCATGAATAATACGCTGACGATGCAAATGGTCCACGATATTGCAAATTTGCGCCGAAAAATGCATCACAAGAGACTCATGCATAACCTTCGTCGTTGCTTGTCTTATCTTATTATTGATGTCAAGTAGTGAACCAAAAGGTGAGAATTCTGTAGCTATTAGACTTGCGTTAGGCGCTATTATAGCTGTCGATATGTCCATCAAGCCTGGTAATACTTCGGGTTGTTGGATACGTTTCAATACCTACAAATATTGCAATAATTACATTTCTTTATTTTGATTTCACTAAGGATGTGATTTACTTACCTGATCACATATATATATTTCCCACGTGTTAGGGGGCTTCTGGTATTTGAGAGCGACAACGCTTCCGGTACGCATATCAGTTGCTTTATACACAGATCCATAGGAGCCACGACCCACTTCCTTGTCAACATTGAACTGCACACCCTCCACTACATTCAAAGTGCGAGTGTTTGAGATTTTAGGCAGTGGAGTGTGTACCACTTTGTAAATAGATTGGGCGTCCTCGTCGCCAGGAAAATTTAGTTTGGTCAAAAAGGCACGGCAAAGCTCGCTATTAAATGGATCGATTGCTTCTTTGGCTAGATGGCGCGAAATTGCTTCCAGGGCTTTAGAGAGACGACGTTCTTGTGCCTCCACATCGTGTTGTGTGGCAAAGTACGAGTTCTCTTGAAATGTGGAAAAGTCCGCCACGGTTGTTGATTTTGGTATAGTCATGTTGTTGTTGTTGTTGTTATTTTGCAAGGTCTTATTGTTGACCACACCAGACATATGTGCAGCATCACGGAAATTAAGTCTATCCACGGCTAACGCCAATGAGCTATTTGAATTATCTAGACCCCCTGCACTAGAAAAAGAGAAGTTGGCGTTGTCGTTGAAGGTAGCGTTGTGTATCATTGATGTAGTGGCAGCATTAGCGTTTGTCTGAACTGTGGTAGCTTCAACGCCGTTAACAGGTTGCTCTGTTACCGAACAGGACGAATTACTGTTACTGCATGGCTCATGTTGAAACTTCCCAAGTTTCGCTTTGGCACGCGCGCGTCTATTTTCGTGACCTGAGCTCTTTGGGGTTGAAGTTTGCCCTAACAAATATGGATGAAAATGGTGACTGCCATTGCGATGCCGTTGCACTGCTGTGGCCCCACTCCAGTCTTGAACAGTCTTCGGCGAATCGGATAACTGTTGAATTTGTGCAGTCATTGGAACTGGCAAAGGCAGCTCCTGCTGCTGATGGTAAATGCGTTCAATGCTGTACGCACTGTAGGTGCTACTTTCGTGCGTGCGCTCCTTTTTAAACTTTATCTTTATAGAGCGGTTTTGTTCTTCGAAAGTGGTCTGCGCACTAAACTGTAAATCGCTAGAGATACCATTTGTGTACAGCTGCTTATTTGGATTATCACCAATACCATCATGATTGCATTCGTCACCATCAGTTTCTTCATCTTCTGACGCCTCTGACTGTAAATCTTCCTCCACTTCTTCCTCCTCATCGTCTTCATCTTCGGAAGGATCATCGTTTAACTCATCGTCATCCTGGGTATACGTTTTGCCATCTACAGCTGTCATATAAAATGACGCTCCTGATTCATAGGATTCATAAAGTTCCTGTTGCTGATGTGGTAACGCAGGCTTGTAAGCAACGTCGTCTTTTAACTGGTCCCCATTTGATGTATCTTGCAAATTACTATGAAACCGCGCTTTCGTAGCTTGCGTATGTGCTGTACGTTGATTCAATATGTGCTCATGTTTACGTGCCAACAGTTCTTCTGGACTATATTCAACACCTGCACCTGGTGGATACACCAATTGTTTTGCATAATGACAGATACGGGACGGATCATCAGGTTCCTCTAGAGTCAATGCTGGCTTCCAGGTCTCATGATTGTTACGACCATAAGCATGAAAGTTTCGAGGCAGCCGTATACCTACTATTTTACTTGATGTTTCAGCAGATTGATCTTCTGAACGAGCTTGATCATCGGTAACAACTTCTGCGACAGCCTCTTCCTGCATTATTTGCTGTTGCCGTGGCTCAAAATGTGAGTTTGTTACTGACTAAAAACAATTTTATAAATAAATTTATATATTACTCAACTGACTGCAACAAAGCTGCTTACCCCATTTTCATGTACCATAGGTAGATAATTTGAGTTTGGCAACGCTGGACTTTGTAAAGTTGTAGTTTCATTCTGTTCAAATTGTCCAGCATATCGTATAGGTGGTAACGTCTATAGGGTATAAAAAAAAAAAAAAATTAATAAAAAAAATTTTATATTAAGTTCTTAAACACGAGTTAAATAACTCTTATACGGAATCGTCGAGTTACTTTTCTATATATTTTAGATGTATGTATAAAATATAATGATTATAAAGTATTACCTCTTGTTGATGACGATAGTGTGCTTGTGCTGACTGTTGCTGTTGAAAATGTAGATGATACGCTTGATCTTGTGGAAGCTGTTGGTATTGATGAAAAGCTTCTTGAGGTAGGTTGTGTGACCTCGAGGGCGACGACGGGGCAGGGTGTGAATAGAGCTGCTGATGTTGTTGATGTGCTTGTGCGTACGTAGATAGCTGCTGTAAAGCAACGTGAGGTGTTGGCTGCTGATGTTGCTGAATTTGTTGCTGTTGCTGCTGTTGCTGCTGATAGAACATAGATCGAACGTATGTAAGCTTTGTATGGGCGTTTTGAAGCTCGGCGCTACTCTGTGCCTTCTCCCGGAAGGCCAAGTTGAATACTTCCTCGGCGTCCTTGAATTGCTGACGTGCCTCATAAAACGTAGCCCACCCAATATAGAAAGCGGCTACCTGTCGTCCAGTACCACGTTGGTAAAGCACCTGATAATAACGAAGCTGGTCTGTTTGCATGGCTATGTATTTTAACCAAAGTCGTACAAGACGAACATCCTGCCGATAATAATCATTATGCTCGTAAACTGTTAGACAACGCTCAAGAGTTTCCCGATACTTGTTTTCCGGATCACTATGTGCATGGTTTTCATACCAACAGATATAATTATACCAGTGATCAAGAGGATCAGGTCCTTGGTAAAGCGATATTGCGTGTTCCCATGCCTGTTTGTCCTGTTGAAAGTTTTGCATCTCATCTGGACTAAGATTTACACTCACTACATTTGTCTGATTTGGAGTTTGATTTGAGTTAGCCCGCATGTACGAATGCATGGCCATGTATTATTGCGAGGGTGCGACTCGCGCCGTTGTTGTGTTTTTAATGCATATGCTTTGCTGATTTCGTGATAAACAAAGTTTTTTAAAATATTTTTTAATTATAAGGAAAACAAAGGGTGCATCTGTTAACGATGAAAGGAACGTTAAGTTCTTATTCTCGGTAGTTGTTATAACTGATAGGCTTCTATTTAACTCTCACACTTGATATTTTGAAATAAGTTAAAAATGAATTCTTATTTTTATGTTTTTTTTTTTTTTGTCGCTGTGGAGCTGCCAAATGTATCGCTTTTTCTGTGGAGGCTGCCGATATTGAGAAATGCAGTCATGTTTTTAATTCAAGTTTTGAAATAATAAGGGTGCGCTGCTTAAGATAATAAAATTCATATATATTTATATACAAAGGATATTCCAAAAAAATATACAATAATATTTTCTTCCTTATTCACTCACTTAATTACTTAATTATTTCACAATAAGTCATAAATTACAATAAAATTTCAATCATAGAAATAATATAAATCAATCACAGGAATTGAATATGATACAGCCAGCATTTTCCTCTTATTTATTTGTTTTCTATTCTCCCATTCTTTATTTTATAGTTTTATTTTGTATGTTATTTTAAGTGTACATTTTCGACTCTATATGTTCGAACCTTCCTATAGCATTATTTCATGAAATTAAGATATACAATTGAAATTAAAGTTAATGTGCAATGTAGCGTCTAGCTTAAAAGCCATTATATTTTACGAAATTTTTTTCAATTGTATCAACTTAAAATATAATTGTAAATTTAATCATGACAACTATTATAATCGAGTAGAGTGAATGTGCGGAAAACATAATAAATAAAAATGTGCTTATCGAAATATCGATAAGATAGATCCCCTTTTCTAAGCCACTGTACTAGTTTAATATTGTATTGTATATTTTATTTTGTTAATTAAGAAAAATTACAGATTTTATAATATATGGACAAATTTGTGCAGTAAGCTTATGTGTATGTGAAGACTTCGTGTTATTATCTTAAAATTCAATTTTCAATTAGTCTTTCGTACTGGTCAAGAAAAATTGAAATAATTTATATGAAAATATATTATCGATTTCACCTTAAGACTATATAGAAATATAAATAACTTATATATTATTTATTACTCTACAAATTAAACATTCTCGGGACTTTCAACAATAAACCGGATTGATATCTTATTTTTTTAACACGGTAAACATTCTGCATAACAATAAAATGGTGCTAAGCTCCTTTATATTTTAAATACATATGTGTCCATATGTAATATTTATTTTTTATTAAATGACACAATGAGGAAATGATTTTTTTTGGAATTTCTTATATATTAATTTACTTACAAAATTTTTAGTAACGATTGAAATTGATTTCTTTGTCGTATAGATAATGGAAGTTTCATCCGATCCATATGAACAGAAACTATATCAAATGTTTCAGAGCTGTGAAACATCTGATCAACGAAATAATGGTCTTCTCAACGAAGCTGCACTGGTACGCCTGTGTCAATTGCTTCAACTTCGTGACCAAGGGTCAACACTGATCTCTAGCCTAACTGCAAAAGGTAACACAAAACTGGGTGTTTCCTTTGAGCAATTTAAAGAAGCGTTACTTAATTTCTTGGGAACAGAATTCGACAGCTCAACATCTCGAACACCATCCGGATTAAATGGTAAGCTACTGGCTGAAGCTAATTAAGACGTCAGCTGTCTCTCATAAAACGTATGAACAGATGATATTTTATGACGGTTAAATGTTTTTACCTGCTAAATGTATATACCATAAAATATTTTTAAGCAGGTAAAACAAAATTTTTCATATAAATAGATGCTTCTAAAAGTGTGTAGGTCAGTTCTAAGTTTACGTTAATAGTGTTAAGATGGGCACTCGATTATACTATAAACAATTCATTGGATATTCTGATCCGATTATTGAACAACTTGCTGCTCGTTTCGGTACCTTAAATATAATATATCAGTGTTATTCTGTGTGCTTATCAAATATCATATTTTTTTATAGAACGTTCCTTGGTGATTACTGATGAGCATCCTACAAGCACATATGTTCAAAGCCCGACAGAAGAATCCGATCGCGAGGTTTCTCCAAAACTTGTGGTTGGCACAAAAAAGTATGGCCGTCGTTCACGACCGCAACAAGAAAATTGTCTTGATGAATCAGTTACGGATTCAGATAATACTGACGAGGACCGACATCGAAGCTTGAATGGATGTGACAAACAGGTTTCTTCGGTAAGTTGTTATTGTTAAACATGGAAAACAGCAGTCAGCAACTTATATGAACTTTCTAGGTACAACGCTCATCATCCCAGAGTGATCTTCCTGAAAGTCGTCGTCAACGCTCCTCGCAATATGGAGGTAGCAAACTTAAGCGTTGCGCATCGTTACCAGCAAGAAAAAATCTTCAATTCAAAGTGCTTACTTTAGCAGCAAAAACATCGACGGCGATAACAGAAGCAACACGAGGCGGCAATCAAATCAGTAATACTAACCTTAGAGAGATTCAAAAAGAATGTAGCAGCGTTGAGTCACTCGGTAAGTTATAATTGTTTTTATTTTATGTGCTTGTTGATTAGGATAATACAACAGTTCTATACGTTAGTCCTTGTACCAATAATTGCTCTTATAATCAATGTAAAAAATTGTTGACTTTCAACACTTTAGGGCATCAACTGCAACCGCATTGCAGCTCCGGATGTTACTACAATGGGCGATTAAATTTTAAAGGTTTGTCAATTATTAAAACCGAGGTATTCAGCATTAGTTTCAAATTATATTGAATCACCCAATTAAATTCTATTGGAATGCACTGTTTATATATTGACTATTTCAATTTAAGACTCCTAAGGTTTTAAGGAATTTAAAAATGAAGATTTATTTTGTACTTTGTATTAATTGAGCTTGGGTAAATATTAGGGAGCTTCCTTTGGTATTTTAAACTATAACTATTGTGTACATATACATAAGTGTTTACATAGTTGTCTCTTATTTTTTAATGTATATTTTAATAATTGTACTTTACAGAAGTAACGACTCTGCAGGACTTGGAAACTATTAACGCTAACAATATTCTTGAGACGTGGGAAATGGCAAACGTTGCAAACAGTGCCAGCCTTTTACGTGCGCTGGGCTTTGATGACGACGTGGTGAATATCAACCAACTTACTAAAGTGCTCGAAGATGAGGTTCGCTCTCTGGAGCACGACTCACAATCTAATGTGTTGCGTGCACTTATAGCACTTCAATCAATGGAGTTGGTTTCATTGCGACAGACTTTCCGTCAGCAACACGAGGAGAATCGAAAACTTCGAGCTGACAACAAAGCAGCTAACCAACGTGTTGCTATGTTAGCTATTGAAGTTGACGAACGGCATGCTGTTCTTGAAGAAACTTGCAAGCAAGAAGTGCAACAGTTAGAACAGAGACACGGAATAATGTTACGTGATTTAACTCAACGTATGAGCGCTGATCGAGAACATTGGACAAGTATGTCCACTAGGTTGGAAGACCAAATTAAGATTCTAGAACAGGAAGAAATTAAGCTTAAGACCGAGATGGAGTTGATTCGTAACGAAAACACCGATCTTGAGAAAGAGCAACAAAGGTCACAGTTGCAAATTACTGAGTTACTAGAAAAAAATATAAAATTAAATGAAGAGTTGGCTTCGTTTGAGACTCAATGTCCGGAAATGCAATCAAAGTACAGTCAACATGATGCTACCAACAAGGATAAGCCGTCAAGTGAAGATGAAATACTGCATATTATGGAAAAAATGACAGGGTTGCAAATGGAGAATGCGCAACTGCGCGATAAAACTGATGAGCTTACAATAGAAGTCGAGAAGTTGTACGTTGAACTAGCGCGTCGACCACAAAATAAAAAAACAACGGCTGTTTGCGTGGTTGCGGAGGTACTCGAAAGTGAAGATTTAGAAGCTGTTGGTATAGCTGGATCTGCAACAAAACGGAGAGGTGACTCACCAAGTAAAACTCATATGAATGATGAAAGCCCACGGTTGGGTAAGCAACGTAAGTGCTCGGAAGGCAGCGAAATAAGTGATCATAGCGGTGATTGGTTAGCACTTAACTCAGAGCTGCAACATTGTAAATGTCACGAAGAACAAATAATCAGTATGCGCAAAAAAATAAGGCAATTGGAACAAGATCTGGATACAGCTATATCGAAACGCACGGATAAAGTTGGTAGTGAAAACAACAGCCATTCAATCCCATCAATTGAAACACGCTGCAAAGAACTTGAAAGTAGCCTTGAGCAAATGCAGCGAGCTTACGAGGACTGCGAGGACTACTGGCAGTCTAAACTGAGTGATGAGCGTCAAATGTTTGAAAAGGAACGCCAGATTTATGAAGATGAACAGCTTGAAAGTGATAAAAAATTTACTGAACTCATGGAGAAGGTTCGTGAGTATGAGGAACAGTTTAATAAGGATGGTCGTCTATCTCCTATTGATGAGCGTGATATGCTTGAACAGCAGTACATCGAACTTGAAACAGAGGCCACCAACTTACGAAATAGCTCAATTCGAATGCTAGAGGAAAAATCTCAGCAAATCAATGATTTGCAAAGTGAGATTGAGGATCTGCGTGTTCGTTTAGGCGAGAGCGTGGAAATACTTACTGGAGCTTGTGAAATGTATCCAGAGACAGTGCAGACAGGTGTTCAAATTAGTCAAAGCCCTGCCAGCTCGCCGATTAGTTATTTGTGGCATCAAAGCACTATCCAAGAACCGCTAAAAACTTTCGAAGAATGCATTAAAGATAGCAGCTCGAAAACCTTGCCTTTAGTTGGTTCACCCACGCATAGAAACACAGATCGGTAAGTACTACTACCCACTTATATTTCTTTATATTATTAATTCACAGCAATCATGAGTCCTATTTTTATGTTTACATGTGATTTATTTCTTAACAATATTTAGATTATGTTTATGTTTATGTGTATGTATGTAGCTTAGATAAATTGAACCATTAAAATGACTTAATAAAGAGGAAACTAATTAAAAAAAATCACTGTAATTAAATCTTATATAACGGTTTAATAAAGAAAGTATATTTTGGAAACGTCATCTGAAAATTTTCATTGGATTCTGTTATTTTTGTCCGCTTGAGATGTTTTTGTCTTTGGTATATTATTCCCTGATAGCGTCAGATTTAAAGACAGGCTGATAAACTAATGAAAATATACTCATCAGATAAGCCTCGGAGAAGTATATATTTGTTATTAATCAGCTATGTTTTCAGTTATTATGTCAAGATCAAGTTAAATTCTTTAGGCTTTCATTTGTACGCAATATATCACCAATATTATTACTATTTATATGTTATTATAGACACAGTCTTACTACGTCGGTGACTTCCATCTTTAGTACCACACCGCTTGAAACTGTACCATCAGGACCATCACCCACAAATAGTAATTCGACCTGTGCATCTTCGTTTTGTCCACCATCGGCTATTTGTAAGCCAAAACAAGCGCAGTCAGAGGGAGAAATCGCCGATTGCGAGACGTCGTCGACAGCTTCAAATAAAAGTTTTGACTGCCACAGCGTCACCTCAACTGGTAAAACATCTTGTGTTAGTCACGAAAAGTGCAACAGTCCCAGTATTCTGAAAGACGAACTGAAACGTCTTAAATTTTTCGAAGTTTCACTCAAAGAACAGGTAAGGGATTTGAGTCTGCAACGAGATGGTTTAGTTATGGAACTGCAGCAACTGCAAGAGGCCCGTCCTGTTCTTGAAAAAGCGTATGCGGTAAGACAGTGTAAACTATCTACCAATCAATGTACTTTACAGATATTTGTTTTATTTTGACAGCGAACTACTCATCCTACGCTACAACAACGACTTAATCAACTGGAGTTGCGCAATCGTCATTTACAGAATGTGATCAGACAGCAACAAAAATACACCGAGACACTGATGCAGCGTAAGTGTACAAAACGCATGGCTTTTAGAGGATTTGCTTAAATTTAAACATAATTCATAGAATCTTGGCGACAACATCAAGTGGATCTCAGTGATTTGCATGGAAGAATTGAGGCACAAACCGTTATTCTTTCTGATCAAACACAACGTCTGCAGAACGCTGATATTTTAGTAAAAGATCTATACGTAGAAAATTCACATTTGACTGCAACAGTACAACGGTTAGAACAACAAAGAGCACGTGTTAACCTCATTCATCATCAGCAGCAGCAGCAACACTCCCTCGTTGGGACCGCCTTAACCAACTTATCTGGAGTGCCTTAAGCAACAAGCATAAACTGATAAAACTTGCACAACGAAAGCATAAACACTGAGCATTTTGAAAAGCACGAAATAGTTATACGTGTTAACACACGTGTTTTGCATACTATTAAAATAAGTATGTTTGTGCTACTAAATAATACTCGTATTAGTTCGATGTGCTAAAAATGAGTTCTTAAAAAGCACCACTGCACGCAAATATGTGCTCCTACGAACTGATTTGTATTATAACAATTTACTAAATCTAACTTTATGCATATTTCCAGTTGTGAATGCATATTTGATAAGTACAATGTTGACTTTAATATTTAACCATTGCTATAGTTGACGTTATTTAATAATCATATAGAGCACAGTATTTTTAATTGGTCACTTGCAATAAAACATAAGTTAGACCACATCTATCAAATTTTAGACACCTACGAAGGAATTGTTAATGCTAGGTATAGACAATTAAAGTAAAGAAAATGTTATCCAAAACTCAAAAGACCTGTAAAACGTTTTTCTCAATTTTTATATGTTTTTATTTTGCGTATTAGGTTTATAATTTTCACCTATTTTTTCAAATATTTGTTAACGTTCATGTAATTTATAAATGTGAAATCATTGTATATTTTATATATAAATCAATGCTTGTTTATTTGCGACCGAAATATAAAAATACTTTATAAAAGTATAAAAATAAAAAATGTATTTATTTATTTAAACATATCGTAAAACATAAAATGACGTTTAATTAAACTTAGTCAAGTGGTTGCACATTTTTGTTTACAGTTGTAAATATGGTGCCAGTTGCAAACTGCTTGCTATGTTAAAAGTTATTGTATGGCACTCAAAATATTGTTTAGATTTAATGGAATGGAAAACAGCAACCTCACTACAAAATAATGACTAAACAAGCTTTAAATTCAAATTGATTCAAGTGATGTTCCTGCAAAGGAACAATATATTTAAAAGAGCAATACAAGCTATAAAAGAATGTTAATATCTTTTTGATGAACATGTTCATGTCCATATTGAAAATTTCTTCATATATTTAAGAATGTACCGCAAATCATTTGACGACCCAATTATTGTTAAATTGTGAATTAAAAATTTGAAGACGTCTTTCAAATTTAACAGTGCAATTTTTTTGACATATAATGTCTACTTTTCATTTTAGTGTAAACGTTAAACGCAGATCAATGAAGTAAATAAATTTAATAATCACTATTCGGATGTATTTATTAATATCATTATGCGTCCCTCAATTTCTGATAAATGTTTCACACCAAATTTCAGTGAGAAAAAAATTTTTTTAAATAACAATTCCAGAAAAACAGCTCTGTAAGAACAATATATGTATTACCTAGTAAACTGTAAACTTTTATTTAAACTATTTTTCTCATTATAAATATAAACCATGATAGTTTTTAAAAAATAGTTAATTTTATTATTTTGTCCGTAGAAATATTTTATATTGACTCTTATAAATTAGATATGAAAATCTTCATTAAAACTTGTCCGACTATATAAGGCTCGCCTAGATGCTTCGTTTTTCCTATTCCACTTACAAAGTCCACGTCTATAAAGAATTACTCCCGCAACAGCCAAAGGTACGATTATTAAAAAAGTTACTAATAAAACAATCCAGAAAATGCCTTTACTTTGCGAACCAATCACTAAATGATCACTTGCAACTTTTAAAACTTCTACACCCTTTAGCTCGTTCGGATATTCACACCTTACACTTTTTGAAAGGTTTGGTGTTGTTTTGTTTACATGCTCCATTAAATAGTTAATCATAAATTCGTTTGAGGCATCACAATTCCAAGGGTTACTACGAAGATCAAGTACTTCAAGCTTATCCCAACGAACAATCAACTGTCTCGGCAGAATTGAAAGATTAGCGTTGTTTACATATAACTGAAATAAATACAAGCACAAATTCATATACATATCAAGTTTTTGCAATAACTTTTGAACAAACCTTTTCAAGAGGTGGATAGTCCAAATAGTTGCTTCTTGTTACATTCTTTGCAAGAGAGCATTCATCAATTTCTACCAACATTTTATTATCACTTAAAATTAACTCTGTTAGATCTGAAAATAAAGAATTTTTGTTAAATAAAGAATAATTTCGTTTAAACGTTTTTTTGAAACTATAAGATAATTTGAAATGTATTCTAAGATGCTAAAATACTTATAGGTATAGGTCTTACTTTGCAGCTCACTTAGTGCTCCAGGTCCAATTCTATATATGTCATTCATATAAGATAGACTTAGATATTTTAAATTGTTCATCGGGGGAAACGCACTAAATTAAATGAATTATTAATCATTGCATTTCTCTTATATAATATGTCATACTTTTTTCCCACTAAATTTCCAATTGGATTTTCATCCAAAACAAGACGTTTTAAATTTTTTGCGTATGACAGTGCTTTTGGCACCTCAGTAAAGAGATTTCCAGATGCTATAAGAGTTTCCAAATCTCGAGGACCATGCAAAATTGTTTCGGGTAATGTATTTATTTCCATATATGAAATATCCAAAGTCTAAGATTTAAAGAAACAATTAAAAATAAGATTACGATTAGATATGTTATTGAATAATAATAAAATAGAAATAGAATAGAAAATAGTAGAGAGGTTTATTAAGCAAGTTTAAACCTAACATACATTAAAAGATTTCTACGTACCTTCAGTTCAGATAATCCTGATATTGCAGTTTCTGTTAACTTGTCAATTACTTGAAATGTATTTCCACATAAAATAAGCTCTTCAAGTTGTGGAACATGTTCAAACAAATCGTCATTTAAAGAATGTAGGAGGTTATATCCTAAATTAATGGATTTTAAGTTTTTCAGAGGTTCAAAATCTTTCTCTGAATAGGGTCCTTTGAATACATCAGGAACTAAGGCTTTTGAGGTCAACGAATTGTTCGACAAATCAAGCGTCGCCAGCTCTGTCAAATTTTGAAATGCTCCAATGGATATCGTCTCGATATTATTACTTCCTAAGTATAAACTTTTGAGTCCATATGATGGTAATACAGGAACAGCTGTTAAATTGTTACACTCCATTTTGATGGTTTCAAAAACGGCTTCACAATTTTGTAAAGCCTCCCATTCTTTATCAGAAAACCAGCTATTACGCTTATTTGTGCAGTCAATCAAACTATTGTCAAAATCACAGACGCAGGTAATGCATACTTCACTCTTTAATATTTCTGTTTTTGTCTACAATTATTATAAATAAATTACAATACAGCATAAGTTTTAAACTTTTGACTCCCCCGTAAGTGAGTCATGTTTTATGTTTTTTGCTTTGCAGGGAATGACGAATTTGAAGAAAATAAAGATAGCAAAATTCTTACCAGTATTTGTGGCTTCTCTATTTTTGTTTCATTTTTTCCACATTCTGCTTTTTCAATGTTAAGAAACACCGCCAATAAGAGAGAAAGCCATATTCCCTTAGCCCTTAAAATCATTTTAATTATTTTAGTAGTTATTGGAATAAGTTACCAAAAAAAGTATAATAATAAGTGCACTCTGAAAGTCTGACTAATGACTAAAGGTTTTGTGTTTTAACCAACTTATTTTCAAAAGGTTATCTAATCTTATCGCCACGGAGGTATCAGTAGCAATAAAAGTTTGCAATGTGTAACTAAATTTATTTTGAAGATTCGAAAGCTTTGTATACTTACATTTTTTTTAAAAATGGTGAAACTCCAGACGGTCAGAGCTATATCGAAGTAGCAGAAAACGAAGAAATTAAAAAATTGCTTTTAAATATATAAAAAAATTATTTAATAAAATCCCGCTTTAAAATTTTAAAACCACACTTTGAAGTTATTGAATTTGCATTTGAAGTTAAGTCGAAAATAACTTGTGTGTGCTTTGTCGAAATCTTTTGTTTTGAAATTTTTGGTATCATATATTTTATTTCAGATGAAACTGAATTTGAATTTTTTTGTTTGGCTTATAATAATAAATAATATTATAATATTATTCCTATCGCTTTTATAATTCTTTCAACTACTATTTTAAAATAATAAAAACAAGAAAAATGTATCTAAAAATAAAATGGTACGAAAATAAATATTATTAAAATCGTTATTTTAAAATATAAAATATCTTTGATATAAAAAAATTTCATTTCAAGAGATTTTTACTACTTAAACTACTACTACTACTTAAAATTATAAAAATATTTTAGTTTGCTACACTCTATAAAGTTTCTTTATTACGAAACAATTGAAATTTACATTTGGGAGCTTTGCATCATGTTAAAATAATACATTTTAAAAACTCGGTATATTCCAATCGGTCAAGAACTATTATTTACTAACGTAATGCTTATAACAAGGATTTTATTATTTTTCATTACTAATTTTGATCTCTGTTAATTTTTATAATAATTGTAGACAAAAACAGAAATATTAAAGAGTGAAGTATGCATTACCTGCGTCTGTGATTTTGACAATAGTTTGATTGACTGCACAAATAAGCGTAATAGCTGGTTTTCTGATAAAGAATGGGAGGCTTTACAAAATTGTGAAGCCGTTTTTGAAACCATCAAAATGGAGTGTAACAATTTAACAGCTGTTCCTGTATTACCATCATATGGACTCAAAAGTTTATACTTAGGAAGTAATAATATCGAGACGATATCCATTGGAGCATTTCAAAATTTGACAGAGCTGGCGACGCTTGATTTGTCGAACAATTCGTTGACCTCAAAAGCCTTAGTTCCTGATGTATTCAAAGGACCCTATTCAGAGAAAGATTTTGAACCTCTGAAAAACTTAAAATCCATTAATTTAGGATATAACCTCCTACATTCTTTAAATGACGATTTGTTTGAACATGTTCCACAACTTGAAGAGCTTATTTTATGTGGAAATACATTTCAAGTAATTGACAAGTTAACAGAAACTGCAATATCAGGATTATCTGAACTGAAGGTACGTAGAAATCTTTTAATGTATGTTAGGTTTAAACTTGCTTAATAAACCTCTCTACTATTTTCTATTCTATTTCTATTTTATTATTATTCAATAACATATCTAATCGTAATCTTATTTTTAATTGTTTCTTTAAATCTTAGACTTTGGATATTTCATATATGGAAATAAATACATTACCCGAAACAATTTTGCATGGTCCTCGAGATTTGGAAACTCTTATAGCATCTGGAAATCTCTTTACTGAGGTGCCAAAAGCACTGTCATACGCAAAAAATTTAAAACGTCTTGTTTTGGATGAAAATCCAATTGGAAATTTAGTGGGAAAAAAGTATGACATATTATATAAGAGAAATGCAATGATTAATAATTCATTTTATTTAGTGCATTTCCCCCGATGAACAATTTAAAATATCTAAGTCTATCTTATATGAATGACATATATAGAATTGGACCTGGAGCACTAAGTGAGCTGCAAAGTAAGACCTATACCTATAAGTATTTTAGCATCTTAGAATACATTTCAAATTATCTTATAGTTTCAAAAAAACGTTTAAACGAAATTATTCTTTATTTAACAAAAATTCTTTATTTTCAGATCTAACAGAGTTAATTTTAAGTGATAATAAAATGTTGGTAGAAATTGATGAATGCTCTCTTGCAAAGAATGTAACAAGAAGCAACTATTTGGACTATCCACCTCTTGAAAAGGTTTGTTCAAAAGTTATTGCAAAAACTTGATATGTATATGAATTTGTGCTTGTATTTATTTCAGTTATATGTAAACAACGCTAATCTTTCAATTCTGCCGAGACAGTTGATTGTTCGTTGGGATAAGCTTGAAGTACTTGATCTTCGTAGTAACCCTTGGAATTGTGATGCCTCAAACGAATTTATGATTAACTATTTAATGGAGCATGTAAACAAAACAACACCAAACCTTTCAAAAAGTGTAAGGTGTGAATATCCGAACGAGCTAAAGGGTGTAGAAGTTTTAAAAGTTGCAAGTGATCATTTAGTGATTGGTTCGCAAAGTAAAGGCATTTTCTGGATTGTTTTATTAGTAACTTTATTAATAATCGTACCTTTGGCTGTTGCGGGAGTAATTCTTTATAGACGTGGACTTTGTAAGTGGAATAGGAAAAACGAAGCATCTAGGCGAGCCTTATATAGTCGGACAAGTTTTAATGAAGATTTTCATATCTAATTTATAAGAGTCAATATAAAATATTTCTACGGACAAAATAATAAAATTAACTATTTTTTAAAAACTATCATGGTTTATATTTATAATGAGAAAAATAGTTTAAATAAAAGTTTACAGTTTACTAGGTTAGTAATACATATGTTGTTCTTACAGAGCTGTTTTTCTGGAATTGTTATTTAAAAAAATTTTTTTTTCACTGAAATTTGGTGTGAAACATTTATCAGAAATTGAGGGACGCATAATGATATTAATAAATACATCCGAATAGTGATTATTAAATTTATTTACTTCATTGATCTGCGTTTAACGTTTACACTAAAATGAAAAGTAGACATTATATGTCAAAAAAATTGCACTGTTGAATTTGAAAGACGTCTTCAAATTTTTAATTCACAATTTAACAATAATTGGGTCGTCAAATGATTTGCGGTACATTCTTAAATATATGAAGAAATTTTCAAAATGGACATGAACATGCTCATCAAAAAGATATTAACATTCTTTTATAGCTTGTATTGCTCTTTTAAATATATTGTTCCTTTATAGGAACATCACTTGAATCAATTTGAATTTAAAGCTTGTTTAGTCATTATTTTGTAGTGAGGTTGCTGGTTTCCATTCCATTAAATCTGAACAATATTTTGGGTGCCATACAATAACTTTTAACATAGCAAGCAGTTTGCAACTGGCACCATATTTACAACTGTAAACAAAAATGTGCAACCACTTGACTAAGTTTAATTAAACGTCATTTTATGTTTTACGATATGTTTAAATAAATAAATACATTTTTTATTTTTATACTTTTATAAAGTATTTTTATATTTCGGTCGCAAATAAACAAGCATTGATTTATATATAAAATATACAATGATTTCACATTTATAAATTACATGAACGTTAACAAATATTTGAAAAAATAGGTGAAAATTATAAACCTAATACGCAAAATAAAAACATATAAAAATTGAGAAAAACGTTTTACAGGTCTTTTGAGTTTTGGATAACATTTTCTTTACTTTAATTGTCTATACCTAGCATTAACAATTCCTTCGTAGGTGTCTAAAATTTGATAGATGTGGTCTAACTTATGTTTTATTGCAAGTGACCAATTAAAAATACTGTGCTCTATATGATTATTAAATAACGTCAACTATAGCAATGGTTAAATATTAAAGTCAACATTGTACTTATCAAATATGCATTCACAACTGGAAATATGCATAAAGTTAGATTTAGTAAATTGTTATAATACAAATCAGTTCGTAGGAGCACATATTTGCGTGCAATGGTGCTTTTTAAGAACTCATTTTTAGCACATCGAACTAATACGAGTATTATTTAGTAGCACAAACATACTTATTTTAATAGTATGCAAAACACGTGTGTTAACACGTATAACTATTTCGTGCTTTTCAAAATGCTCAGTGTTTATGCTTTCGTTGTGCAAGTTTTATCAGTTTATGCTTGTTGCTTAAGGCACTCCAGATAAGTTGGTTAAGGCGGTCCCAACGAGGGAGTGTTGCTGCTGCTGCTGATGATGAATGAGGTTAACACGTGCTCTTTGTTGTTCTAACCGTTGTACTGTTGCAGTCAAATGTGAATTTTCTACGTATAGATCTTTTACCAAAATATCAGCGTTCTGCAGACGTTGTGTTTGATCAGAAAGAATAACGGTTTGTGCCTCAATTCTTCCATGCAAATCACTGAGATCCACTTGATGTTGTCGCCAAGATTCTATGAATTATGTTTAAATTTAAGCAAATCCTCTAAAAGCCATGCGTTTTGTACACTTACGCTGCATCAGTGTCTCGGTGTATTTTTGTTGCTGTCTGATCACATTCTGTAAATGACGATTGCGCAACTCCAGTTGATTAAGTCGTTGTTGTAGCGTAGGATGAGTAGTTCGCTGTCAAAATAAAACAAATATCTGTAAAGTACATTGATTGGTAGATAGTTTACACTGTCTTACCGCATACGCTTTTTCAAGAACAGGACGGGCCTCTTGCAGTTGCTGCAGTTCCATAACTAAACCATCTCGTTGCAGACTCAAATCCCTTACCTGTTCTTTGAGTGAAACTTCAAAAAATTTAAGACGTTTCAGTTCGTCTTTCAGAATACTGGGACTGTTGCACTTTTCGTGACTAACACAAGATGTTTTACCAGTTGAGGTGACGCTGTGGCAGTCAAAACTTTTATTTGAAGCTGTCGACGACGTCTCGCAATCGGCGATTTCTCCCTCTGACTGCGCTTGTTTTGGCTTACAAATAGCCGATGGTGGACAAAACGAAGATGCACAGGTCGAATTACTATTTGTGGGTGATGGTCCTGATGGTACGGTTTCAAGCGGTGTGGTACTAAAGATGGAAGTCACCGACGTAGTAAGACTGTGTCTATAATAACATATAAATAGTAATAATATTGGTGATATATTGCGTACAAATGAAAGCCTAAAGAATTTGACTTGATCTTGACATAATAACTGAAAACATAGCTGATTAATAACAAATATATACTTCTCCGAGGCTTATCTGATGAGTATATTTTCATTAGTTTATTAGCCTGTCTTTAAATCTGACGCTATCAGGGAATAATATACCAAAGACAAAAACATCTCAAGCGGACAAAAATAACAGAATCCAATGAAAATTTTCAGATGGCGTTTCCAAAATATACTTTCTTTATTAAACCGTTATATAAGATTTAATTACAGTGATTTTTTTTAATTAGTTTCCTCTTTATTAAGTCATTTTAATGGTTCAATTTATCTAAGCTACATACATACACATAAACATAAACATAATCTAAATATTGTTAAGAAATAAATCACATGTAAACATAAAAATAGGACTCATGATTGCTGTGAATTAATAATATAAAGAAATATAAGTGGGTAGTAGTACTTACCGATCTGTGTTTCTATGCGTGGGTGAACCAACTAAAGGTAAGGTTTTCGAGCTGCTATCTTTAATGCATTCTTCGAAAGTTTTTAGCGGTTCTTGGATAGTGCTTTGATGCCACAAATAACTAATCGGCGAGCTGGCAGGGCTTTGACTAATTTGAACACCTGTCTGCACTGTCTCTGGATACATTTCACAAGCTCCAGTAAGTATTTCCACGCTCTCGCCTAAACGAACACGCAGATCCTCAATCTCACTTTGCAAATCATTGATTTGCTGAGATTTTTCCTCTAGCATTCGAATTGAGCTATTTCGTAAGTTGGTGGCCTCTGTTTCAAGTTCGATGTACTGCTGTTCAAGCATATCACGCTCATCAATAGGAGATAGACGACCATCCTTATTAAACTGTTCCTCATACTCACGAACCTTCTCCATGAGTTCAGTAAATTTTTTATCACTTTCAAGCTGTTCATCTTCATAAATCTGGCGTTCCTTTTCAAACATTTGACGCTCATCACTCAGTTTAGACTGCCAGTAGTCCTCGCAGTCCTCGTAAGCTCGCTGCATTTGCTCAAGGCTACTTTCAAGTTCTTTGCAGCGTGTTTCAATTGATGGGATTGAATGGCTGTTGTTTTCACTACCAACTTTATCCGTGCGTTTCGATATAGCTGTATCCAGATCTTGTTCCAATTGCCTTATTTTTTTGCGCATACTGATTATTTGTTCTTCGTGACATTTACAATGTTGCAGCTCTGAGTTAAGTGCTAACCAATCACCGCTATGATCACTTATTTCGCTGCCTTCCGAGCACTTACGTTGCTTACCCAACCGTGGGCTTTCATCATTCATATGAGTTTTACTTGGTGAGTCACCTCTCCGTTTTGTTGCAGATCCAGCTATACCAACAGCTTCTAAATCTTCACTTTCGAGTACCTCCGCAACCACGCAAACAGCCGTTGTTTTTTTATTTTGTGGTCGACGCGCTAGTTCAACGTACAACTTCTCGACTTCTATTGTAAGCTCATCAGTTTTATCGCGCAGTTGCGCATTCTCCATTTGCAACCCTGTCATTTTTTCCATAATATGCAGTATTTCATCTTCACTTGACGGCTTATCCTTGTTGGTAGCATCATGTTGACTGTACTTTGATTGCATTTCCGGACATTGAGTCTCAAACGAAGCCAACTCTTCATTTAATTTTATATTTTTTTCTAGTAACTCAGTAATTTGCAACTGTGACCTTTGTTGCTCTTTCTCAAGATCGGTGTTTTCGTTACGAATCAACTCCATCTCGGTCTTAAGCTTAATTTCTTCCTGTTCTAGAATCTTAATTTGGTCTTCCAACCTAGTGGACATACTTGTCCAATGTTCTCGATCAGCGCTCATACGTTGAGTTAAATCACGTAACATTATTCCGTGTCTCTGTTCTAACTGTTGCACTTCTTGCTTGCAAGTTTCTTCAAGAACAGCATGCCGTTCGTCAACTTCAATAGCTAACATAGCAACTCGTTGGTTAGCTGCTTTGTTGTCAGCTCGAAGTTTTCGATTCTCCTCGTGTTGCTGACGGAAAGTCTGTCGCAATGAAACCAACTCCATTGATTGAAGTGCTATAAGTGCACGCAACACATTAGATTGTGAGTCGTGCTCCAGAGAGCGAACCTCATCTTCGAGCACTTTAGTAAGTTGGTTGATATTCACCACGTCGTCATCAAAGCCCAGCGCACGTAAAAGGCTGGCACTGTTTGCAACGTTTGCCATTTCCCACGTCTCAAGAATATTGTTAGCGTTAATAGTTTCCAAGTCCTGCAGAGTCGTTACTTCTGTAAAGTACAATTATTAAAATATACATTAAAAAATAAGAGACAACTATGTAAACACTTATGTATATGTACACAATAGTTATAGTTTAAAATACCAAAGGAAGCTCCCTAATATTTACCCAAGCTCAATTAATACAAAGTACAAAATAAATCTTCATTTTTAAATTCCTTAAAACCTTAGGAGTCTTAAATTGAAATAGTCAATATATAAACAGTGCATTCCAATAGAATTTAATTGGGTGATTCAATATAATTTGAAACTAATGCTGAATACCTCGGTTTTAATAATTGACAAACCTTTAAAATTTAATCGCCCATTGTAGTAACATCCGGAGCTGCAATGCGGTTGCAGTTGATGCCCTAAAGTGTTGAAAGTCAACAATTTTTTACATTGATTATAAGAGCAATTATTGGTACAAGGACTAACGTATAGAACTGTTGTATTA
>JAWNNX010000017.1:0-61959 GCA_035044505.1 Zaprionus lineosus
CTTCATATTCTTGGGCTGTCCTATAAATAAGTGAAGTTTAAGGGAAATGATAGACAAAAGCGTGCGTATGTCACAGGCAGGGCCAAATTAATTCATTTGTATGCATTGCTTCGGCCCTAGGGTATCATACGATCGCGCGGTCGTTTTTCAGAGGCCACGAAAAGTAGCAAAACTCTTTTAAATCGCTTCAAAAATCATTTTTCGGCAATGGGTCACACATACCATTGCTCGCTTCTACGGTGTAAAAGTTACATTGGTATGCGTTTATCAGAGGATAGACACAAGATGCCTCGTTGCTCAACTTCATACAGAATCAAAACAAAGCGACCAAGAATTGTACAAAGCTTATGACAGCGTGCGAAGAGGAAGGCGCAATGCTTTTTCCCTTTTTGTTTCTATATTCGTATCGTTGAGCTAAGTCAGTCGGCAACACCCGACAACTCTGCATTGCGCTCAGTACTGAATGAGTTTTAGTTTCCACTCATTATTCACTCATATAAGTGCGCTCGGGTTCAATCTCGTTTACTCTGTGTTTTTTTTAACAGGGCGAACATGTCCATTTTCATGTCTATAGATAAGTTGTCTCTGACCTCAAGGTGGGCTCGGTAATATTAGACCATTAATTATATGTAAATTATGCAAATATCTCAAATAATAATACATAACAACAAAACATTAGCCTTATAGCAAAGTATCTATGTGATCATTTAGCTACTCCTGTCCCTTTGGCCTTTGTAATTTACCTTTTAATTATGCATATTTTTTATTATCGAGCCAATCTCAGGGTTTATTAATTTTATCATAGTTTCCTCTGTAATGTCTATTACCACGGTATTTGGCTGTGCGGTTATTTCAGTGCAACAACTTACAAATTTGCTAATGGCATCTTTCATTGTGCTAAAAGTAACAGCCTGCATGATAAGTTTTACCTTATCGATTGAGCATTTTTGAGTGATTGCTTTGACTCCTTGCTGGGTTACGAATTTTCTAGTTTTTTCTACTGAAATGTCATCTACGACGCATGTATTTTCTAATGATTTTGTCAACTGCTCAACTTCTGTTGCGTATTGGTTGGCAGTTTTGTTGTTGTAGGTTCATCAGTTTTGCTGAGAGTACTTCTATAGTTTTCCCTTTAACATCGCATTTTCGGGATATAATCCTAGAAACCGTAGTTTCATTTCTGACCACATTTCTGGCGCCACCTATTAGCTTGGTTTTAATTGAAATTACAGCTGTCTCTTCGTGTTCGCCTTTTAGCCTGTTTATTAGACCGAATGCGTCGAATAAGCCGTCTAAATGTTCAATCTTTCCATCAAAGACAGGAATTATCTTAGACGATGTGTGTATGAATTCGATTTCGGTCTGGGCCATAATGTTTAATTTCTGCTCTATTACGTTTGAATTGTTTTTTTTTTTTTTTTATTTAAAGCATATGAGGAACCTAAAAACCTCTTTGTAACCTTATATCTCTATTCATTCAGCCCCGAATGGGCACGCCAGCAAACCGAGGTTAACTTTCACAACTCTTAAAACTAATTAACAATTAAAAATAAGGAAGAAGAAATGATTATCATCTTCTGTTGGTTCTTTTTTTGGAGATCTAAGTATGAGATCTTTTGGTTTTATCCTTTTCAACCTTCCCGGTGGCAGTGCTTTTGAGAGGACATGCGCCAGCCGACTTCTGTGTACTGTGAGTCTGTCCTGATATCGACTGGAGTGCCTGTTGATCTCGTCGAAGACCGTAGTGAGGTTTTTATGCAGGGTAGTATTTCTAACATTTCACTCACACCCAGTGAATATTCTCATAGCTCTATTTTGTACAAAATGTTTTCTTTCGATCTGCTTGTCGCATGCAAGGCCCCAGATTTGGCATTCATATTTCCATATTGGTGAAATTATGGTTGAACTAGTGTCGGTGTCTGTGATGTCTAAATCAGACATCAAAACAGCATGAATTGTAAGATTATTTAAATTCCTTAAATTCCCTAAATTCCTCCTCTATCTTGGAGTCCACAGTATTTGACTCTTCTTGAGCGTCCGAGTCAACTGACAATGAGGTATTTAGTATAGTTGGCACTGTTATGCTCAAACTATATTTTTCTTTTATTGATATTAAATGGAATCTTAGTCTGATCAAAAATTTTGACACTAGTGACCAATGATCCCCATTTAGTACCTCTCTTTTGTCATAAATTAGTAAACGTGCATGATAATTGAAAATAATAATCGGATTGGCTAAAATAGACAATCAATGAAATAAAATATAGTGTTTTTGGGATAGGTAGAATATTACTGATTTACAATAATTTATCAGCCATATGTTTTTAGTAATAGCCTGTTAGTTGGTTAGTAATTTTTTTTTAGCAGCGCTTTCGCGCATTCCTTTTAGAACTTAAAGTTAGTGGCGATTGAGAGCTGTATGCTCAAATTAGCAGCTTTAAACGCGTTTCTCCGCACTTTTACGAAAATGCTTGTTGCTATCTATCAACAAGTGGCATCCCTCCTTCTCGGATGTTGTGGTTGTCTCGCACTTTATTAATTCCTGTTGCGCTTCATTTTCTCCTGTTTTTGCCCTGTACTCAGCTATTGTGAGTGGGCGTGGTCTAGCGGTGGGGCACACCTTTAGGGCGTTTTTTAGAGTCGGTGCGTCCTTTTGCTCGATAGGAGCAATCTCTGGTGGCTCGACGTCGCTCATGACGTAGCTCATGTGGTCCACGTCAGAAAAGGGTGTTATGCCTGGTGCCCAGGCATTATTGGTGAACCCCTGATGCAAGTAAATCGGCTTAAGTATTTGATTTTTTTTTTATGTTAGTTGGTGCTGCCGCTTTTGTTGTTATTGGTGCTGTCGATACAATTTCGATTCTGACACACCTCACATAAATGTGGATTTGAGGCTCAACTGCGACACAGACTACGCATCCCGTTTAAGAACGGGAGCAGCATTACATATTTGTTTCCTATTTCATAGTTTACGAAGTAACATCTTTTTTTTATATACATATGTTATACATTTTTATATTTTACATATATCTGTCACGGTCGCCATGTAATGGTTCACTTGTCTCCTTTTGAACGAATGCTCTGGAGTTTTATTAACTTATGTCTAAGACCGCAAAAGGCGCTGCCAGTGCAGCCGGCAGCGGAGCAGTCGCGATTATCTGCGAAGGTAGGTAGCGGCGTATACGTTGTTTTACAGCATTGAATATTATGCTCATAAAATAAGCAGGAGCAACACCTCATAGCAAATAAGTTCGTTTCTAACTACTACTCTAACTCATGCTTGTGGTAACGTTTACCTGGCCACAATATTCGTGACTAGCAACAATTTGAAAGTTTCTCAATATATCATAGACTGCAAACAGCATAGGAGCTGCCTCTTTTTTATGTGTCCTAGTGCAGGATCATACTGGACAAAGTTGTGTTACTATACTTAGTCAGTTCTGTGACAGCTGGCACCACAGCTTACGCCACAACGGTGCTATAGCTTTCAATTGGCATGCCGCTGGATAATCTGCCGCTGAGCTTAGGGTGACTGCAAATGCGGCAGTATTGAAGTTAGGAGATTAGCGTTTTCTGCAGTTTTCACATAGTACTACATTATTAGCCAAGAATTTTGGTGCCAACTACGTGTTCTTAGCCACGTTTGTCGTGCAAGGGAATGACCGCCCTGTATCAAAGATTCTGATTCATCAACCGAAGCACATTTTGATCTTTTTGTGTTTCACGCAAAAATTTAATTAGTTTCCTATTGTAATGGTCCCTTTTTATTAGACGCTACTGCATGTAAGCCAGTTCATTGCGCTTGGCTGCAGCTTCACTGACTGCTCCTCCATTCGTTTCATGAGCTTACTCTGAGTAAGAAAATCAACTTTTTGTTCCTTCGCTAGTTGTGCATGTAGCCGTGTCGTTGCCATTCCAAGCTTCACTGGGCGATCGGCCTCCCTCTTCTCTAATTTCGCAACCCGATTTTGCAACATTTCTAGACTAGGCGAACGTCCCCGTTTACCCGGACCTTGCGAACTGTCGCTTTCATTAATCAAATTTGAGCATTTATTGTCAAGGCAAACTGATTTCAACGTAGACACATATGCCTTTAGGTTCGAAGCACTGTTAATAAGTTTGACTTTATGTCCCAATCAACGTTTATTATTTCAAAACTGTGTTCCCACTGCCGTCTAACAGTCACGAACCTCAGGAGAAGCGTAGATTTGAAATAAAATTTATTTATTGCAGTTTTTCCACGATAGTAGTAAAACTACTTATATTTACAAGTAGTTACAGTTTGTTAATTACAAGCTACGAGCTAATTTACATGAACATATATTAACCTTATGGTATATTTGGTTTAATGTAAAACACTTCGAGCAAATGCTTCCCTTAGCGATTCGACAATTAAAAGAACAGCATCCAAGTGTTGCTACCTTCCGCGACACGACAATATATAAAAAATTTCGACAGATTAATGATGATAACTGCCTCATAACTTATATGCTATATGCAAAGGGAATTTACACAACTAAAGATACATTAAGGGATGACGAGGAAAAACCAGTAGTTTTATAAGCTTGCAAGCACAAGACGACGCGAGTGTAAAGAAATTAAATTACAGACAGTTTTTCCTTGTCGGGCGCAAGGTCAATTGCGTCGATATTTGGTTTATTCATTTATTATAAATTTGTTCCTTCTAAATAAATAGCAACATTTGTTTAGATGCTAACAACGGATGTTGCTGAGAGAATCGCAACACCGATTGACGCAACATAACTCCTCCCTGGGCTAAGCAGAAGCCGTCCTCGGTTTCTAGGGTTAGCAGCATTTTCCTAAGTTCGATTGCTGTCTTTTACCCGTTACTGGCGGCGGCTCGTTCTAAATCGGTTTTCTTAAATCTATTATTTTGCTTACAAACTATTTGATTAAATCTAATTTGTGAGACATTCAATTGCCATTTGTATATTTTTTTATTTAAATGAAAAACAGTTTAGAATTTATTTAATAAAAGTTTTTGTTTTGTTTGCCAGTGTTATAGACTAAAATCTTCAAAGTTTTAGCCAAGTTTTTATTTTCTATGAATTCTGCATTTTTTATTGCTAGTTAACAATTAGTTATTTAATGATAATTTATTTTAAATTGTCCTTCTGGACCACCCTCCTTTTAATAAGAACTGTTGTCCCCAAATCAGCTTCTATCACCTGTTCCGAACAGAGGGGGGATAATTTATTTCCTAATCTTCTATTCGACTTCTACATTAACTTGTTTTAACATATTTTCTAGCGCTTTTAGCAGCTTTTCTTTAATTCTACCTGTAAAGTCGGCAGGAGCCGAGTGAATAACCTCAATAGGTTTTTTGTTTGTAACAGAGTGTATAGATCTGTTGTATTGGATAGTGGCTATCTGTACCATTTCAACCGTAGCAGTCGACTCTTGACCCATTCTGAGACAGCGAACAATGTCCCCTAAAGTGCCATGAAATCGTTCGACCACGCCGTTTGACGTGCTGTGGAGCGGTGGAGCATTTGCTACTTCAATGTTAAAATTTGTAAGCAATATTGACTTAATCGTTTGAGAGTTTAACGATTTTTCATTGTCACAATATATAGTTTTTATTTTAGGAAAGAAATTTACCAATTGCAAAATTGGAGTTTTTATGTCCAATATTGCCCGAAAGGAAATAGGTCGAACCACTGCTAACTTAGAAAATCCGTCGACACAAGTCAAAAAATATTTTTTGCCAGTTTGGTACAAATCGATGTGTAAAATTTCTCCCGTATATGACGGGATAGGTGTTTTACCCATTATATGTTTGACAGGGTGTCTATCGTGCTTCCCCATGGAGCATATTTTACAGTTTGCGGCTATTTCTTTAGCCAAGCGGTCCATTTTTGGGAAGAAATAGTCCCTGAGAACTTGTTTCACGTTTTCTTGGGCTGCCCTATAAGCCCTATTGTGTTCTGTAAACATTATTTCCCTTTGCTCGGTCGGGTTTGTAATATCAACAACGAGATTTTTTGAATACCTAAACGAGGTTGACGGGAAGGCGTTGATCAATTCATGTTGAATAAAGGCAAGGATTGGAAGCTGGCAGTGGATTGCATTTACGATATCCGCATTGACTACATCAAATAATGTTTGAAGCAAGGTATTTCTGTCTATAAATTGAATAACGTGACGAATCGGCTTTTCTGTTGTTTCTATAGTGTATGTAAAAGACTCCTCACTATGAATTGTGGCTATATCTGATAATGCAGTATTTTCCAGCGCATTTACATTTTGGCGAGATAGGGCATCTGCCACGAGGTTCTCTTTCCCAGGTTTGTAAATAATATTTGCGTTATGCTCATCAATAAATGCCTTCCAGCATTTTAGTTAAGCATTAGGATTATTTTCCGACACCGCAAACGTCAAAGGTTGGTGGTCAGTAAATATATTTAGATTTTTTACTCCATACAAATAATGTCGGAGATTTTTTAAGGCCCAAACTATGGCCAGAAGCTCTCGCTCATTCGTAGCAAAATTAGTTTCGTTACCCCGTAAGGTCCGGGATATCATGGTTATTGGCCGTCCGTTTTGGGACAGAACAGCGCCTAAGCCGTGACCGGACGCGTCTGTGGTCAGATCGAAAGGTTTTGCATAGTTAGGGTATGCTAGCAACACATCTTCGGACATAAGAATGTCTTTCAGCTTATTAAAAGTGTCAAGCTGATCATTTGTTAGTTCAATTAGAACCTTTCTCGAATGGTTTGCGCTTATTTTGCCGTTTTCGCCCTTACGGAGATCGGTTAGGGGCTTTGAGATCATTGCGAACCCGCGAATAACTATAATAACTGGCTGTTTTAGGGGGCAGGAAATCTTTAATGGCCTTAACCTTTTCAGGAGAAGTTTGAATACCACCTCTACCAACAGTGAACCCCAGATATTCCACGCTTTTTTTGAAAAACTTGGATTTTCCTTGAGACACTCTCATTCCTGCGTCATGAAGGCTCCTAAGGACCTATTCAATGTCTGTGATATGGTCTTCCTTGGTTTTGGAAAAAATTATAACGTCGTCCACATAAACATAGCATGTTTTTCCTATTTGCTCCCGGAGAACGTTATCAATTGCCCTCTGAAATATACTGGGTGCATTCTTTAGGCCAAATGGTAGTCTGCAGAATTCGTACTTTCCATTATTTATTGAAAACGCAGTTTTAGCTCTGTCCTTTTCTACCAACTCAATTTGGTGGAAACCTGATTTTAAATCCAATGTTGTAAAGTATTGTGCTTCACCAATATTAGATAGAATTGTCGGGATGGTTGGGATTGGGTACTTATCATCCGTTGTTTTCTTGTTCAATTTTCGGAAATCGCTTTTTAGCTTTTGGCCCGATTCATCTGAACCCTTTTTGTCGACGACCCAAATTGGATTATTGTAGGGCGACTTTGATGCCCTTATTATGCCATTAGCAAAGAGTTGCTTTATCTCTCCGTTGACAAAGTCAGAAACTCCCATTGGGTATGGGTATAGTTTTGAATACACTGGCTCGCCGTCCGTTGGGATAGTAGCGACCGTGTTTATGTTGTAGGGTAGGGACTCGTTTGGGTCTGAAAATGCACCAGCCGTTTGGCCGATCATTTCGTCAAATTCTCTCTTGACTACAAGAGGAATGTCGGAGTCATCAATATTCATAAAATTGACATCTGGGCGTTCTGCAAATTGTAGCGGTTCCGATCCGCTGTCGTAAGAGATGCGATTGCTAGCTAGGTTTATTTTTGCGTTTACTTGTTTTAACAAGTCTAACCCGACTATGGCGTCAAAACCTTTAATTTTGTCCAGCACAAAGAAATATGATTTTACGTTAAATAAATGAATGAGGCAGTTATGCGTCACTTTCATTTGCCCGTGGATGGAGTTTACGAGGAATTGCTTTTTGATCGGAACAAAATGAGAAAGCGTAGAGAGGGGGTTGATGTAATTTTTCGACGCGCCTGTATTAATTAGTAGCTTTATGGTTTGCCCTGCGACCGTGCGTGTAATGTACGGGAGCAGGGAGCTACCCCTAAAAAATTACAGTTCTCGGATCCCGAAATGTCGTCTTCAATTTCCTCGAGGGTCTCTTGGGCGTCTCTATAATAACTATCTTTCTTTTTCTTTTGATATAAATTGTAAATTTTCTAACCGCTCTGCATAGAGAAGTTGCCCGAATTTCCAGTTGTTTTGTACATTAGGGAATTTTATCTAAAGCGCGATGACGGATCGACGTCCATTGGCTCAGGGGCGTTACTCTGTTGTCTTTGTGGACGCAGTTTAGCGCCACCTATTGCCAAGGGCTGGCCTTGTGGCTCAGCTTGATTTTTTTTAAAATGAGGGTGCCTTTTCTGAAATCCCTGTTCGTCTTCATATTGGTAAGGGCCGCGTTGCCGTGACGTTTCTTTTTCTTTTTGGTTGCCCTCGGAATGTTTTGCAAAATTGGCTGCGAAAAAACTCCTGTGGTTACTAGCCTCCGCTTCTTGGGCTAATACTAAAGCCGTTGGCAGATCGGCAGGTTGAGCTGGAAAAACGGCCCACCTAAGGAATTTTTTCAGCCCAGAAACAAATGCATGAAGTGCATCGTTTCTAAATTTTTCATTAAGTACCGTGGCTGCGGATGCGTCATAAGCCATAATTGTTTTGTTAGTTAGCAGAGTCAACTTTTTTTCGACCTCTTCGTAGTATTTCAGTAAAGGCATGTCACCTTGTCTTCAAATACTGAGTTGTTGCTGCACTACATGTATGGGAGTTTTGTCCGCGTACGTAAAGTCCAGCTTAGCAATTATTGCCTGGAAGTTCACCGCATCTGCAGATACCCTTATTTTATTCCTTAAAATGGCAACTGCTTGGTAATGCCGTGAGCTGCCCTGGTAAGGTTCAAAAACCTTACAAGCTACATGTGCGGCTTGTCTCCAAGATACATATGCTTGTTGACTTCCGTCGAAATCAGGCAAAGATTTTATTATTTCCAGTGACTCATTGCACTCTAGGCCTAGCACTATTTCCACTGGAGGATAGACTTCTATTTGTGGGGCGTTCACTTTTAAGCTATTTACTTGTTCTGTTAGCGCTTTTATTTGTTGCTCGAAAAATTTTTGTTGTTATTGCAAGCGAGCGCACAAGCTTTGTTCTAGTTCTGCTCTAAGTTGTTCACCCATTTCTGTGTTATTTAAAGCTCCTGAGTATGATGGAATGACGTCATTGGATTCGTCCTGATCAGATGATACTTTTAAATTACACATGAACTCATAGTAAGCACATTGGGGAGGGGAAAAATATTTCGATATTTTTTTTATTTATAATTAATAAGTAGCTTAAGTTCTCCTAACACTGGCATTCACTTTTTGTATGCAACTTACATTTAAATTTTGAGAGAAAGAAAAAAAAAAAAAATGGCCAGAGAAAGTTTCACTTACATGATTTTTATTTAATTTTGCAGCTATGACCGATCCAGAGAGCCAGGTTACAGGGGTCCTCTTTTGAAAGTGTTGCTTCCTTTGCGCTGCTTAAGCCGACCGCTTGGTGACACAATTGTTGGTGGACACTTGTCTTTGTTTCTACTCGTGGCTGCGAGTTTTTTTTATAGCCCTTACTTTGAGCTTTCGGGGGTTTTATTTCTCTTTTGAGAGAAAAAAAAAATTTATTATATGCACTTCCCTCTTTTTTTTTTAAATATATTATTTTATATATTTTTTCGTTGGTTTTACTGCATAGTTTGCACTGAAGTGGTGGGTAATTTATTTTAAACCCGTTGGGCGCCAGTTATTTAGTTGTGTTTATTTATTAAGTTATTTAATATTAACATAGATTTCTAACTATTGTGAGTAAATTATGTTTTGGAGTCGGGAGCCAGGCACGTCTGCTCCGTTTGAGGTAAAGCTTAAGAAGACCGTCCTTTGAACTCCCCAAATCCCAGCACAGCTACCGGGCGGCATATTCCGCTGCAGAGAGGCTGTAGCGGGACCTCGATCGGCTATGCTTTACAGATGCATTTTGAGTGCATTCTCAGTGCATCCGATGAGCGGCTCCAGGTCGGTTGGTTGTTGACCTTTTCGTTGCGATCTCCTTACGCGTTCTTCCGCGCCTTTGCTTCTTATCCGTTGTTAGCAACATTTGTTTAGATGCTAACAAAGGATGTTGCTGAGAGAATCGCAACACCGATTGACGCAACATAACTTGCACACTAATGCGTTTCTTTCCTATTGCTATACAAATTATTTGTGAGTATGCGAGTGCGAATGGAAGAAATATTAACCAAATCAATATTTACAACAAGTGCCTAAGCAGACACTTGCCAGACTTGACTAGCTAAATCATTTGACAACATAAAGAAGTTTAATGTCTATCATTTGCTTCTTAGCCGCTCTTAGCTCAATACTTCTTAATTATAATAATCTATAAATATTTATTTTCCAACTCAAATGGTGATTTTTTATTATGAATTTTACATTTTATTATAATCCGACTCTGATTTGAACATCAATGTATTAAGCTTCTATAATACGAGCGTTCAATGGTAGTAGGTATGCGACTCGCTGACAAGAAGTTCTTTGCCTGGCATAGCTTTGTCAAAATTTCACTTCAGTACAAATTGTGTAGTTGCATTTGGCCTGCCCCTGAGATACACACTACTGCACTTGCGTATATGAATCATCGACGCAGATGCTAGTATTTGTGAATATCAAACTTTACGACTTGTATTGCATTCATGTGTGGTACCATTGAAAATAAGTATGCGTTAAACATTACCCTGTATATACTATAGATAGTTGCATAGCATTTACATCATGATCTTTACACCAATGGAATAGCTGGCGGGATTGAATGTATTATATTGGTCAAAGGAATTAGAAGTGAATCTTCGAAAATATTGCTTTTGTCCCTAATTCTTAATATGTGGTAGCATATAACACTCTAAGTTGAATACAATCTTAAAGGAATATAATCGAAATGCTGAAATGAGACAGAATACGGATCAAAATACAAAATAGGCGAGGGTTAGTCAATGCTAGAATACAAAATATATTTTTCTGTATCTTGCTTACATTTTTGCTTTTGATTTGTATTTCCGTTTCGACTTTGTTTCACACAAATCTTAATATCTTAAAGTTCAGATATAACAAAGATGCAACTTAGCTTTTCAAATTATTTTCTCGTAAGAAAACTAAAAAAATTATTTATAGCGGGCAATCCCTTACCATCAACTCCACTATTGCGTCTATTGACCTCGCAGTGAACTGTTGCCTGTATATTATTGTCACAGAAGAAGTGGCCTTCTTGTAAGTGAGAAGAAAGAACGTTGTGCAGAAAGAACGTTGGCACTTTGATTTGCTAGCCTTATTACTCTACTGTAAAACCTACAGCATGCTATATGCAATGCGCGGTACTATAGATATAAAATTTACTTCCTTCATTGATGTGTTTAGGCAACTTGAAATTGATGTAATTAACAGGTATGTGTATCAAAAAATATATTTTCTAGAACAGAACTAATGCATTGATTTTTTCCAAAAACTGTTCAACAAATACTCTTTCTACCCTTTTACCACCGTAATAAATACATAGTTGCAGAGTCTCCAGAGATAACACAGGAATTTTAGCAACCACCTGTAGGTCGGATACATTTTTTATTTGGACGGTCTTTTAATTTCAATTATTGCATTCATAAATTTACCATGCAAAAAACTAATTTCTATCCAACAGTAAATATTTTTTTTTACAACAAAAAGTCTTGTGGTTTTTATTATGATGGATAATAACAACACAATTTATTCAGTTACAAACACAAAACTAATAATCCACAGCTTTAAACAGTTAATAAGGCTGAGAAAATATACATACAAAACTTTAAATAATAACCAGCCTTTCCAACTAATATTCAAGGATGCTACTTCTTCTGGTCTCGCCAACTACCGTCTTAACTTACCCGCGCTTGCTGCAGTAGCTGTGACCAATGCAGGATAAGAGGCTGGCCCTTCTCGTTTTCATTTTAGGGTAAAGAAAATACTAAAGATGATTAATACTAACGGTTCTGCCATAAGATTTTTCTGTATCATTGGTGTAAATGCAGGACACAGTAGCAGCGATCTTCCAAATGGGTAAATAAACTATTCTAAAAAGCGCATTATTTATAGCTTGCAGAAATTACAAATGTTTCTTATGTAAAAAAAGTTGCTTGATAGCTTAAAAATATATAAAATAAAATACTTATTTTTTAAATTTTCTTCTGTTTGCAAATTGGTGTTCATACATAAATGAGTCTCTATACCATTAATTTTTATACCAGGAAAATAATCTTATTAAAGTGAGATACTTCGAATTATTTATTAATCTATAGAAAATTTTTTTAATAATATATCAAAAGTAAATAAATAATTATTATATTTTTAGCAATATAAAATAGACAATAAGAATAATATACATATGTACGCCACTGTTAAAACAATTGATCAGAAACGGTATTTGGCAAAATGAAAAGAAAATTGCATATATAAGATTAAGTTAAAATAATATTTAACACTTCTTAAGCCACGAATAATATCAATTATAAGATTAGGTAAACCTAAAGCGATGACGTAAATTTATTTCCATTTAAAATCACATGAATAATTTTCAGCATATCAAAAAACGACAGATACATTGAATTATTTTAAAGAAATACGGAGCTCTTAACCAATGTCTGCAATTTTGTGATATTAATATATTTTTACATATCTAGACATATTCAGTTTCATATATTTATAACTATGTTCCCTTAGGACAAAGAATCTAATTGCAAATTAATTAAAGAAAATTACACAATGTATTGATTTTGTGTAAGAAATGTTCAAAACATTATTATATTTGAATATTAAGCACTCCTGTATTTTAAGCCCTATTTAATTTGTTTAAATTATTTGAGCAGTAGGTAACTGAATAGATTATAGATATATATTTAAATTCAGCTTCTTCAAACTGGAAAGAAATTTTATATGTGAACAACGCATGCTCTAACGAGGTCTATTGGAATATATTTTAATCAGACTGTTTCCAAACGTTGCTTTCGTAAGCTTACAATTATAAAATTTACTGAAGCTACTAAACTTAAATCTCCTTGCCTAGTACGCTGTTAATTCTTTTGTGTTGGACAATAAGGAAGCCATAGAGCTGAAGCATTATTTAACAAATCTGTTTTTCACAAAATATATAAATAAAAAATCAATATACCAGTATGAACAAATTGCACGAATATCTTGGATTTACTGGCCGTCTTCATGAGTGGAGGGAAAATTGTAAAAATAAATTAAGTTTTTTAAATCAAAATAATGATGTCAACATATTTGAAAGCACTAAAAATGTCATTAGAAATATGTTTCAAAGAACCTCAAGTGAATCTTTCGATTATTCTCATATATACAGGTAAGCTAAATACAAAATAGTTCACTATCAACATTCTAAACGCTTTGTTTTAAATAATTATTCTCGATTTTCGCATGGTAATTAAACTTATGAACATACTTTGGAATAACCCTGATGTCATTAAAATTTCCAATATATTTTGTATAGTAGCGACATTAAAATCGGAAATTCTCATGGTTTCTTTAAAGCGTTGACCATGTTGTTTGATGGGTCAAGTTTTCGATCGTTTTAATATGAAAAATATAAACTACAAAAATCAATTTTGCTTCTTGGTCTGTTGTGAATGGTATAGATATCTGTCTGTTTAAAAACAATTAAACTTAAATAAAAAATAGGTCTTTAAGATATTTGGTGTTAATAATTTTACCTCGATAAAAACAATGAGCAAAGCAAAATGATCAAGTTGTACTCAGTTGTGTTAATTTTTAGAAAATATAAATATAATTATAACAATATTCTTTTTCACACAAATCTGATGGAAATAATAATTCTTAGTTTTTTTAATTAACCCATATAAATAATAATACAGTCATAATTATTTTAAAAAACCATCTATCAATGTTAGTATATTCTTTTTTTTTTAGAGCAGAAAACTTACGCATAGCATTCTTTGTGGGAGGGTTAACATATATTTCTCTTAATGATCCGCGCTAAGTGAATTATTAATTATGAATTTAACGTTTCACTCAAATGACATACCTTGTTGTTGTGTTTCGCATCATATATGTCAGCTCACCAACGATTGACCGGCAGTTTTCTTCATCACTTTTTTGTGTGAAAATGAGAATGGTGCACAAGGACTTGATGGAACTCGATATAAAAATAACAATTCAAAAGTGTCACCACAGAAAATATGTTAACTGTAAAGAATTGCATCAACTATAAAATGTACAATAGAAAGTTGATTTTTTTATTCTTTAAAATAATTGCAAGTAATTAAAATGTTTAAGGAATTTTATTAATAGACGTCTCGAAGCATTAACTAAAACTTGTTTTGGAATTTAAAAGCCAATATGGACGGATACATTGAAAATGGTTTGGTAGCTGGGTAATTGATATTTATCATACTTTTTTAAAGTCCTTAATCTATCTGAGAGCTTGAGTGGTAATAATGCCAGTTATCAGTCATATGTGATAATTTAGGACTTTTATTACGATGATATTTTTAAATTACCTGTTTCCTCTAATGCTAACGATTTGAGGAAATGGAATTGCTAAAATTTTAAGTTTTTTGTGCAAGTCCACATCTTTTAATAAAAATATTTGCTCTGGCGTTAAAAATACATTTCTAGTGTTTTCACAAGCAATGGTCTATCGTCAGCGAAAGTGAAAACTGAACAAAACTTATGATATGTGCAGCAGCAAATAAAACGAACCAATGAAATGTAACTAGTTTGTATATGTATAAGATAAAGTTCAACAATTTTTGCGAATGAGAAAAATCGGTCGCAAATGTCTCATTGACAAATTACTTGGGCTACCGCTAAACTTTCTTGAATGTTGTTACAATATAAGGATCAATTTTACTATCATCGTTGAGAAATGCTAAAAACTAGATCTTTAGTTCTTATGTGACATGCCATTGTGTCTGGACTTCATTCTACAGTTATTCAGTCTACACTGTACCGGAGTGGTACTACGGATAATTCGCTCTATCTGCTAGCAAGCACATTTCTATGTTATTCGATGCACCTCCAATCAGGTCCATTTATCTCACTGGAAAAAATTTTAACACTCACGAGAAAAGAGGATTCGACGAACAGGAGACAGAAAATGTAATAAAACTTACCATTCGACTTTAAACAGCAAATTTACCTCATTTGGTCGAAATACCTTCTGGTATTTCTTTTCTAAGGAAAGACAAATTTATGTAGGGGTCTCTCGAACCCTCCTGTGGGAAACGCTGATCTCGAGCAGACACTTATGCGATGGATGAAATTCATGATGAACACAATGTTCAACCATTTCCAAGAAATTATAATGTTCATGCTCGAAATTAAATTCATAAATACCGTACATAAATACCTTGGGATACGACTTCATCCATGCGATCCACCATAGCGATAGGCTTAGAGGCGTAGCAGAAGTTATAATCAGAAGAGGTCAGAGCTACAAGGAGCTTAAATCTGCTCAATCGGTTCGACTGCAATGTGCAAAAATACTTTTGATCACAGCAGGCAAAATTACAGTTGCCGCAGCCTACATGCACCCCGGGTACATAGTCACGTAAGTCAACCTGAATAACTGGATGACTGCTTGGGACCCATTAGGCAGTTAACCCAATATTCTACGTCGTAATATGATTTGCGTTTGCTCGAAGCAAGGATTAGTAAAAGTAAATAATAATTAAAGCATCGACTTCAGTTTTTGAAACGGTAGCTCCTAAAAGCAGATTTTTATAGTATTTAACAATTTCGAATAATACGTTGGAATAAAGTTTAATAAGCTTCAAATTCTTTAAAATGGTGGTCAATTGTAACCTAATATTATACAATAATCTTATGCAAGTGAGATACTTAGAATTATTTATTGATCTAAAAAAAAATTTGATAGTAATATAACAAAAGTAAATAAATAATTATTATATTTTTAGCAATATAAAATAGACAATAAGAATAATATACATATGTACGCCACTGTTAAAATAATTGATCAGAAACGGTATTTGGCGAAATGAAAAGAAAATTGCATATATAAGATTAAGGTAAAATTATATTTAACACTTCTTAAGCCACGAATAATATCAATTATAAGATTAGGTAAACCTAAAGCGATGACGTAAATTTATTTCCATTTAAAATCACATGAATAATTTTCAGCATATCAAAAAACGACAGATACATTGAATTATTTTAAAGAAATACGGAGCTCTTAACCAATGTCTGCAATTTTGTGATATTAATATATTTTTACATATCTAGACATATTCAGTTTCATATATTTATAACTATGTTCCCTTAGGACAAAGAATCTAATTGCAAATTAATTAAAGAAAATTACACAATGTATTGATTTTGTGTAAGAAATGTTCAAAACATTATTATATTTGAATATTAAGCACTCCTGTATTTTAAGCCCTATTTAATTTGTTTAAATTATTTGAGCAGTAGGTAACTGAATAGATTATAGATATATATTTAAATTCAGCTTCTTCAAACTGGAAAGAAATTTTATATGTGAACAACGCATGCTCTAACGAGGTCTATTGGAATATATTTTAATCAGACTGTTTCCAAACGTTGCTTTCGTAAGCTTACAATTATAAAATTTACTGAAGCTACTAAACTTAAATCTCCTTGCCTAGTACGCTGTTAATTCTTTTGTGTTGGACAATAAGGAAGCCATAGAGCTGAAGCATTATTTAACAAATCTGTTTTTCACAAAATATATAAATAAAAAATCAATATACCAGTATGAACAAATTGCACGAATATCTTGGATTTACTGGCCGTCTTCATGAGTGGAGGGAAAATTGTAAAAATAAATTAAGTTTTTTAAATCAAAATAATGATGTCAACATATTTGAAAGCACTAAAAATGTCATTAGAAATATGTTTCAAAGAACCTCAAGTGAATCTTTCGATTATTCTCATATATACAGGTAAGCTAAATACAAAATAGTTCACTATCAACATTCTAAACGCTTTGTTTTAAATAATTATTCTCGATTTTCGCATGGTAATTAAACTTATGAACATACTTTGGAATAACCCTGATGTCATTAAAATTTCCAATATATTTTGTATAGTAGCGACATTAAAATCGGAAATTCTCATGGTTTCTTTAAAGCGTTGACCATGTTGTTTGATGGGTCAAGTTTTCGATCGTTTTAATATGAAAAATATAAACTACAAAAATCAATTTTGCTTCTTGGTCTGTTGTGAATGGTATAGATATCTGTCTGTTTAAAAACAATTAAATTTAAATAAAAAATAGGTCTTTAAGATATTTGGTGTTAATAATTTTACCTCGATAAAAACAATGAGCAAAGCAAAATGATCAAGTTGTACTCAGTTGTGTTAATTTTTAGAAAATATAAATATAATTATAACAATATTCTTTTTCACACAAATCTGATGGAAATAATAATTCTTAGTTTTTTTAATTAACCCATATAAATAATAATACAGTCATAATTATTTTAAAAAACCATCTATCAATGTTAGTATATTCTTTGCGGGAGGGTTAACATATATTTCTCTTAATGATCCGCGCTAAGTGAATTATTAATTATGAATTTAACGTTTCACTCAAATGACATACGTTGTTGTTGTGTTTCGCATCATATATGTATGTCAGCTCACCAACGATTGACCGGCAGTTTTCTTCATCAAACTTTGTTGTGTGAAATTGAAAATGGTGCACCAGGGGTTGATGGTCCTCGATATAAAATTAACAATTCAAAAGTATCACCACAGAAAATATGTTTACTGTAATGAATTTGATTGCATCAAACAAAGAGCATTAATACAACTAGAGATGAATTAAGGAAACGCGGTCCTCGATATAAAATTAACAATTCAAAAGTATCACCACAGAAAATATGTTAACTGTAATGAATTTGATTGCATCAAACAAAGAGCATTGATACAACTAGAGATGAATTAAGGAAACGCGTTGAAAAACCGTGCGCTGACTTAAGCTTGGTATGGAATTGGAACAGGCAAATGAACACAAAGACAATCGTTGCTGTCGGGCGCAAAGTCAACTGTGTTGATATTTTCTCTCCTTCTATAATTATTTATTTCCCAACTTAAATGATTTTAATATGTAGGGCTATAGGGCTCTTCAATTATTCCCTGAATAAATATGTTGCAATATTAAGTAGTCAATGTTCAATATCCTATTTGTCCTCATAAATAAATTTCCCTGTCTCACAAAATTTCACAAATTTTCGATTTGCCACAGCTGCAAGAACTTCTTCGTCGGACTCTGATTCTAATATCAATGCATAAAGCTCCTATAATACGAGCGCCTAATGGTAGTGTGTGTGCGACTCGCAGACGAAAAGTTCTTTGCCCGGCATAACTTTGACAAAATCTTACTTCAATTCAATTTTTCTAGTCATATTTGGCCTGCTGCTGATCTTCACACTATTGCACTTGCGTGTATGACACAGCGGCGTATTTACTAGTATTAGTGCTTCCCAAATTTTAATTTTTGTCTTTCGAGGCTAAACTTACATTTTACTCAAGTGCGGCAACATTGAAAATAAGTATGTGCTAAACTACACCCTGTACATACTTTTGATAGGTGCACAGCATTAATTGTACGACCTTTAGAAAACTGGAATAAGCAATGGGATTGTTTTTTATATATTGATAGATGGAATATAAGAGGATCTTTGAAAAGATTGTTTTTGTCCCCAAATAATAATATGTTGTAGATATCACACCCTAAATTGAATAAATTCTTGAAGAGGGTGATCAAAATGCTGAAATGTAAACAGAATACGGATCAAAACACAGAATAGGCGAGGGTTAGCCAATGGCAGAAGACAAAATACATTTTTCTGTATCTTGTTTACATTTTTGCTTTTGATTTTTCGTTTCGTTTTCACTTTGCCCTACCGAGCTTAAGTCGGTTTTAAGTCAAGGTTTTCAATTTCATTTTCATCGTTCCACCCCTGGCAACACTATAAAATGTACAGTAGAGGGTTGATTTTTTGATTCTTTAAAATAATTGCAAGTAATTAAAATGTTTAAGGAATTTTATTAATAGACGTATCGCTAATTAAAATATTTGCTCTGGTGTTAAAAATACTTTTCTAGTGTTTTCACAAGCAATGGTCTATCGTCAGCGAAAGTGAAAACTGAACAAAACTTATGATATGTGCAGCAGCAAATAAAACGAACCAATGAAATGTAACTAGTTTGTATATGTATGAGATAAAGTTCAACAATTTTTGCGAATGAGAAAAATCGGTCGCAAATGTCTCATTGACAAATTACTTGGGCTACCGCTAAACTTTCTTGAATGTTGTTACAATATAAGGATCAATTTTACTATCATCGTTGAGAAATGCTAAAAACTAGATCTTTAGTTCTTATGTGACATGCCATTGTGTCTGGACTTCGTTCTACAGTTATTCAGTCTACACTGTACCGGAGTGGTACTACGGATAATTCGCTCTATCTGCTAGCAAGCACATTTCTATGTTATTCGATGCACCTCCAATCAGGTCCATTTATCTCACTGGAAAAAATTTCAACACTCACGAGAAAAGAGGATTCGACGAACAGGAGACAGAAAATGAAATAAAACTTACCATTCGACTTTAAACAGCAAATTTACCTCCTTTGGTCGAAATACCTTCTGGTATTTCTTTTCTAAGGAAAGACAAATTTATGTAGGGGTCTCTCGAACCCTCCTGTGGGAAACGCTGATCTCGAGCAGACACTTATGCGATGGATGAAATTCATAATGAACACAATGTTCAACCATTTCCAAGAAATCATAACATTCATGCTCAAAATTCAGTTCAACATTTCCAAGTGGCACGAATACTCTAATTGTTATATGTAGGAGACTGAAGTCAAGCATCATCTCAAAACCAAACAAGTTATATAATGTTGGTATCGAAGACTCATTGCGCTACCCGGTATTACATAAATACCTTGGGATACGACTTCATCCATGCGATCCACCCTAGCAACAGGCTTAGAGGCGTAGCAGAAGTTATTATCAGAAGAGGTCAGAGCAAGTCTGTCCAGTCGGCTTGGCTGCAATGTGCGACTCTGCCGACCTGGATAGCAAGAAGTAGTTCTTTGCTGCTCATTTTGTTCGAGAATTTTATTTTATCAGACCACCAAAGTGGTTTAAGCCTAGGTCATGGCATCATCAAGCAATGTTACAGAAAGTTCAGACAAAAAGTGGATGACTATGAGAACGCAAGGTATTGTGCAACTTTGTTCCTGAATGTCCGAATAGCTTATGATAGTGTGTGGCATTACTACTACGGATACTTCATCCAGCTGTTGCACGCTGGAAGCATGCATCCCTCCTGCACATATGCTGAAAACATGGCTATGCTTAGCGGAAACTCCTGACTTAGCAGCTTAGGGTTGCAACAAACGTTATTCAACGTGCTACCATGTCCCCATCGATGGAACACCATCATCATTGCTAAGAAATCGGCACATGTCACCTTCGCGTTAAAACTCGGAAGTTATCTACCAGTCTCAATTGGCGAGTTAGCTATCGCGCATCAGTTTTCTGCAAAGTACCCAGCGTTTACTCTCGACAAAAGGCTTACTTGGCGTGAACATGTAACAAACAAAGCCAATCTAATTAAAGGAAGTGCATAACATGCATCTTGTCTTCAGCATGTTGGACAACAACTAACGGCTTGACAGACTTTAACCACTTGACCTTTGTGTCATGGTTCAGTAGTATAGCTTATTTTAAGTTATACTAAAACGAGGCTAAGTTGGGAAATGTAGGGAAATGGTATGAATATTTTACTTCTCACTTTACATACTGGTGTTACCTCATAACATTACAGGATTGTGGATTTTGTTGTGTTTTCTTACTTCACTTTTATTTTTCTTTCTTCTTGTTTTATATTGTTTTCTAAAAAAGATGTTTGAATAATAATATTGCTTTTCATACAATTTAAATTAAATAAATTCATTCCTCTCTGGGATTTTCTCATTTGTTCCATCTTTACATATTCCTTCTCCAGTTAGTCTTTAAGGATAAACTTGTCACACCCAGATGTTCATATATTTTAATTGACACGGACTATCCCATGTAATTAAATTTTCTTGTGGCACCTCTTTTTTTCGCCAACCACTCTTTTTAGTAACTTTCTTTCCTTTCAAATTTTAAATATGATATAAATATCCGAGACTAATTTTTTCTTCAAGGATCTGGTTTAGGTATTTTTTTAAAAGTTTGTCGAGTAATTTTTACCATATCTAGAAGCATAAGTTTGATGTGGTTGGTTAGAATAATTTCCTTGCAAGCAAAATATTTTTGTACATTCCGTAAAACATACATACTATGAACAATCCGGCTGATGTATTTATTTATTATTTCTGTATAGGCTTTTTGAAGCGTCAGAAAATGTAAATCGAAGATTTTTGAGCATAATGATATATCATATTACACATTATTCGTCATAAATATTTTCAACAGACTCAGTGACTTCATTTTCCAGCAATTCGATATTACCTAGCAAAGTTTTGATTTTTGCTGTATTTATGTTTTAAAATAATTTTTTATAATCAGATTACCTAATGCTATGAAAGTCGAAGGTGTTTTACGTGAGCTCCTGCCGCGATGGCTTAATATCACGGTGCCAATCACGGGCTCGAAAGACGCCAAACAACGTTCCCCTTCGAACAATATTCCACAAGTGCCTATTGATGTCACTTCTGTCTGCTCATGATCTCCTCCTTGGTGAGGAACGAGGCCTATCTAAACCTCTGCAGATCTTTAGTCTCACAGCAACCGGTTGTATAACGCAATTCCACGTTGAGTTGGAAGACTCTACCCGAATTTGGGTGGTAAACCACAGCCACCACGTTACTCCCCGAGGGGCCGCAACCAATTCATCGGACGGAACCGAAGTTCCGCGGGCACCGGTTACCCGTGGTACCAGACTTTAGTTTCCAGTTGGAACTCGCGCTATGAAAGCACTTCCAATTCGTACTCACTGACACTACCGGGTTGACGACCCACAAACAAGAAATAAACACAGCTGTATATAAATAGAGTAAAGGTGGAACAGTCTAAAACCATGTTCATGGACATGATTTCCACACTGTGAGGTGTGAGGCCTATTCCTGCCTCTTCTGCAAGATACGGCACTCTGTTATTGGTCAAAGACCAAATCGCCCGGGCCGCAGCCGAGACGACCAGCATGTGTCCCCAACAATCCGAAAAAGGATGTGACGTTGGCCCTGCAACCAACGCCCGTGGTACTAGGGAAGTCCTCTGGTCAGGACTCATTCTCCGAAGAAAGCTGCCTGCTTTAGCTCCATGAAGCATGGGGACTGGCAACCCCCCAAACCGACACCTGGAGCCCGCATTCATTCATTCTCTACCTACCCCATTTTAATCAACCAATCACACGTTCGCCCTCATACTCGTCCTTGTCGCACCAATCAAACGACGCCTTACCGAAAATGCAGATCGAGCGAACTCATTTATGCTAGAGAGCCTATCGCTAGTAGAGAGGAGATGACTTAAGTCATGCTTACCACTATCCTGAGACCGATTCCAAATTGGTCACGCAGACCACTATAAGTGGGGCAGATAAAAAGGACATGATGCCAGGTTTCGTCGGCCGAGCCACAATGGCATCCCGCTGTTGGGCTAAGGCTCCTCAGATACAAAAATGCATTGAGGGAACCATGCACAGTCAGCAGAAACCTGAGACCCAGGTTAAATCCGAAGTCCGGTCGGCTATGGACGAAAGTGACATCCGGAATGAACCGGCCCATTTTCGGTGGTGTTCCATCTGATTTGCCAATCGGACAGAACACAATTTAACATTAGCGACTTGCAGTCGCTAATCCCTAACCTCTCTACATCTAAATCAGATAGCCACTCATTCTGCAGCAGCGGTAGCCGTCTCTTGATCCTGAACATTAAGGTTCGCCGCCTAACTTCCACGTCAAGATGGACCACCCCCAGCAAAACCTGCATTGCCTCCGTAGAGACAGTGTGACACAGTGGCATACCTAGCATTATCACACGCTGGCATGACAACAGATCGTTTTTGCCTTGAACAGACGCATCTGCCCTCTACCAAACAGATGATCCATATGCTGCACATGCAACAAACAGACTACCATAGATGGTACGAACAGCGCGTCTGCTGAGGCCCCGCTCGTTGCGCAATATGCGGCGTACCTGGCCAACACAACCTATAAGTCGTCTTTTAAGGCTGGCGATATGAGTCGAAATCGAAAGTCTCTCGCCAACATGGATGCCTAGGTATTTTACCTCTGTAGCATATTTTAGAGTTGCGTCATTTAGCCTAACAACAGAAGGTCGACTAGATGACAAGTTGCCCTTAAGCACCATTGTCTTGTCCATTGTTAGACTGACGCCCATACTGTCACCCCATGTTTTGACAGTGGGCAGGCATGACGCCGCGCTTAACTCTAATGCTGCACGCGACTGTCCCTCAATCATGATGAGCAGGTCGTCAGTGTATGCACAACACTTATAGAGTAGTCCGAGCTGATCGAGCAAAGAGTCCATCATGAAGTTCCATATGAATGGACCACAAATGGAGCCCTGCGGACAGCCACGACCAACATCCACAAGGGCCTCACCATTTAATCCGACGGCACACGCTTTTCTGTCAGAGAAATAACTCTCCCAAAGAGAGATATCCCGACAGCGATGATTCCTTAGTTTTCTGAGAACACTAGGCCGTTCGCCCATTTTTAATGGTGCAACAAACAGACCACCATAGATGGTACGGAAAGCGCGTCTGCTGAGGCCCCACTCATTGCGCATAATGCAGCGTACCTGGCCAACACAACCTACAAGTCATCTTTTAATGCTGGCGATATGAGTCAAAAACGAAAGTCTCTCGCCAACATGGATGCCAAGGTATTTAACCGCTGTCGCGTATTTTAGAGTTGCGTTGTTTAGTCTGACAATCGGATGTCGACGGAATGACAAGCTGCCCTTAGGCAACATTGTCACCGTCTTATCCATTGCCAGGATGACGAATACACCGTCACCCCATGCTTTGACAGTGGGCAAGAACTACGCCGCGCTTGTCTCTATTGCTACACGCGACTGTCCCTCTATTAAGATAAGCAGATCGTCAGCATATGCACAACACTTGTAGAGTGGTCTGATGGTCCGAGCTGATCCAGCAAAGAGTCCATCATAAAGATCCATGTAAATGGACCACAGATGGAGCCCTGTGGACAGCTACGATCAACATCCACAAATGCCTCGTCGTTTAAACCGACTCTCCCAAAGAGAGATATATTGACAGCGACTATCCCTCAGTTTTCTGAGAACACACTATTAAATAGTCGACTGTTCCCTTGAAATCTATAAATATGCCCAGTACATACTTGGAGTTGTTTCACTCAACAGAATCAAGTACATATCTCCAAGCATCCTCTGTGCACATACCTACAGTGAAGCCAAATTGTCTATTAGACATTTGGCCACAGACTAACTCCTGAAGCCTTTCTACCAGCACCGCTTCCAGCACTTTGCCAAGCACTGAAAGGAGACTGATGCCCCGATAGGACCGAGGATTGCTCCGGATCTTATCAAGCGACTTCAGGAGGACAACTACCTTCGCACACTTCCACTTCCTGGGGTAGTAATTCTCACTCACACACGAAACAGTACGGGCAAGTATTCAGGAATAGAAGACCATGCACTCTTACACATTTTCTCAGTGAATTCATCCGTGCCTGGCGACTTTCTCGATTTTAATCTCGAGAAAGCCGAATCCAGCTCATCCGTACTAAGAGGATCAGAGGATCAGTCACCACACTAGGTGGTAGCCTCGACCGATCCTCCCTAGTTAAGAATTCAATAAACAACGCATTCATGCAGTCCTTCCATGTTGTAAGTTGAACACCGTCAACATGGAGGCTGCAGATACTTGTCTGCTTCCTACCTTTATCAATCTTATAAACACGACTCCAAGGATCGTTCACTCGTTCATCGTTCACTCCTAGAAGCATACGCTTGTACTCATTCAAAAACCGACTATATTTTGCTCTAAGCTGGCTAGTGCTATCAGCATTGGCAGAACGGGCTCTTTTTAAAGCCTGAACTTGCCGCCGTTTCATAGGCAGCTCATGCTTCCATCATTTATTACGTTTGGAATTCACCTTTCGGTGACTTCCAAAGGCTTGGTCGTTTGCCTGAGCTATCCACTCATCAACTGTGTCGACCTGCTCATCGACAATTAAAGTGCCAAATGCACTTAGCGAGAGCTGAGAAGCAGCATCGCTCAAGAATGCGCCGTGAAAGCGTCAGTTGGCCCTAGCAGTACAGCACATATTTGACACAGAGCTACTGTTGGTTGGCATGGCACAAGTGACAACAATCTCAATGGGATTGTGGTCACTGATGCCATGCTCACCTAGGACAGACCAGCTGAAAGTAAAGAAAGTAGCAGCCACAACCTAATGCACTAGGGTGACATCAATGTCACTATAGCCTATCGAACCACTGAACGTATACCACTCGTTTGGTTGATTAAGGGCCCACATATCTCGATAAACGGTCCATTTGGCCAGCAGCTAGCCCTGTGCATAACTAGGATGTAAAGCGCATGCCTGCGTTCGCGTCCAAGCCGAGAATGACGGGCTTATCACCAGTTGTAGCACCTCATCCATATAGAGTATATACGGTTCGATTTGTTCACCGATCTTACAGTATATACTACCTACAACTAATTTACCGAAGCTACCTTGCAGACTGATGGTTACCCCATAGTCAGTAGAGTGCACAGTAGAGTACACTCAATACTGAAATCGTAAACCACCACTGCTGAATTAGCCCTGCTGTCAGTAAAAGCACGCATATTCGCAGGTAATCCTCGTATGCAACCTCCAATTGAATACGGCTCCTGCAGCAGGGCTACTACACTATTCCTCTCTAGAATAAGTGCGCCCAAATCACACATAGCGAAAAACGCCCCCTGATAGTTCAACTGTAGGACGTTGCAAACGACAAGTCCTCTTTGAAGTTATTTTCATATAACCCCTCCATAAACACCTGAGGCGTAATGGAGTGTCTACATCGAAGACACTTACCTTCGGTCTAAGCTTTTTGGCCTGCTCCACACTCAGTCCCACCTTGGAGAAGACTGGGTTTTTTACAACCCTCGTCATCTCCTTGGCGGACGGAGTGCGGATGACCGCCCCGCCTCTCTTAAGCTCATACACCTCATGCACACGGACCCCAAGTGCCGGTGCCACCTCCCTCCTGACCATCTCGGCCACCTGCTTCTCCGTGACTGTCGGGTCACTGCTGGTCACAACTGCTGACCATGTCTCCACTGGCTTCCTCAAGCGAGGAGCAGCAGGGGGCCAGCTGTGGCAGCGTTAACCACGACCGGGGTGGAACAAGCACCGGGAAGGCAGGTTGTGGGTACTGCAGGGGGTGCTGCGGAACTGTGCCGTGAGTACAACGCTCCTGCAGTGTCGCTATCGTAGGACCACCTCCATGACCTCGTCTTGCAGTTCCTGCAGCGTCGGTTTAGCCTCATTGGAGGCCTTTCCCGCATGCTTGGGAGCGCGACTGGCAGCTGAGCCAGCTGGGCCAGCAGCAATAGCAGCGGCAACAGCCTTCCACTCAGCCAAGGCGGCAGCATTATTACTTCCCTCAGAGCCAACTCGACGCTACTGCGCGAGTTCGCAGCCACTCGCTGCCCACTAGGGGCGCCACTAGTAGAAGGGACCTCCGAAGGGGGGCCTCCCTCAGCAGACATCTACTCCGGGTCCGCAGCACTTGCGCTCTTCGCAGAAGCAGTCAATGTTTTCACATTAACATTAGGGTTCCCTTTAGGACCCCCTGTACTATCCCCCTCGTCGACGCCTCTGCCAACACCGCCGAGGGCTCGAGGCCAAAAAATTAACGGCAAATAATAAATAAAAATAACTTATTTTTACTAGACAAAATTTTGTTAAAATCTAGATTGACAATTACATTTTTATTTATTATTTGCTTTAACAATAAATTTTCATACGTCTCTTCTTCTAAATTTGGTATTTTAATCATGTATAAAATTATGTTTTTATTGTGTAAAATAGAGACGTCTGAAAATCCTAGCATTGTTTCGACTGACAGCAATGGCATACTATTGTTTTGGAAAATTTTCTATATATTTTCAACTTCTTCTTGGGTTAATAGGAATGTATTTATGATATTTACTTTCGCCCATTAAATGGCATATTTTACATTTATAACCTCCCCTTTTATTAATCTTATCTGATTTTGAAGATTAAGGGTTATTTCTGTCGTAAAATAACTATCCCTTCTAATTGAATTTTGTATGTAAGTTGTAAGTTTAGTAAGTTTATTTAATCTGTTTTTAAGTTTGTCGTTAATTATAACCTGTTTACTATTGTTATCTATGATATTGTTGAAGTTCTGCTCTAATGATACTAAGTCATCATGATCTGGAGTACCTGCAATGTATTTCAACCGTTGCGCTTGTTTTTGCTATTGCACAAATTGCGCAAATACTGAAATTTAAGAGAAATGACTTAGTTATTTTTATATTGCTTTCGTGGACTGTCTTGTTTTTTTAGACACCTCATTATTTCTGATAGTGTCGAGTGGAATCTTTCTTCCTGTCCGTTTACTGTAATCTTGTTTGGTGGTGTCGAAAAAATTTCAATATTGAGTTGATCTTTAAGCATAGATGTTATTGTTTCAGATTTAAGGGATCTTTCGTTGTCAATTACAATATATTTTGGGACACCATATTAAAAAATTATTTCTCTGAGGGGAAGTTTTGCTGTGTGCAAGTTTGGAGAATTTGTCAATTGCTGTTAGTACAAGGTTTCTTTTTGTCGAGTAAATGTCGATATGAACTATGTGTCCTGGATATTAAGGGATGGACGTTTCTTTTAAAAAAGGATTGGGTGGGTGTCTATCGTATTTTTCTTCTTTACAGGTCCTACATTTGGGAAATAAAATATTTCGGATAGTTGCATTTTATTCTCTAAAGCGTTTCTATGAGCTCTGTTGTGGACTTTAAGTATTTCTGCCACTTGTTCGTCTTCGCTCGTGAGGTCTATGACTTTAGACTGTGAGAAACGGATTTTATAATTACTGAAATGGAATGGGTATATGTTTTGTAGTTTGCCCGTTATATCTTCGGAAGTTTGAATTCCGTTGACCACTGAAGGGTTTAAATATTTTTTAATATTTGTATTCAATTTGTTCCTATCAGATGAATGGATATCTTTGGCCTGTTGTCAAAGGCGGAAATTAATGTTTTAAGTACTGCATAAGTCTGTTCTATTTCGAGTTTAAGTGAAGTACGTTCTTGCTCATTTTAGATCGTTGTCTACGTGAAATGCTAGAGTGTCAAGAATGTTTTTTATGTAATCTAGGTCAATCATGTGGATTATGCTGATTGTTGTCGTTTCTATTTTCCCTACACCATTATTAATTACAGCGGTCTAAGCGTCCGTGCAGTTCAAAATTTCCACCGTTGCGCTTGTTTTTGCTATTGCACAAATTGCGTAAATACTGAAATTTAAGAGAAATGACTTAGTTATTTTTATATTACTTTCGTGGACTGTCTTGTTAGTATCTGTTATTACTGTGGTTCCGTTATCGATTTTAACGATTTCTCGCCTAAATCTGGGTGTTCGTTTTAAGCCTAATCTGTTGTTAGTTTTGACAATAATTTCGTCACCTGGTTCGAATATTTTTATCTGTCTTCGGGTCTTGTTATGTTGTTTTAGGTCATTGTTTTGTTTGTCTATGAGCCTGAGAGTATTCATCCTGAAATATTTCATGTCTGTGGTATGTCGGAAAAGGAATGCTAAACTTGTAATCTTTCTTGTCCGCTTTATAAAAATAAAGATTTGGTTCTTAAAGACGTTTATTGGAACTAACATACTGGGTATGAGGGTGTGTGCCGAGCTCTCGTCACTGTGTTGAGTCGTGACTGAATTCAATTGATTAATCGGAATTCTAGAGAGAGCGTCTGCTACTACATTATCTTTACCAGGTTTGTAAAGCAATTCATAGTCGTACTCCTCTAAATGTGCTTTCCAGCGTTTGATTCTAGCATTACCGTTCCAGCTACTTAGCGAGTGTGTAAGTGGCTGGTGGTCGGTGAAAATTTTAACCTTTAATTTCCCTTATAGGTAATTACGCAATGCTTTTAGGGCCCATATTATGGCTAACATTTCTTTTTTATTAGTTGCGTAATTTTCTTCAGGCTTGGATAGTGTTCGAGATATAAAAGAGATTGGCTGATTGTTCTGTGATAGGACTGCGCCAATTGCGTAGTTTGAAGCATCTGTAGTAAGGTGAAATTCTTTTTTAAAGTCAGGATAACTAAGTATTACATCTTTTGAGATAAGGGTATTTTTGAGTTTATTGAATGCGATTTTGGCTTCCTGACCTAATGTAATTTTTTTTGTTAAGGCAGCTTTCTTGCTTACGTGTCCGTCTTCACCTCTGAGTAGTGAAGTAAGGGGCTTTGCAAGCTTTGCATAATCTTTAATGAATCTTCGATAGTATCCAGAGAGGCCCAGAAATGCTCTGAGTTCTCTAATTGTCCTCGGAGGAGGGTATTTGGCTATTGCCGCAACTTTGTCCGGATTGGTTTCAATCCCTTTATCAGATACTACAAAGCCTAGAAATTCTACCTTTCTTTTAAAGAATTCGCATTTGTCGAGTTGACATTTCATGTTTGCCTTACACAACGTATCGAAAACGGTGTTTAAATTTTCTAAATGGGTTGCTTCGTCCTGGCTGAAAATTATTATATCATCGATATAAATATAACAAATTTTCCCAATGTGTTCTCTGAGAATGTCATCTAGTGCTCGTTGGAATATTGATGGGGCGTTTTTTAAGCCAAAGGGGAGACGGGTGAATTCTATTTAGCATTATTCACCGAAAAGGCCGTTTTCTCGATGTCTGAAGGTTTTAGTTTAATTTGGTGGAACCCACTCTTGAGGTCTAACACCGAGAAGAGTTTGTTATTACCTAATTGAGCGAGAACTTCATTTATTTCGGGAATTGGGTATTTATCTGCTACTGTTACTTTGTTTAACTTTCTATAATCAATAACCATTCTATACTTTTTTTCTTTTGAGGCATCCTGTTTTTTTGGTACAATCCACACAGGTGAATTGTAGGGGGATCGAGACGGTCGAATAATGCCATCTTCTATTAACTCTGAAATTTGTTTATTCACTTCGTCTTTGCGGGACATGGGGTATTGGTAAAATTTGGAATAGACGGGAGTCTCGTTAGTGGTCCGGATTTCCGCAGTCACGTTCGTGGCGTAGGTGAGTCTTTCGTCCGGTTTTGAAAAAAGTTTAGGGTATCTGTCAAGTAGGTTAGTTAGATCATTGCGATAGGCTTTTTTGTAAATGATCTGTACGGGGTCTGGTAACATTGATAGCTTTTTTTTATTATTATTATTATTTATTATTATTATTTTCTCTTTAATTAAAATTCTTCTATTGGTTTTAATCACAGAGTGTTAAACTACAGAGTGGGTGATAGCTTAACAGCGAAATGTTAATGTTAAAAATAAAACCTCGAGATGGGCTCGGTAATATTATGACATAAATCATATGTTAATTATGCAAATAACCCAAATAACAATACATAACAACAAAACATTAGCCTCATAGCAAAGGATCTGTGTGATTATTTACTTGTTCCTGTGCCTTTGGCCTTTGTAATTTTCCTTTTAATTATGCATATTTTTTTACTACCGAGCCAATCTCAGGGTTTATTATTTTTAACAGAGAGCTCAAGAGCTATCATCCACTCTTGTATTTGGTGCTCTGTGGTTTTAATGGTCATGAAATTTTTATCTGTATGGATTACAGCTTGAAGTTCTTTTAGGCTATCATTACCTAGAATAGCACAGAGACAACTTATCTATAGACAGGAAAATGAAGTTGTTGTAGACGACAACATTTTGAACATAGAGTAAACGAGATTGATATCACTCAAAATAAAAAGAGAGAGCTTGTGAGTTTGAGTGCCTTTTGTCTTTTGTCTTGCTTCCGCACTAATAAAGGCTGAGCGACTGCTTGAGTAGCCGAAGTAGACGAAGTGATGTTTACAAATATCACACATTTTGCCCACAAATGAAGAAGCAAGAACAAATGTAGAAGCAGATCTTTAAAGATAGATCCAATGCAAATAATAACTAAATTTAATAGAAATTAAGTTATTTTTGCTAACATTTCAGCAACAAATTGAAGCATATGGCATCGCCAAATTATGCAAATATTATATTTTGTGAAATTAGTAAATTAATTATATTTTAAGTAGTAAAATAATTAGTTCTAAATATATTTGTTACAATTGTGTAACATCATAAAGTAACCCTTGATCAACAAGAATTAATAAATCGGACAGATACATCTCATTCATTCAGAGGCTTCTGCCTGACTGATCACTTAAAAATCAGCAAAACGAAGCAAAAGCGATTCCTTCATATTCTTGGGCTGCCCTTTAAATAAGTGAAGTTCTAGGGAAATTATAGACAAAAGCATGCGTATGTCACAGGCAGGGCCAATTTAATTCATTTGTATGCATTGCTTCGGCCCTAGGGTATCATACGATCGCGCGGTCGTTTTTCAGAGGCCACGAAAAGTAGCAAAACTCTTTTAAATCGCTTCAAAAATCATTTTTCGGCAATGGGTCACACATACCATTGCTCGCTTCTACGGTGTAAAAGTTACATTGGTATGCGTTTATCAGAGGATAGACACAAGATGCCTTGTTGCTCAACTTCATACAGAATCAAAACAAAGCGACCAAGAATTGTACAAAGCTTATGACAGCGTGCGAAGAGGAAGGCGCAATGCTTTTTCCCTTTTTGTTTTTATATTCGTATCGTTGAGCTAAGTCAGTCGGCAACACCCGACAACTCTGCATTGCGCTCAGTACTGAATGAGTTTTAGTTTCCACTCATTATTCACTCATATAAGTGCGCTCGGGTTCAATCTCGTTTACTCTGTGGTTTTTTTAACAGGGCGAACATGTCCATTTTCATGTCTATGGATAAGTTGTCTCTGATAGCATCAAAGGATTTTAATGTGGGTAACAGAAAGAATTTTATTGGAACATCATAGACGTTGAAAAGATTTGCTATTTTATAGTGGGTAATATTGATGTCGCCTCCTACTCAGACAGCCTCGAAAGGTTTTACTTTGGGTTTGGGGCTATCAACCAAACTCGGTCTTATGTAGTTCCTATTGGAACCAGTGTCTATTAGTATTTTTAGAATTTTTTCGCCCCTCACTGTTACCACAAAACACAGAGCACCAAATACAAGAGTGGATGATAGCTCTCGAGCTTTCTGTTAAAAATAATAAACCCTGAGATTGGCTCGGTAATAAAAAAATATGCATAATTAAAAGGTAAATTACAAAGACCAAAGGGACAGAAGAAGCTTAATGATCACACAGATTCTTTGCTATGAGGCTAATGTTTTGTTGTTATGTATTATTTTTTTTAATTATTTGCAGGTCGTGCTGGTGCAAATGTCTGCTGTGGAAAACTGTGTCTGTAGTCATTCCGTGGTGGTCGGTTCAATTGGTGCCGCGGAGGTGGTTGCTTATAAATCTTCTGTCCGTATTGGATATTAGTTCAGGGTGGTACAGGCGGTGGTTGATTGATCGTATTAAATGAAAGTGAAGTTCTAGGTATTGGTATAGGTTTTGAATTGATGTTAGTAAAGTTACTGGTCTGTCCCCTAGAATTTGCATGGCTTGTCCTATAGTCCTGATTCTCTATTTTTAAGCATAAATGTAATGCTTGAGGTAGATCCTCAGGTTTCTTCATGCCTAGCATTCGCGAAAGGTCTCCTGTTAGACCTCTAACGAATGTATTAAGAGCTCTGTCTCTATAAACTTTCGTTAAGAGTTGTTCTTGGTCCCTTGTTAATTCCATGCAACTAATCTTATTTATTAGAAGTGAAAGGTGGTTATAGACTACTGAGTGGAATTTTATTATTGCGTACTATGGTCTCGTTTGTCTGCGTAATGCATTGATAAACATTTTGATATAGCTGTCCAATCTAAAGGGACGTTATAGGATTCTAATGCAGTATCGGCCAAGCCCGATGATTTTGTTCCTGACTGTATGCAGAATTGCAAAATATTTGGGCGTGCCCTTCAGATGGGAGTAATTTTGTAAAACCCTATCTACATTTTTCTTCCAAGAATTAAAATGTGAATGTTCACCTGAAAATTCCCTAACGCATATAAGTACGTCTGGGACTCTGTCTAAGGCGTCTAAGTTCGCTAGGTGTTGTGGGAGTATACCTTCGTTAGGTACATCTAGGAAGTCATGGTGGGGGTTATGGTAACTTTTTATCAAATTGGGAACTTGTGTTTGTATTGCGTCCGAGACTAGTCGGATAATATGTGAACGCACATTCTTCTTCCGCGTTCATGGCTATTTGTTGCGTGTTCTGATTTAATCTGGCGGGTCTTATAAGATTGTGAGGGTTGGACATTTATTTTGTTTTTGTTATTGATATTTTTTATATATATATGTCGCAGATCAAACTTTATGTCATGTTAAGTTCAGATGTAAATGTCACTGCTAATAACATAATAATAAGAATAAGAGAGCATCGCTTGGGCAACGCTCAAGTGAGCATGGTGCCAGATGTCCTTTGGCGGCGTAGCCAGAAAGAGAACATACGAGAGATCTGGCAAGGTAAGATAGAGGAGGAAGAGACAGGAGAATTGTGCTCGGTCATTAAGAAAGTAGACGTGTGCCGAAAAGGTTATCTGGCAACTTGCAGTGTTCATAAAGAAAAACTGTAAAGCAAATAAAGAAATATAACATGGAGAACGATACTGCGCCACTTTCCCCTAAATCTCCGATATCAGAAGTGGGATCTAACTCACAGCTCAGCCTGTCGAACGAGATGATATGCGCAACGGATTTGCGGCTGACCTTGTGCGTATGCAGAAAGTTGCAATTAGTTTATAAAAATAAGCTAATGGACAAAAATGTGGCATGAGGCTCGAGAGCAGGAGCGTCGCATATGCGGACTCATCGTGGACTATCACAAGCGTGCAGAGCGTCGTCAAAACTTTTATGTCAAAAATTCAAGCGGAGTGTTAATTGATAAAGGAAAAGATAAGTTAAAATTGTTGTTGTAAAGACTAAATAATATTGTGATATTAAAAGGCATAGGTGACATATGCAGTATCATGGACCTGGAGGAGTGGCATGCGCGTGCGCATAGTGATCTAAATGAAGTGAAAGCGCAGCTTCAACCCTTCGACTTTGAGGATGATGAGTTCGAGGTCCACGTAGTACGTCGCGGTGATATCTCCGGCTACTCGTCGGTAGAGTTTGAGACACAGGATGGCACCGCCTCTGCCGGATCAGACTTTATTGGAAAGAAGTGCACTCTTACTTTCTCCCCGGGTGTGGATGAGTTTCAAAATCGAGATCATCGACGATGAAATTTTTGAGAAAGATGAATGCTTCTACATACGACTTTTCCATCCATCCGCAAATGCAAGACTCTATGTCACAAGTAGTTACAATCATGATTCTGGATGACGGTCACGCTGGCGTCTTCGCCTTCCCCGAGACCCACGTCAAGATCACCGAATCAGTCGGCAACTATGAACTTTACGTTATGCGCTACTCTGGTGACCGAATCACCGTCGTCGTGCCCTGTTGGACTGATGATGTAACTGCAATCACTGGAAAGCACTACGATGTAATACGTGGCGAACTAGTCTTTGACAACATCAGCAACGTATACTAACACTCATTCTCGAGGAGAGCACCTACGAGAAGATGTCGTCTTTAAAATACATTTGGAGAGGATCAAGCAGAAGTGGAGAAAATATCATCACCCAAATCCATATTCGGGAGAGCCAGGAATTCAAGGCTACTGTGGACAAGCTCGTTGCCAAGGCAAGCAGTGCTGGGAACGTCTTCGTGGAAGGAGAAGTTTAAGGATGCGATGACTGCAATACCAGCCGATGAAAGTGATTTCGACAACGATGATGACGTGGAGGAGACATGCGTTGACTACTTGTGTCACTTTGTCTGCCTCTTCTGAAAGGTGCTCTTTGCACTTGTACCGCCAACAGATATTTATGGTGGTTACGTAACATTTGTCGTCTCGATTACTTGCATTGGCATCATCACGGCTGTTATTGTAGATGCGGCCACCTACTTTGGGTGTGTGCTCAACACCAATGACTCTGTCACCATACCGACACTGAACTCGATGGTCCAACTTTGGTTGCTACTGGCAACCGTAAAGCTAATGGCCAAGTCGAGAGAATCCTGTAGAGCAAAATCTTTTCAAAGCGTCAAAAAAAAGACTTGACACCGAGGGTCCATCGTTGGTGGGCGTATCTACAGTCCTTCGAGTTTGATATAGAATACAGAAGTGGGAAAAGTATGGCACATCCAGATTTTCTCTCACGCAATCCACTACCAATCGCCAAGCTCACTAATGCAGGTAAAGTAGCAGAAGTCCGTATATGCATGGCAAACATAACAGACAACTGGCTTCTCGCGGAGCAGCATCGAGATACCGAAATATCAGACTTAGTGGCTAAATTGCAAAGCAACGAACTGAGGCACGAAGACGCCAAAACGGATGAGGTACGATCAGGCCTTTTGCATAGGGTGATACAGAGGAATGGGCGAAGCCGATGTCTGCCGGTGATACCGCGTGCATTTAGATGGTCGGTGATCAATCATGTGCACGAGGCAATAATGCACTTGGGCTGGGAGAAGACACTAGACAAGGTGTATACGCAGTATTGGTTTTCAAACATGTCAAAATACGTCCGAAAATTCGTTGAGAATTGTATCACATGCAAACTGTCAAAATCGACTTCGGGCAAAGCCTAAATAGAACTCCACCCGATACCGAAAGTTTGCATACCTTGGCATACCGTACACATGGACATCAGCGGCAAGTTGAGTGGCAAGAGCGACTTCAAAGAATATGTGATAGTGCATATAGACGCCTTCACCAAATATGTGCATTTACACCACGCTCTTAGCCTTGACGCTAATAGCTGTATAGAACGTTAAAGTCCACCATATGCACGTTTGGCGTACCTAGTCGTGTCATTGCCGACCAAGGGCGTAGTTTTGCTAGTAGCGATTTCAAGAAATTCTGCGCTGCACAAAAAATCAACCTTCACCTTATTGCAACTGGGGCAAGTCGCGCGAACGGGCAAGTGGAACGCGTCATGAGTACCATGTAGGCAATGTTGACAGCAGTAGAGACGAGTGAGAGATCTTGGCAGGAAGCCTTAAAAGAGGCCATAAAATGCAGTTGGCCATAAATTGCACGGTCAATCGAGTCACGAAGGTTAGTCCATTAGAGATACTGATAGGAAAGGAGGCAAGACCAATGGGAATGATGCCCATGATAGAAGAAAAAGAGATTGATGTAGAATCTGCTAGAACAAAAGCTCTGCAAAATATAAAAAAAAAATGCAGAGTATGAGAGGCAGCGGTTTAACAAAGATAAAGCAAATATCATAAGCTATAAGGTGGGTGACCATGTCCTGCTCAAAAATGAAGAACGGCACCAAACAAAGCTGGATCCTAAATTCAAAGGACCATTCGTAATAACGAAAAAGCTTGATGGTGACCGGTACACTTTGAAATCCCTCTCAAACAAGCGAACCTACAAGTATGCCCAGGAACAACTGCGTGCGATGCCTGATGAGGTAGTCGCAGATGAACACGAGAGATCGCCGGCTGAGGCACTCGTGGGTACCATGGACTCAATCTAGATCATTTACATGGCTAGACCCAGTCATGTAATTAGCTGGCCAGTAACTGCATGACGGAGGGCTATGTGGGTCCTGAGGGACCAGCACGCAGAGTGTGCGTGATGTGTTTATCGTTGCAACAATGCAGCAAGAGCATGTAAAGTGATGAAGCATTGACGGGTAGTGTGGGTCCTGAGGGACCAGCACGCACAGTGTGCGTTATGTCGGCAGGGGCCATACGCAAATATGCTGACCCTGCACTTGAGCATAAGTGGTTATATGAATCTATTGTTTATGTAAACATTGCAACAAAGTGCTACAATGCATTTATATTGTATTTAGCGAAAGTCGCCACATGTATACTCTTCAATACACTACATCTACCTCCTTTTGAAAAATAACGTAATATAGTGAAGTTATTTTAATAATAGTGATAGTGTTAGTTTTAATTGTTATAATTTTTTTTTTTTTTCAATGATTGTCCAATCATGTGTTTTTTTTTTTTATTTTCATTTTGTATTTTTGAAAAAGCAAATTTTTTTGTAAGGTAAGGGTAATGAAATTAAGTTTGTAACTATCTAATAAACTTATGCATGGCCATACTAAAATATATAATATTTGAAATTAAAAGAAAAAATTTTATAATGATACTGGGCTTTTACTTTATTTAATATTTTATTGCCCATTATTTTAAAATTATCTAATGAAACTTGTTTAAAGATATTTTCCCACGGTGCCACTTTGATTTGACTGATGGTATATATACCGGCTTGCTTTTCAAGCCTTTGGAAGAACTGACCTAAGTCAAGAATTCCATTAGTGTATAGGTCGTCAATATCATATCTTGCAATAATTTTCTTTCCATGTTTGAATATACATGAATTTTTGTTTAAATGCAAGGTCACTACTTTTCGTACTTCGTCATTGTTTATGACGTCAAATACGTTGGGCTTTGAAGCTTTATCTATAGAATTGCCAATCAATTCTATTTCATTATTTATTTTTTCTGCGCAGAATTTTTGTCTACTTTGGTATCTTGTAGTGACTTTTCTTATGTGTTTAGTTATGTCTTGTAATTCTTTAATTGTTATTCTTGATAGTGCGTCGGCTACATAATTGTCTTTTCCCTTCAAATATTCAACCGTAAAATCGTATTCTTCTAGTTCTAGCCTCATTCTCGTCAATTTTGAGCTTGGATTCGTCATTGAGAACAAAAATGTTAAAGGTCTGTGGTCTGTTTTGACTGTGAAATGTTTGCCGTAAATATACGGTCGAAAGTGTACTATTGCCCAATGAATTGCAGCTAATTCCTGCTCAGTTGTACATTTATTGCTTTCTCCCTTTGTAAAGGATCTTGATGCGTAGGCAATTGGAAGTTGGAGTCCATTATGATTTTGAGTTAATACCGCTCCACATGCTTGCTTACTAGCATCAGTTATTATACAAAATTCTTTGCTAAAATCTGGATATTGAAGCAAAGTAGGTTCCATAAGTTTTGTTTTTAGGTATTGGAATGCATTTTGACATTCATCTGACCATTCGAACGGTACATTCTTTTTACATAATCTGGTTATGTGCCGTGAATAGTCGGCGAAATTTTTTATAAAACGTCTGTAGTAATTACAGAATGCTACAAAACGTCTAGCGCTGTCCGCATCGTGTGGGACTGGGTAATTCAAGATGACGTCGAATTTCTTGTCATCTGGGAGAATTCCTTTATCGGTGCATTTGTGGCCTAGAAAAGTAACCTCATGCATAAAAAATGAGCATTTTCCCGGATGCAACTTCAGGTTATATTCCCTACATTTCTCAAAAACGTCTGAAAGGTTTTTAAGCATATGTTTTTCGGAACAACCGACAACTATTAAGTCATCCATGTAGAGAAATGCTTGAGAAGGTTGTAGTCCGGAGAATGCAATAGTCATCATTCTCTGGAACGAATTAGGCGCTATTTTTAGTCCAAATGGTAATCGCGTAAAGCGATACGAGCCATTGCTCGTTGAAAATGACGTTAAGTCTCTTGAACTTTTTTCGAGTTCAATTTGATGAAATCCTGACATTAAGTCCAGGCATGAAAAATATTTTGCTCTACCTAGTTGATCTAAAATGTCATCAATTCTAGGGAGTGGGAATTTGTCTGATATTAACTTTTTATTAATTTGACGGTAGTCAATAACTAATCGCCATTTTTTTGCATCGGAACCTGGTGAAGGTTTTTTAGGGACAAGTAACAATGGGCTATTGTATGCAGACACAGATGGTTCTACAATCCCGTCGGAAATTAATTTTCCTACGTGCTTCTGTATTTCATCTACTTGACTATGCGGGCTTCTATAATTTTTTATATATATTGGTTCATCATCTTTCAATCTCAATTTTTGCTTGTAAAAGTTATTAGTGCTTATGGATTCTGTTTCTAATCCAAATATATCACTATATTTTGTGCATAGACTTGTGAGCTCTGATTTAAATTGTGCTGGGAAGTTTTTTGAAACTTGATCCAATACGGACTCTTCCCTGCTTACCGGATTGGTTGTAACTACTTTGTAGTTTGAAAGTGGTTCATATTTCAACTTATCCGCATTTATTAATTGATCGGTATTAGTTGTATTAAGAAATTGTATATAGGAATTTTTGGATTTTGTTATGGTATTTGCTACATAAATACCATGAGAAATTTCTTGGTTTGGAATAAGTAGATTATCTTCTTTTGAAGTGAGTGTAACTTTTCTGACTACTTGGGATCTGGCTGGCAGAATTATTGAGTTGTTGCCAGAACTGTATGTTATTGGAACATGAATTGGAAATTTTAAATTATTTGGTCTAATTATAAGCCAATCTTCGGATGGCTTGAAGTCTAATTGACAGTTATATTTTCGAATAAAATCGATTCCCAGTATTCCATCACATGGAATAGCGAAATTCGAGTCTACGATATGAAAATCGTGTGGGATTATATATTTAGCTGTCTGTATTTCAATTGAGATTAGACCTTTAGATGTCGTTACTTCTTGACTTATTCCTTTTATATTTATGAGATAATTATCTCGAATGTTTTTGAAAATATCAGAGTTTTCCTTTAAAATTGAAATATCTGCACCGGTGTCTATTAAAAAGACAAGCTCTTTATTCGTATCTACGTTAGTGAATGTTACGAATATATTTTGATTGAGATTGATGGTATAAACCTTTGAATTACTTATTGGGGAATATTTGAAGGGTCTTGGGAGTTTTCCAAGGTATTATTGGCTATCCTAACATTACTGTTATGGCCTCGATTCGGGTGACCACGGCCTCTAGAGCTTCCTCTATTTTGGCCTCTACCCCGACTGTTATTATTTGTTCTATATCTACCATAGTTGCCTCTGTAGTATGCATTACCGCGGTTTCCACCGCGTTGAGGGTAATTATGGTAGTTGGTGCCGGTAGTGGAGTAATGTAAGACTGTATTCGTTCGTCTATTTGTAGAAACGTTAACAAATTTGCTAACAGCCTCTTCTATAGTGTCGAATTTACAACTCAACATGATATTGTGAACTTTATCACTTGAGCATTCATCAGTCATTGCTTTGACTCCTTGAATCATTGCAAGTTTTCTAGCATTCTCTACTGGTATCCCGTCTGCGATGAGTGCGTTTTCTAACAATTTTGTTAACTGCTCAACTTCTGTTGCATACTCGTTGGCAGTTTTATTGAGTTGCCGTAGGTTTGTCAGTTTAGATGACAATACGTCTCCAGCTTCCCCTTTTATCACGCATTTTAATCGAGTTTTAATGTCAGCAATGGTTTTTTCATTTTCAACCATATTCCTGACGCTACCTTGTAACTTGGTTTTTATTAATAGTACGGCTGATTCTTCATAATCGCCTTTTAGTGATTCGACAAGTTCCAGTGCGTCCAGGAAAGATTTTAGATTCTCAGCCTTTCCATTAAAGGTTGGAATTATCCTGGACGCCGAGTTTATGAATTCTATTTTTGTTTGGGACATTGTGTCGAATTTCTGCTCTTTGACGCTTGAACTAGTGTTGGTGTCAGTGATGTCTAAATCAGACATCAGAGCAGCAGGTATGGTAAGATTGTTAAAATCTACCTCGTCTATCTTAGTGTCTGTTGTGTTAAACTCGTCTTGATCGTCAGAGTCAAATGTCAATGAGGTATTCAGTATACTTGGCACAGTTATGCACAAACTATACCTTTGTTTTATTGTTATTATGTGGGATCTTAGTCTGATCAAAAATTTTGACACTTGTGACCAATGATCCTCTTTTAATACCTCTCTATTGCTGTAGATCAGTAAACGTACTTCGTTGAAGATGTTTACTAATGTCAGTGTGTGTCTTTGGACTGTGGCCTCTTGAATTGGCCTATTTTGAGCTAATGACTTATATGACTTGTCAAAATCAGCTCTGAGTTTTGTTAGCTCGTTAGATAACTGACTCCATTCCATTTCTTAATTGGTATGAATCTTTTTTAAAAGTCTCATACTTCCCTTTAAATATCATGTTTTTCTTTTTTTTTGTAGTATAGAAAATTTATTTCTTTTTTTTTTTTATTTATTTATTTATTCGTATATTCATAGTGCCATGTTAAGTAAAGTTCATATATATATATATATAAGAATACTCCTAATTGCTTATTTGCGTCGTTAAGACCCTATTTTTTTGAAAGCATTTTTATTTTATTATTATTATTATTCTTATTGTTGTTGTTGGTTTGGCTTTATAGTTTGGGATAATAATATTATTATCCCAACCTATCAAGGTTATTGGCCCTGCTTATATATTTTTTCTTAATAAGCTTGTTGTGTTTGACATAGATTGTCAAGACAAATTGGGCAACGTTGACAATTGTCAAAATAAGGAGAAGGATCCAAAGTGCTTGGATATCGGCAGTGTGATCAATGATTTTAACATTGTTGACCACATTGGCCGTATTGTCCTTGGTCTGACTTTCGTCAGCGCCAAACCAACCCATTATTTTAAATTTGCCAAATTAAAAAAATTTTCTTTCTCAAAAATTTTTTGGTTAAATTTCGGGTCCTAACATGTGATTGGACAATTTTATGAAGTGAAGAAAGGAAATATGTGTAGAGTTTAGTTAAGTTGTAAGAGAGAAGGAATATGACTGGTTTACAATGGCAATGACAATAAGATTTTTTAATTAATGACCAGTCATATTGGTTAGTAAAAATAGCCTACTAGTTTGTTAGTAAATTTTTTTTCCGCAGCACAATGTTTTGCGCATCCACGGATAAAGTTTATAACTAATGGCAATTCAAAGCATGCGCTCATAAGAGCAGCTTTAATTGCGTTGCTTTGCTCTGGGGCAAAGTTCCTTTTTGACTTCCTTCAGTTGTTTTGTTAAATCCTCCTTCATCTGGGGGGGGGTCGTCTTGCAGGCAAGAAGCTCCTTCAGGAGCCTCTTCTTCTGGAGTGCCTTGTTCGTCCTTCCGCCTCGCCTTCTCTTGGCGATGGTCTTCTCAGGCTTACTTTGCCTGGCCCTGTACTCAGCTATTGTGAGTGGGCGTGGTCCATCGGCGGGACACACCTCTAGAGCCTCCTTTAGCGTTGGTGCGTCCTTTTGCTCGATAGGAGCAGTGTCCTTTGCCTGGGCGTCTTTCATACGAACGTTATGAGTTGCTTCTGCACACTATGGGCTGCTTCTGCTGTTGTTGTTATTGTTGTGGTAAACTTTAAACACGTTATGAGCTGCTTCTGCACGTTATGGGCTGCTTCTGCTGTTGTTGTTATTGTTGTGGTGAACTTTTGTTTGTTTTATTTTTCTTATCACTTCAATTTTTATTTATATATTTGTGTTGATGTTGTTATTATTACTGTTGTTGCAGTATAAGTTCCATTTTGTTTGCATATTTAACTTATTATTGAAGCATTTCTTGCAACTTTCTTCTTTAGTTCTCTGGCATTGTAGTTGTTGTTGTACCGCCGAAGGACACTGCCGTCACTTTTGTCACGGTCGCCATGTAGTAAGTTAAATATGTCCTTTTTACATTTATTCAGTTTTGCTTTATTTTATTAATTGCGAAGTCAGACGTGGAACGTCTGCTTCAGTTTAAAGTACAATATTGAATGATATTTACTTAAGTCTATGACCGCCAAAGGCGCTGCCAGTGACGCCGGCAGCGGAGCAGTCGTTCTTATGTTACGTATTGATAAGCGACGTAATTGTCGCTTCAAGAGGGCGAGTGTATTGAATTTCACTTATGTCGGCAGGGGCCGCACGCAGATATGCTGACCCTGCACTTGAGCATAAGTGGTTATCTGATTCTGTTGTTTATGTAAACATTGCAACAAAGTGCTACAATGCATTTATATTCTATGTAGCGAAAGTCGCCACATGTATACTCTTCAATACACTACACGACATGAGGTGATGAGACATGAGGAAAAAAGGGACTGATTAGTTGAAAAGGGATGCAGATAGTTCTGCAAGAATGATGCAGAAAAAATGTCAATCGGGCATGACAACATTTTTCTAGTCAGTCTGTGAAGTGTCAAGAAAGCGAACAGAACGTACTGTGCTTGAAGAAGTAATGAATTTTTTAAATAATGATACTCCGACATCAGAAGTGGAATCGACGGAGCCTAAAGTTCAAGATTGGGAACAGCTTGTTGCAGTCCTTAATGCATAAAACTAGACTCTTATGAACGTTGTTAAGTTCATACATACTCCAACACCAGTAGCGGAGGTGTGGCCTGTCCAAAAACGGTAACGCAATTGAGGCAATTTATTGGGCTAGCTTTTTACTTTCAGCAGCTTGTACTTACATTTTCAGAGACTTTGAGACCATTATATTAACTAACCTCAAATAAAACTTCGTTTGGCTATTAGAGCATGAAAAAATTTGTCGAAAGTAATATCTGTATTAACCAACAGCAACATTTAATAAAATTGGACACAGACGTCAGCACAATTACTACACAGAGGGGACAAAAATCCACATGTGGTCGAATATTGAAGTAAATGTACGCCACCTGCTGAATCACTTTCCCACTCTTTCAAATTTGAGACTTTGGCAGTTGTCAGAGCTATTATACATTTTAGGCATTACTTGCAGAGACATAAGTCTTTAGTAGTTACCATGTGCAATTCACTGACGGACAGTCGCACAAAATTAGATCTAGCACTAAGGGTGCATGGATGGTGGTCCTTTCTACAATTGTTTGTTTTTTATATCCCATATAGAAAAGAAGAACAATTGGCACCTGTCGATTTTATATAATGTAATCCACTGATCAAAGAATTAAAAAGTGTGAAAAAAATGGTTGAAAGACAGCAGTGCGCCTGCCACTGAAAATGAGTCAAAACGCGCTTGGAAATTCCTACACGCGTGCATATCTCAGGTACTTGAACTTGCAAAAAAGACTAGCTTGGCATCCAGAATTGAAGAGTCAGTACGCAGATTTCATCCATGAATATATCGAGCTAAAGTGCATGGGTACTGAAAGCAAGGAGTGTCTTGATAACTGCAAATTATTATGCGTCGTTTCTCCATCCACAACTGGGTACTGACTAAATCGCCTTATGGCTGGTTCCACCATTCACCCGAACCTTTTCTACATATTGCTGCGGCTTTACACGTTCCCTGTTGCGTTTACATTTTGATAGTGATCCGTAAAATATATTACTACGTTCGAGTAACACATCCCGTCACCTTTTTGCAGTATATTCTGCTTAGTGATTCAAAACTAGACAAAATATAAAATAAGCGTTCGTTACTGTTACGAACGGAAAAAAGCCTGTGTCTTATGGATCCACAAGAGACATGCATCAGTTGGCTAAAGAAGAAGGCTCCACGCATCCAAATAGAGCTAACGTTCTCAGATGCGGTTTCTATGATGACTTAATCACTGGTGCAAACAGAACTCAAAAGTTTTAAAAATCATGAGGGATGTAAAGGACTTGTTATCGAAACGACAGTTTATTATTATCAATTGGCTTCAACAACGGTTATTGGGTCACAGCCTGATGCACTAGTAGCCTCCAAGTGTTTCTATTATGGGCGTTACTTCGTCAGTTGGTAAATTCAAGTGACGATACGGCACTTGTCACTTGGTCCTGCCAGCGTATTCGGGGTCTTCCTCTCCTCCGTTGACCGCCTACTACCGCATACAACCGACACTTTGAGCTGGAGCTTGTTCATTCATACGTACGACATGACCCAGCCATCGCAATCGCATCGTGTGTATCCGACGGACCACGTCAATGTCGATCGTACAGCTCATACAGCTCATCATTCCATCTTATACGGTAGTTTCCGGCAAACACAAATTGGGCCATAGATTTTGCGAAGAACTTTTCTCTCGAACACCCCAAAAGCGGCTGCATCAGATTGTGATACTGTCCATGCTTCCGCACCATACAAAAGCACTGGCATGATGAGCGTTTTGTAGAATGTTGTTTTTTGTCCGGAAAAAAAGAGCTCTACTGTTTATTTGCCTACTGAGTCCATAGTAGCATCTGTTGGCAAGTGTTATTCTTCGCATTATCTCCAGACTGACATCATTGCTCTGGGTAACGGTTGAGATAAGATAGATGAAGTCCTTTACTTTACACCTAAGTAGAGCACACCATAAACGTTGTCTTACCTATATTTACTGCAAAACCTACTCAAGCCGACTGCTTCTCAAATGCACTAAATGTCGCAATAATGTCATGTTTTTTACGGCTAATGATGTCAATACCGTCCGTATATCCAAGAAGCTGAACACATTTACTTCATAGAATTGTGCGTGTGCGGTGAACACCAGCTTTTCTAACAATATTCTCCATCAGCAAGCTTAAGAGCTTGTCTGAGACCACGCTTGGTACTGAAGGTTTCGGATTGGTCATTTTCTACCTTGACAAAGCTGATTGTGTTGCTCAATATAAGCGCGTCAGCTTTAAAGGTATTCCAAGTTCAGACATTGCGGTGTACAGGTGATAACGCCTCGGGCTATCGAACGCTGTCTTGTAATCAACAAATAAATGGTATGTGTCGATTTGGCTTTCCAGGATTTGGCGTAGTGGAAAAATTTGGTCGGCGGTGGATTTGTCAGGACGGAAACCACACTGATAGGGTTCAATCAGTGTCTTCGCATGTGGTTTTCACATAGAACGCCCGTAAGGATCATATGATCGACGAGAAAAAGACTTATGCCACGATAGCTTGTCCGTAATGTGACATTGCCCTTCTTTAGTATGGGGCAGATTATACTGTGGTTCTACTCAGTGGACATGCTTTCTTCAAGCCATACTCTGCAGATAAGTTAGTGCATGCACCATACCAACTCATCGCCGCCAGTCTTGAACAGTTCAACCAAGCAACCAAGCTATTAGCACCCGGCGCTTTATTGTTGCCGCTGTATGGGGACTTCGACTTCGTAATAGCTTGGGACGGGTTCATCTATAACGTCCTCAATGGTTGGGGTTAGTCCCGAGTACAATCGTCTGGCTTTTCGCCCGCCAGTAGCTCCGAGAAGTGATTCCGCCATAACCTTAATACGATCTCCATACATGGGACAAGGTTGTCATCGTCGTCTTTACAGGATACGCATCCTGAGTTGTGAACTAGGATTAGACTCTTAACCCACTGTTAAAAGGTTCTGGATTCATTCCTTTTTCGACTGCATTCCATGCTCTCGTACTCGCGCCTTTCATGCGCGCGTTTCATATATTTGAAAAGGCGCTTTTCTTTATCCTATAGGCTTCCACCATAGCACTTGCGGCACCAGCCCGAAGTATTCTGCGGTACGCGGCATCTTTTGCAGCCGTTGCTGCACAACATTCCTCGTCGTACCACGGATTCTTTGCAGGTGGGTGTTGGAATTCAACTACTTCGCCAGCCGTAACTCTTATGAAACGAGATATGTGTGTCTACATATTGTTGGTGTTACTAGGCATCGGGGCTTCTTTTCCAAGCAGGTCAGAGAGTCAAGCAGTAAAAGCATCCTTAGTTTGTTGTGATTGCAGCTTCTTGATGTCCAGCTTTCTTGGCATACCTTGACGTGTGGCCACCGACATAGATAGTCGAGTGCGAATCTTCGCTGCTACAAGATAGTTTTCAGAGTCAATATTGGGACGCCGAAATGATCGCACATCAAGGATGCTAGACACATGGCTTCCATCAATCACAACGTGATCAATCTGTTTGCGGGTCAGACGATCAGGCGACAGCCAGGATGCCTTGTGGATGTCTGGATGACGAAAACTAGTGCTGCGCACCACCATATTAAGATATGCAGCAAAGCTAATTAATCAGAGGCCATTGCCTGAGGTGGCCTCATGTAGGCTGAAACGTCCGACGGTTGAAGCAACATCGTGCATGTGCGTGGGCTTAGCAACTCGAACAGTGCTGCTTATGTCGTGTCCAGGATATAGGGCCAGAAATCCGCAACGCTCTTGTGCTCCAAGTGTGACCACTTTAAAGACTATTTCAGTTACCCAGCTTGAGCTTTGTGCTGCCTTGTTATTGGCTTGACTCGCTTATAAGGTGTGCATCAAATGAATTGGTTCTGCCTGTTTTATTGCTGAACGGACTTGTCCGTAGCTCTCCTGAATTCATAATGAACTTTCCCGCTTTCCGGTGTTCACAACAAATTGAATTTCAGTCATTCAGAAGTTGACTAGTACCACGTAGCCAAGGTGCGTAACCATGCTGATTTTCATTCCAGAGGATGCCTGCAAAACGAGTTGTTGAAGTTCAACACCTGTGGCGAGTGAAGTGATTAACCTATCACGTTTCTATTCCCGTCACAACTTGCGGAATTAAAAAATTCCTGCTTGGTAATCAACAGATCCAGGAGTAGATGTTTTGCTGAGTTGCAAATTCTTTAATTTTTATTATTTATTATTACATTACCATTATGTATTATTTATTCAGTTGAAAATTTAAGACTAAACTTAATACTAAGTCTGGGTTCCCATCTAACCTCTGTGCGCTGGTAGCAAAGTCCAACGTCTTGGCGGCGGTTCAAATTCCAAGTAATTAAAGAGCTGCGTGTACTAGTACTACTATCTGCATTGTGCTCTTTCTCCTAACAAAAGCTTAGGTATACAAGAACTGTTGCTAAAGTTAACAATGTTTGATTTTTTACAAATTTTTGTCTTATCGATAGTTTTACAATTGGTTCTTAGTCCAAATAACTTATTTTTAATAGACAAAATGTTATTAAAATCCAGATTGACAATTACATTTTTATTTATTATTTGCTTTAACAATAAATTTTCATACGTCTCTTCTTCTAAATTTGGTATTTTAATCATGTATAAAATTATGTTTTTATTGTGTAAAATAGAGACGTCTGAAAATCCTAGCATTGTTTCGACTGACAGCAATGGCATACTATTGTTTTGGAAAATTTTCTATATACTTTCAACCTCTTCTTGGGTTAATAGGAATGTATTTATGATATTTACTTTCGCCCATTGAATGGCATATTTTACATTTATAACCTCCCCTTTTATTAATCTTATCTGATTTTGAAGATTAAGGGTTATTTCTGCCGTAAAATAACTATCCCTTCTAATTGAATTTTGTATGTCAGTTGTAAGTTTAGTAAGTTTATTTAATCTGTTTTTAAGTTTGTCGTTAATTATAACCTGTTTACTATTGTTATCTATGATATTGTTGAAGTTCTGCTCTAATGATACTAAGTCATCATGATCTGGAGTACCTGCAATGTATTTCAACCGTTGCGCTTGTTTTTGCTATTGCACAAATTGCGCAAATACTGAAATTTAAGAGAAATGACTTAGTTATTTTTATATTGCTTTCGTGGACTGTCTTGTTTTTTTAGACACCTCATTATTTCTGATAGTGTCGAGTGGAATCTTTCTTCTTGTCCGTTTACTGTAATCTTGTTTGGTGGTGTCGAAAAAATTTCAATATTGAGTTGATCTTTAAGCATAGATGTTATTGTTTCAGATTTAAGGGATCTTTCGTTGTCAATTACAATATATTTTGGGACACCATATTAAAAAATTATTTCTCTGAGGGGAAGTTTTGCTTGTGCAAGTTTGGAGAATTTGTCAATTGCTGTTAGTACAAGGTTTCTTTTTGTCGAGTAAATGTCGATATGAACTATGTGTCCTGGATATTAAGGGATGGACGTTTCTTTTAAAAAAGGATTGGGTGGGTGTCTATCGTATTTTTCTTCTTTACAGGTCCTACATTTGGGAAATAAAATATTTCGGATAGTTGCATTTTATTCTCTAAAGCGTTTCTATGAGCTCTGTTGTGGACTTTAAGTATTTCTGCCACTTGTTCGTCTTCGCTCGTGAGGTCTATGACTTTAGACTGTGAGAAACGGATTTTATAATTACTGAAATGGAATGGGTATATGTTTTGTAGTTTGCCCGTTATATCTTCGGAAGTTTGAATTCCGTTGACCACTGAAGGGTTTAAATATTTTTTAATATTTGTATTCAATTTGTTCCTATCAGATGAATGGATATCTTTGGCCTGTTGTCAAAGGCGGAAATTAATGTTTTGAGTACTGCATAAGTCTGTTCTATTTCGAGTTTAAGTGAAGTTACGTTCTTGCTCATTTTAGATCGTTGTCTACGTGAAATGCTAGAGTGTCAAGAGTGTTTTTTATGTAATCTAGGTCAATCATGTGGATTATGCTGATTGTTGTCGTTTCTATTTTCCCTACACCATTATTAATTACAGCGGTCTAAGCGTCCGTGCAGTTCAAAATTTCCACCGTTGCGCTTGTTTTTGCTATTGCACAAATTGCGTAAATACTGAAATTTAAGAGAAATGACTTAGTTATTTTATATTACTTTCGTGGACTGTCTTGTTAGTATCTGTTATTACTGTGGTTCCGTTATCGATTTTAACGATTTCTCGCCTAAATCTGGGTGTTCGTTTTAAGCCTAATCTGTTGTTAGTTTTGACAATAATTTCGTCACCTGGTTCGAATATTTTTATCTGTCTTCGGGTCTTGTTATGTTGTTTTAGGTCATTGTTTTGTTTGTCTATGAGCCTGAGAGTATTCATCCTGAAATTTTTCATGTCTGTGGTATGTCGCAAAAGGAATGCTAAACTTGTAATCTTTCTTGTCCGCTTTATAAAAATAAAGATTTGATTCTTAAAGACGTTTATTGGAACTAACATACTGGGTATGAGGGTGTGTGCTGAGCTCTCGTCACTGTGTTGAGTCGTGACTGCATTCAATTGATTAATCGGAATTCTAGAGAGAGCGTCTGCTACTATATTATTTTTGCCAGGTTTGTAAAGCACTTCATATTCGTACTCTTCTAAATATGCTTTCCAGCGTTTGATTCTAGCACTACCGTTCCAGCTACTTAGCGAGTGTGTAAGTGGCTGGTGGTCGGTGAAAATTTTAACCTTTAATTTCCCTTATAGGTAATTACGCAATGCTTTTAGGGCCCATATTATGGCTAACATTTCTTTTTTATTAGTTGCGTAATTTTCTTCAGGCTTGGATAGTGTTCGAGATATAAAAGAGATTGGCTGATTGTTCTGTGATAGGACTGCGCCAATTGCGTAGTTTGAAGCATCTGTTTTCCCAATGTGTTCTCCGAGAATGTCATCTAATGCTCGTTGGAATATTGATGGGCCGTTTTCAAGCCGATAGGAAGACGGGTGAATTCATATTCAGCATTATTCACCGAAAAGGCAGTATTTTCGATGTCTGAAGGCTTTAGCTTAATTTGGTGGAACCCACTCTTGAGGTCTAACACCGAGAAGAGTTTGTTATTACCTAATTGAGCGAGAACTTCTTTTATATCGGGAATTGGATATTTAAATGCTACTGTCACTTTATTTAACTTTCTATAATCAATAACAATTCTATACTTTTTTTCCTTTGAGTCATCCGGTTTTTTTGGTGGTTCACACAGATGAATTATAGGGGATCGAGACGGTCGAATAATGCCATCTTCTACTAGCTCTGAGATTTGTTTATTCACCTCATCTTTGCGGGACACGGGGTATTGGTAAAATTTGGAATAGACGGGAGTTTCGATAGTCGTCTGGATTTTCGCAGTCACTTTTGTGGCGTAGGTGAGTTTTTCGTCTGGTTTTGAAAAAAGTTTAGGGTATCTGTCAAGTAGGTTAGTTAGATATTGCGATAGGCTTTTTTGTAAATCATCTGTACGGGGTCTGGTAACATTGATAGCTTTTTTTTATTATTATTATTATTTATTATTATTATTTTCTCTTTAATTAAAATTCTTCTATTGGTTTTAATCACAGAGTGTTAAACTACAAGAGTGGGTGCAGAGACAACTTATCTATAGACAGGAAAATGAAGTTGTTGTAGACGACAACATTTTGAACATAGAGTAAACGAGATTGATATCACTCAAAATAAAAAGAGAGAGCTTGTGAGTTTGTGTGCCTTTTGTCTTTTGTCTTGCTTCCGCACTAATAAAGGCTGAGCGACTGCTTGAGTAGCCGAAGTAGACGAAGTAATGTTAACAAATATCACACATTTTGCCCACAAATGAAGAAGCAAGAACAAATGTAGAAGCAGATCTTTAAAGATAGATCCAATGCAAATAATAACTAAATTTAATAGAAATTAAGTTATTTTTGCTAACATTTCAGCAACAAATTGAAGCATATGGCATCGCCAAATTATGCAAATATTATATTTTGTGAAATTAGTAAATTAATTATATTTTAAGTAGTAAAATAATTAGTTCTAAATATATTTGTTACAATTGTGTAACATCATAAAGTAACCCTTGATCAACAAGAATTAATAAACCGGACAGATACATCTCATTCATTCAGAGGCTTCTGCCTGACTGATCACTTAAAAATCAGCAAAACGAAGCAAAAGCGATTCCTTCATATTCTTGGGCTGCCCTTTAAATAAGTGAAGTTCTAGGGAAATTATAGACAAAAGCATGCGTATGTCACAGGCAGGGCCAAATTAATTCATTTGTATGCATTGCTTCGGCCCTAGGGTATCATACGATCGCGCGGTCGTTTTTCAGAGGTCACGAAAAGTAGCAAAACTCTTTTAAATCGCTTCAAAAATCATTTTTCGGCAATGGGTCACACATACCATTGCTCGCTTCTACGGTGTAAAAGTTACATTGGTATGCGTTTATCAGAGGATAGACACAAGATGCCTCGTTGCTCAACTTCATACAGAATCAAAACAAAGCGAACAAGAATTGTACAAAGCTTATGACAGCGTGCGAAGAGGAAGGCGCAATGCTTTTTCCCTTTTTGTTTCTATATTCGTATCGTTGAGCTAAGTCAGTCGGCAACACCCGACAACTCTGCATTGCGCTCAGTACTGAATGAGTTTTAGTTTCCACTGCCTGTGACATACGCACGCTTTTGTCTATCATTTCCCTTAAACTTCACTTATTTAAAGGGCAGCCCAAGAATATGAAGGAATCGTTTTTGCTTCGTTTTGCTGATTTTTAAGTGATCAGTCAGGCAGATAAAAAAGATAAGAAAAAAACTGTTAATTTAAGTCAATCAAAATGTATTTCTAAGCTATTTGTAATGAAAAGAAGCGTCGTGTTATTATAGTAATACAGATCACATACAAACAATAGCAGAAATACATAGTAGATTCATTCTTCAACAACTTCAATGGCACCGTCAACCAAAACAACATAACTCGTCAGTTAAAAGGCACACATGTTTTGCACTATTGGAACGACACTGTTTGGCTATGCAGCCCTAAGTGCCATACCAGCTGCTCCCTCCAACACTCTTTAAATATAAGAGATAATAATGTAAATAAGTGTTCCCGCGCCAACACTTGCAGTCGAAGCAGCCACAAGGGGCGCTATCGGCGACTGCAAGCTTTGGACATATGCCTCCATTGCCCTCCATTAGTGCAAGCGACTGCAGTCAAAGCAGCCACAAGGGCGCTTTCGGCGACTGCAAGCTCGCTCTTCTCACCATCTCCGTCCGAAGTGTAAGAGTGCCTCTCTTTTGCCAGACCGATTAGCCGAAGCTGTCAAAAGGGTAGTTTCTACGTGGGCCAATATACTTACATTAACTAAGCAATGATTTAAATAAATAAATTAAAAAAATGGATAAGGCTTTGTCACATCGATAAAGTGCTTATCCCTCTCTGCTGTGGCTCCCACACGTCGCGCATCCCTCATTTGATGCGACGTCTAAAAACAGCAAAAACGTTTTGACTGCTGTTGGTTTTGTGTACCCCGCACCCCTTCGAGTTCGATCGTCCACGAGTGCTTATCTCTTTCTGCTGTGGCTCCCGCACATCGCGCATCCTCCAGTTGATGCGATGCCTACGAACAGCGAAGATGAGATTAGTGCTTTGATTTTTGTGTATCCCGCACCCCTCTAATAATTGTGACGTCCAAAAGGTGCTTATCTGTTTTTTGCTGTGATTTGCGCACGTCGCGCAACCCCCATTTGTTGCGGCGCCTACGAACAGCGAATATGATATTAGTGCTTTGGCTTTGTGTACCCCGCACCCCTTTTTTTTTTATGTCGTTGACAAGCTCCGTAGCGCAGCAAAATTGCACTGTTTGCCCAAGTATATACGAAGCAATTCTAACGGTTTTGATAAAAACAATGTTATACATGTTGGTGATTGTTTGAAGCACCTCAACGGATCATAATGGAGATTCTTACCAACTAAAAGAGTCACATGGAGTCGGCTGCTCATGCCGGACACTAATTTCTAAGAGCACTTGGTACGCTTCTACAACAACTGTTTCAGTCTGTAAAGCCAAATCATAGTCGAAACTACTACAACAATATTTTGTCCAATGTGTCACAGTAAAGGAAATGTCATCACACTCAAAACACGGCTATACCAATGACGAGACTATTGGAAAGACCTAAAAAATACTTCATTCTGGCTGACGGGAGCATGCTTCTTAGTAGCAACATCTTGAACCGCGCGTCTCTCATTTAAGTGTAAACTAAAGGACTTGATGTGACGAACATATTGTCGTATCCGTTGTTTTAAAAAAGTTTGCAATGACAGTCAGATGAACGCGAAACTGTCGCAGAAGAAACGTATCAGCTGTTGACGATATTGCTTGCCTGATTGACTTATGACATCAGCGTCAACGCAATGAGCAGTTACCGGTGACACAAGAAGATGTAGTGAAAGCTGTTGGGGTTAATGTATCGCCCGTATGTCGATGGCGGAAAAATTGAGCCAACTCTACAAGCTTTACCAAATTTTGGCTATCATTTTCTTTCGCAGATTATAACAGCTTTGTCGCCAACTGCATTGGTCGCTGCCATGGATAGGATGACATTTACTGGCTTTTCTTCTGGATAAAGTAGATATGTCTTCCTATAAAATCGTTAATGCGCATTGTAAATAAGACAATGTTAAGTGATAGCGGCTTCGCCATGCGCTTCGAAGTAAATTGCTGCTGCTCTGTATGATGACTCAACACATCCAACTATGTGGCGGCTGTTGCTCTGCATGAACAACCAAAGGAAGCAGAAACCCAGAGTTAATGTTTTGGATAGAGAGTACCAAATACAAGAGGGGGTGATAGCTTAACAGCGAAATGTTAATGTTATAAATAAAACCTCGAGATGGGCTCGGTAATATTAAAAAATTAATCATATGTGAATTATGCATATAATTCCAATAACAATACATAACAACAAAACATTAGCCTCATAGCAAAGGATCTGTGTGATCATTTAGCTATTCCTGTGCTTTTGTCCTTTGTAAATTACCTTTTAATTATGCATTTTTTTTTATTACCGAGCCAATCTAAGGGTTTATTATTTTTAACAGAAAGCTCGAGAGCTATCACCCCCTCTTGTATTTTGGTTTTGGATCATCTCTCGGCAACACTGAAATAACTGTTGATCATGTGCAAGGAAAATCAAGCTTTCGTCAACAAAACCAGTCAAATTCTTGACTACTGAAATGTGTTGCGTCCATTGTGCGAGACGAAAATTTGTGAATAAGTGATGGTCAAGACTGAGACCGGTGATCTGCTCCATTGATTATTCCGCAGCACAAGAATATTTATTTCGTATAGTTATGGGAGTGACGTCTGGATGGCATTAATTGATTTCGATGAGACGTAAAGAAGCCCATAGCTCTGAATGCAGCCGAAAAAACAACAACCACCGAGAATCTTCGAAAGCGTTTACTAAAATCCAGCAGGGGCAAACAGTGTAAGCGTACGTATCGGACGCTAACGTTAAGCAAAGATGATGTCTCTTCTCCTGCAAGATATGGAAGACGCCGAACCCTACGACGCAACTTGGATCTGGTCCCTGCGCTGCCTTGCCACCACTCGAAACTAAGGTTGAAAGCTTACATCTTCTAACGGGGGGAATATGTTTGGTTATGCAGCCTTATTTCCCATAACGTCTGCTCCCTCCAACTCTCTCTGTAAATATAAGAGATAATAATGTAAATAAGTGCTCCCGCACCAACTCTTGCAGTCGAAGCAGCCACAAGGAGCGCTATCGGAGACTGCAAGTTTTGGACATATGCCCTCCATTAGTGTAAGCGACTGCAATCAAAGCAGCCACAAGGGGCGACTGCAAGATCGCTCTTCTGACCATCTCTCTCCTAAGTGTAAGAGATTGCAGCCGAAACCGTATGTTAGGGCGGTTCTATTAGTCGGCTACCTCTCTTCTGCCAGACCGATCAGCCGAAGCTGCCAAAAGGGTAGCTTCTACGTGGCTGAAGGCTGGCAGACACTTTTTCATTGGAGTTTGAGAGGTGCAGAAGGTGTATTAATGGAGGTGAAATATGGGGCACGGGCATCCCCATAATATAATTTAATAATAATAAAAATCTGTCGTGTAATACAATATAATATAAAACTAAAAACTATAATTTCATTTTCTTTTAATAAAAAAAAAAGGCTACTGAAAAAGCTCATAAGCCAAACAGACACTATACTTATAAACAGCAATGAGCTCAAAAACAAAGAGACGACAATAATGAGACCGGGAACACCACTTATTCAGATGACCCCACAAGAAGCAGAGCGGTTACAAATGTTATCTCTAGAATCGTTGCGATGATAACCTCGAAATCCCACAACCCAAGCTGACTATAATTTAAGAAGCCATACCTCAACACCTCGAAATGCAATTACAACTCAAGTCGATGCAACCAGAATTCAACAACATCCCATATTTTTAATGCCTACTTGAAAACAGGATTTTACGGAGGGAGAATTAACTACAGCAACTTTGTAGCCCAAAAACGCACATTGTTGCGCACATTTGTCCGATCCCAACTTAGAACACTAGAAACGATCACAGCACAAGACACTTGAAACTAACATAGCACAAAACACTTGAAGCTATGCCGAAATATTAAATCATCATAAACATAAACCAAGCCCCTGTCAATAAACGTTTCACATTATTACCCGATCCGGGATCTGGCAACTTCGTCGCCAGATGCTAACGTCGCTGCTTTTAACGACAGCGCCGCAGTCGCAAACCCGCAGCTCGATTAAGGATTCAGGTCGTAGTTGTAAGTTAGTTCAAAAAATTATATTTGAGTAAAACACGTTTCTTAAAACCAAACCAAGTGATTATTACCTTATATACTAAAGTTAATATATTTACTGTGTCCATCAAGAATAAGTGCATATTAGCTATTTTGATTAAGTTTGGTATGGAGGTTGATACACACAATATTGAGAAATTATTCACATTTTTTATATTTTGCGCAGTTTTGAATTAATTATATATTGGTAAGTATTTAATAAGTCCAAGCATATTTGTTTCAATTGTGGGATACCCTCATTTAACTCTTTATTGATTGGGATTAACTTTTTGAGGCAGATATAATTTATGCATTAAGTCGCCTAGTTGTTCGCATAGGAATCAGCAAAGAAAGTCTAACGCAAGCAAAAGCGATTTCTTGCGCTACCTTTTAAAGAAGTAAAGGTCAAGGTGCACAATAGAAAACGGCATGCGCATGCCACAAACAAAGTCACTTCTATTGATTTATATACATTGCTCTGTCCATAGGGTAGCACAAATTACGCGTTCAATTATTTTAAATGCCAGTAAAATTCTTCTTGCCTGCTTCAAAGTAATGGCAAGTAATGGTCCAATTGCCGATAATTGAATTTTAAAAGCGAGCTTTGCTATTCTTCGTGGCTCTGAAAACAATTTCTCGGTCGTATAATACCCTAGACGTAGAGCAATGTATGGAACTAAATTAAATTATCATAAATACAAAATTAATAAAATAAAATGTCACCACAGATAAGTCTGCAGCACAGGTGAGCTTTTCCTACAAAATAATCGGCTGCAATTTTGAGTTTAGATTTCCTTATATTTATAAGGTAGTTCCTAATAACTCTTAGTTGTATAAAATTTTATATCATACAAAGAATAATCAATCATATCTTTATACAAAAATAGGACGATGGAGGCATTTAAAATAGCCTTAACCTTATTTTTAGAGCGGTATATCATATATATTTTTAAATTTTAAATAAATATATTCAAATATTATAGTAAAGTTAAGGATATAAAAAAAAGTTAATTGTGCGTTTGTGCTAGTATTATATAATTTTTCCTTAAATTTAGACTTTTTCTCTGAATTAATTAATTAATTATCATTGGATAATATAATAGAGAATAGGTCAATAATTAAGTGAAGTGACTAACAACAGACTAATAGAGGGGAAGCCAGATATATTAGTGTATAAGACTTGTACACTAGTACGTGCAAATTGTAAGGAGGTAAAAAAATGTTGGCAATACAACTTATGCATTATATTATTTTTTCCTGAAAAAAGGTTCATATTGCAATTGTTACAATAAGTAACGTATTTATGTTTACACTTGGTAATTAAATAACATTAAAAGCCATTGGAATTATTATTTAAAGATAAGTTACTTTTTAACATTCGTTGTAGTCCTTCTGTACTATCTTCCTTGTTAAAATTTTTAAAAAGAATTAATATTTAAATGCCGAAATTAACTTTTTATTTACAGAAAAAAAACTCGTGCAGAATTAATAAGAGTATCAGCAGCAGTAATGGGCATTGAGCTTTCCTACTCGGCGGAGACAGCTTTTGTTTCACCCACGTTACTCAAAATTGGAGTTGACCATCAACATATGACATTGGTTTGGGCAATGTCTCCTCTTGTTGGATTTTTTCTCTGTCCTTTATTGGGATCTATTTCCGATCGATGCAAGTCAAACATGGGACGACGGCGTCCTTTTATAATATTATTATCTGTGGGTGTTATTTTTGGTAAATATTTAAATAACAGTGCATCAGTTAAGCATTTTATTAAATAATAATTATTTAAGGATTACTTTTAGTGCCAAATGGTGAAAACTTAGGATATTGGTTTGGCGATACATATAATTCAATATATAATGTAACTTACCATAATGCTACAATATTAGCCTCAAAATCGCCTTCTTATCCAAGAAGCTCACATCCTTGGGGAATTTTTTTTACTGTATTAGGGACCGTACTTCTCGACTTTAATGCTGATGCTTGCCAAAGTCCATCGAGGGCTTACCTCTTAGATGTATGCGTTCCGGAAGATCATGCGAAAGGACTGTCAACATTTACCATAATGGCTGGCCTAGGAGGCTTTTTTGGATATGCTATGGGCGGTTTTAACTGGGACGTGACAGAAATTGGTAAGATGCAACGGTTTCAATGACGTAACAATAATAAATTATATGCAGGGAAACGCCTAGGAGGACATATGAAAACCGTTTTTACAATTATCACATTTATATTTATTGTTTGTGTGACTTTAACAACAACCAGTTTCGAAGAAGTTCCTCTATGGAAAATTTCCAATCAAAATATTATGCAAAATTTGAAAGTGAACCCTCAAACAGAAAGCTTTGCTAAAAATTACGGCACAATAAATAATGAAGAGGATAAGAGTGATATTTGTGAGGTAAGCTAATTTAAGATGATAAAATATTAAAATTGGTTGAAGTTTAAATCTGTGTATACTTAATTTTAATTTCATAAGTAAAAAGTATAATAGTGTGGTTTGAAAAACAAACATGTTACGTTTAAGGTAAATAGAAAGTTTTAGCTTAAAAAATGTTAATAGGTATGCTTAACATATAAATAGCTTTATTTTTTGTAATCCTACTACATAAAATCACCTTCTAAGCTTAGTAGATTTTTATAAATTGTACAAATTATTAATTTTCATAACAATAACGTTATTTGGTTATTTCTTTTCCAATATGCCCAATATAAAATACTCAAAGAAATATTTTAACAATATCTTAATTTAAATAATTAATATGTCTCATATTAAAATATTTAAGGTAGCTAACTATTTTTTGACTCTGATGTGAACATTTGCTATGCATATTAATATTATGACCTTAAAATTATAAAAATTATTACTTTATAAATTCTGCTATTCTCCAAGACAAAGGGTTCCAACAATAAGCTTTTAAATGCTAAACGTTGTGGAACTGTAGTAAGAACTAATAAAAAATATAGTCAAATTTTAAAGATTTTATTTAGATTCGGTAAAGTCACTACCTAACGGTATTGGCAGTTGCTCCAAAAAGTTGTTATTCTGCATTGCAGAACAATTAAGCTTTTTGCGTTTAACTTTTGGGTAAATAACCAATCACCACCTACAAGTCAAGTATAATAATAAGAACACTGTAATAATAGGAACACTGGGCAATATTTATGATTTAAGTCAATTTATTCCAAAAAATGTCGACGCTTTGCATGTCTAAGTGGTCATTTGAGTTATGACATCACACTTACTTGTTATCAATGTAGATAGATTGTAAACTAAAAAAAAACAAACAAAAAAAAAAAAATAATATGAGTTATGAGTCCACTTATGCTTGGGGATTTGTTTATGTAAATATTGCAACAAAGTGCTACAATGCATTTGTTTTGCATATAGCGTAAGTCGCTGCATGTAATCTCTCATCTTCCTCCATTTGAAAAATAACGTGTTTTAGTGAAGTTACTTAAATAATAATGAAGGTGTTAGTAAAAAATTCAATTTTCTCAAAATTAAAATTAATGTTTATAAGATATAGAACTTTTTTTTGGTTTTTAATGTTATTTTTTTATTTTTTAAATATATCCTGATTCATTTTTAAGTAAAACTTTATCTCCTATTAAAATATCTATGTTTGGATACTAAGCTTTTTCAGTAGCCTTCTTTTTATATTATTCGACACGTATTATATAAATTCCGTGGGTGCCCGCGCCGCCCTTTTCAGCCCCATTATATACACCTTCTGCACCTCTCAAACTCCAATGAAAAAGTGTCTGCCAGCCTTCAGCCACGTAGAAGCTACCCTTTTGGCAGCTTCGGCTGATCGGTCTGGCAGAAGAGAGGCAGCCGATATAAAACCGCCCCAACATGCGGTTTCGGCTGCAATCTCTTGCACTTAGGAGGGGGATGGTCAGAAGAGCGATCTTTCAGTCGCCGATAGTGCCCTTGTGGCTGCTTCGACTGCAGTCGCTTACACTAATGAAGAGCATATGTCCAAAGCTTGCAGTCGCCGATAGCGCTCCTTGTGGCTGCTTCGACTGCAAGAGCTGGCGCGGGAGCACTTATTTACATTACATTACACTACATTACATTACATTACAATCTGTTATATTAAGAGATACTTGGAGGGAGCAGCTAGTATGGCACATAATTGGAATGGAAGAATTGACCTCAGTCAAGAATTCCATTAGTGTATAGGTCGTCAATATAATATCTTGCAGTAATTTTTATCCATGTTTGAAGAAACATAGAGTACATACATGTAAAAGACGTAAAGTCACTACTTTACGTACTTCGTCATTGTTTATGACGTCGAATACGTTGAAGCTTTGAAGCTTTATCTATAGATTTGCCAAGCAATTTTATTTCTTGATTTGTTTTCATGCGCAGGATTTTTGTCTACTTTGATAACTTTAAGTGACTTGTCTTACGTTTCTAGTAATGTTTTGCAGCTTTTCGGCTACAAAATTGTCTTTGCCCTCCAAATATTCTACTGTGAACTCATATTCTTCTAATTCTAGCCTCATTCGCGTATTTTTGGGCTTGGATTTGTCATTAAGAACCAAAATGTTAAAGGTCTTTGGTATGTTTTGATTGTGACTTGCAGTTAATTCCTGCTCAGTTGTACATTTCTTGCATTCTCTCTTTGTGAAGGCTGTTGAACCGCTCCACATGCTTGCTTACCAGCATCAATTATTATACAAAATTCTTTGCTGAAATCTGGACATTGTAGCAAAGTAGGTTCCATTAATTTTGTTTTTAGGTATTGGAATGCGCTTTGGCATTCATCTGACCATGTAAATAGGACATTCTTTTTACATAATCTGGTTAGTTGCCGTGAATAGTCTGCGAAGTTTTTAATAAAGCGTCTAGCACTGTCCACATCATGCGGGACTGGGTAATTCATGGTGACATCAATATTCTTGTCATCTGGTAGTATTCCCTTATCGGTGCATTTGTGACCCAGGAAAGTCACCTCATGCATGAAAAATGAACATTTTCCTAGATGCAACTTTAGGTTGTATTTCCTACATTGTTTAAAAACGTCTGTCAAGTTTTTAAACATATGTTTTTGGAACAACCAATAACTATTAAATAATCCATATAGAGAAATGCTTGAGAAGGTTGTAGTTCGGAGAAAGCAATGGTCATAATTCACTGGAACGAATTAGGCGCTATTTTTAATCTGAAAGGTAATCGCGTAAAACGATACGAGCCATTGCTCGTTGAAAATGACGTTATATCTCTTGAACTTTCTTCGAGTTCGATTTGATGAAATCCTGACATACAGTCCAGGCATGAAAAGTATTTTGCTCGGTCTAGTTTATCTAAAATGTCATTAATTCTAGGGAGTGGACATTTTTTGGATATTAATTTTTTGTTAATCTGACGATAGTCTATCACTAATCGCCATTTTTTTTTCGGAACTGGGAGATGATTTTTTAGGGACAAGTAATAATGGGCTATTGTATGCAGACACAGATAGTTCTACAATCCCGTCGGAAATCAATTTTCCTACGTGCTTCTGTATTTCGTCTACTTGACTTTGCGGGCTTCGATAATATTTTATATATACTGGTTGATTATCTTTCAATCTCAATTTTTGTATGTTGAAGTTATTTGTGCTTATAGATTAAGTTTCTAATCCGAAAACA
>JAWNNX010000018.1:0-14506 GCA_035044505.1 Zaprionus lineosus
ATGATAACGACTTCGCCATGCGCCTCGAAGTAAATCGCTGCTCCTCTGTATGATGACTCAACACATCCAACTACGTGGCGGCTGTTGCTCTGCATGAACAACCCATGGAAGCAGAAACCCAGAGTTGTTTTTGGATCATCTCTCGGCGACCATGGAATAAGTGTTGATCATGTGCAAGGAAGCTTAGATGATGATCGAAGTGAGACTCAAACCGGTGACCTGCTCCATTGATTATTCCGCAACACAGAAATATTTGTTTCGTACAGTTATGGAAAAGACGTTTGGAAAGCATTAATTGATTTCGATGAGACGTTAAGAAGCCCCAAGCTCTGAATGCAGCCGAAACAACATCAGACAGTGCTTTGCTCAAATCGAGCAGGGGCAAACAGTGTAAGCGTAGGTATGGGACGCTAACGTAAAGCAAGGATGATGTCTCTTCTCCTGCATGATGTGGAAGACGCCGAACCCTATGACGCAACATGGAACCAAGCAGGACATTGTTTGAAAGCCTGGTCTTTCAAGGAGGGGAGGATGTTTGGTTACGCACTATTGAATAGCGTTCAAACCAAGCGATGATCATAAATAATCACCCTGTTTATAAAATTCACCAGAGAGTGAATCCTCCATAGTTTAGTACATGTACTCACACACTCATTTTCGGTGTGAGTGCATATCGTATATAAGGCACATTTCTAACATAGTTCGCTCTTGTCGTTTCGAACTTATTAGCTGTCGGTTATTAACTTATCGCTGTGGAATATTATAATACAATTAATTTAATAAAATAATAAATAATTAAATAAAATAAAACTCTCGCATATATTTCGCAGTTGCCAAAAAAGCTTGGTAACTTAACAGTCCCTTTATTGCAGAAAGAAAGACAGGAACGCATTTAATACTTAAAAAAAATAAGGTTGATATATAAGTCTTTCTTTGAATCTATCGAATAATCAAAGTGAAGAACACAATGCAAAAAGTCTGTCTCGTAAATTAGTTTACTATTGGTAGTTAGAGCATGAGGGGACATGATAGGACACACTTGAGATTAGCGCTGACGCTCAAATATGGGATCTAGAATTAGCACGAAAGCAGATCAGACACTCTTTGAAAATAAATAAATTATTAACTTATATAAGTTATACCAAGCTAATCCACAATTAAAGCAAAAATTTCAAATAATAAAATTGAAAAAAAAGAATAAATAATCTTAATTGTTCAGACTCCTCTTAAAAACTTAATAATTCTCAAGTCAGCAAATTACAAACACTTGCCACAGTTTCAAAATTTGAAAAAAAAATACCAATTATAAAAAAGGACTCCCTGTGCAGACACCGCCCGTACATGTAGCAAGCCAGCATACATGCAATTCAAAGACCATCATTTTTATTATCATCATCATCACCATCGTCCACATTTACATCATTATCAACGTCAAAAATTACAATACTAACAACTTTATTTTATGTTTTTAATTTTACTTACAATTATTCGACATTTAAGATAATAGGCAAATGCAATGATAATATGGGGATAAAAGAAGCAATAACAGGAACAAAAATTAGTGGGGTCACGATTGTTTGTGAGCTAATACTATTGTCTAAGAGGCTTATTGCTAGGTTGTTTGTGTAATTATGAAGTCTTTCCAAATATTTGTTAATTGATATGTGTATGTATCTTTTCTATCACAGTTTGCATATCGAGATCATTTGAAGAATTTCGTTCTTAACATATAATGGGGCCTTACAGAGTAGTCAATGAACTTTAATTTAAAAGTTTTGTAATTTCTGATTGATTATTGAGTTTGCTGTTGTACCCCACAGCTGAACCCCGTGTGACCATATGGATTTAAGAATTGTTTTGTATAATAGTACTTTGTTGCTTAGGGACAATTCTAATTTATAGCCCAGGAGCTACCGTATTTGTCGGAGTTTCTGGAGAAGTTGGGTTCTCTTTGCTCTAATGTGTGATTTTCATGTCAATCTCTTGTCCGTTGCCAGGCCAACGTTGTTTTTCCATTAAGGCTAACTAGCGGGTATGTTTTTGTTCTAGTGGCAAACGTAATGTAAGTGAATTTGTTCTCGTTCACTACAATATTTCACCTTTTTAGCCAGGGCTCAAGGAAAGACACCTGGTCTTGGAGGATGTTTGTGGCCTCTATGATCACTGGAAATAGCCATAAATGCCGTATCATCCACATAGGTTGCGATGACCTAGTCTTCACCTTGCAGACATGACAGATCTGCTGTAAAGAGCGTGTATAGGATAGAACCCAACACGATTCCTTGGGGAACTTCGGCGTTGATCTAAAGGATTGCAGAGTCTGCTCATTCACAGGTAGCATATAAAGTATGCCTGCTTAGATATAAATTAAGTGTCAAAATGAAAGAAATTGGGAGCCATGATTTAAGCTTATACAGGATTCCGGGATGCTAGACTCTGTCCAAAATTTTATTTGATGTCTAGGAAGGCTGCCAAACAATTATTTCTATTTTTCATTGAGTTAAGTATGGCATGAACTACCCTGTGACACTGTTCTGGAGTTTCGTGCTGACTTCTAAAACCAAATTGATATTCCGGGATTAATTTGTGATCTTCAATCACAGGCAACAGTCTGGTCAAGAATATATTTTCGAATACTTTTGAAGGTATTGTGAAAAAGCTGATGGGACGGTAAGAAGTTGTTAAATTTCGTTTTAGTAGGCTTGGGTATCACTTCTTGGATCGGACGTATTGGTGGCTCCGAATGGCAAGGCAAATCGAGAAATTCGTGTGTTGCATGGTCGTCTAAGGCAGAGCAGAGGTCGAAAGGAGAAAATGTTCTTTCTAGATGAAGTGTGAAAGCATGAGCCTTTTCTTCGTTCGATCGAAGCCGATATCACCAGAAGTCGATATCACTGAGTATGGGTGAGATTCGATTAGTGGGCCTTTTTAAGTACTTATTTGACATTCAGAGATTATGCTCAATTTCGCTTGCTTGTAGAGAAACGATTTCAATTCCTTGCAGGCACGATTAAGAGCTGCTTTGTCATGATAGCTGCGGCTGAGCTGCCACCCTCTACGAAGTCGTCGCCTTCTTTACAGTTTCTCAGAAACTTTATGCGATAGTGATCGAATAGCAGGTCGAAATTATTTTGTGGTTGAACCGTGTTTGGGGTCTGAACAATATGTGGGTTACCAGGCGAGAGAGTCACTAGGTTCATCGTTTACACACACGACAATAGGGTTACAAAGCCTGCTTCCTCAAAATATATGTTTTGCATTAAAATTTCCGCCTATGATAAATTTGTGTCCAACCGCAGCAGATGACAGTTTTCCAGTTGGGGATGCTAACATCAGCACAGCCGCTTAAGCCCAGTGTCCCAGGAAAGGGGCACGTTCTGCGTGATTTATATAAGATCTAATAATAATGGCTGCACCACCTCATTATTACATTGTATCCATGGATCTTAAAATAATTTCTTACAGTAAAGTAAGATATGGAAATGAGCATAATGTCACCGTTGCATCTTTTAAGAATCATTTCAACCTCAGGCTTTGTTTTGCATAGGCCGCTGGTATTCCACAACACAAGTTTGAAGTATTTTAGCATAACGATGCCATGAAAGTATTTAAAATTTGCATCATCTGGGCAAATCGATAATTGTTTCACCGTCTGCGAAGGCATTCGGATAATGGGATTCTCTTCTTCTACTTCTTCCATTGCTTCGCCAGGTGGCCTGTCAACAAATGACGCCTCGTCAGAAGCCACTGTCCGAAATGTTTATGTAGCTATGTGCAATAGAAACAACGGCCAGTAGAATGATGCACTAGCGTTGTCTCGCTCCGGCCTGCGTTGCGTTGCGTTGCGTTGCGTTGATTGCAGCTGCAGAGCGCCGCGAACTTGGTGTTTTAATTTTTTTTTTTTTTATCTTTCTAATTGCCGATTGAGTTTTCAAATGTACCGGCTGGAAAAATATGTTGTTGTTGGTGCGGCTGGCGCTGTCACTGAAGCTTGCCTCCCGCAATGTTGATTGCATTACACAAGCTTTTGATTTTGTAGATGGTTTTGAAAATAATAACAATAGTTACAATAATTACACTATAGATTATTGCAGAATATACATGTGGCAAAGCAGACGCATTGTAACACTTTGTTGCAATGTGTACATAAACAAATTATGACTGCTTAAAACAATTGAGAATTATTAACATATTTTATGAGCATAATATTCAGTGCTGTAAAACGACTATTACGCCGCTACCTACCTATACAGATAAGCACAACTGCTCCGCTCTCAGCGTCACTGGCAGCGCCTTTTGCGGTCTTAGACATAAGGTAATACAACTCCAGAACATTCGTTCAAAAGGAGACATGTGAAGCAGACGTATAAAGAGTTCACATTCGTTGTAATAAATAAAATTTAAATTATAAAAATTGCAAAGTGTTTGAATCATTACATGGCGACCGTGACAAAATAGTAACATATAAAAAATGTCAAAGTATAATAATAAAAAAATGTTGTATGAATGGAATCAAGAAAAATATGCTCAAACGGATAGATTACTCGAACCGGGGACTCTTAAACTTCATAAACTATGAAACATGAAACAATATGTTCTTAAACGTTCAGAATTGAATGTGTATCGCCAGCACCAACAAAACAAAACCGGCAGCAGAAACTAACATAAAAAAATAAAAAAATCAAATATCTAAGCCGACTTACTTGCTTCAGAGCGTTCACCAATAATGCCTGGACACCAGGCACAACACTCCTTTCTTTTCTGACGTGGACCACATGAGCGACGTCAAGCCACCAGAGATTGCTCCCATCGAGCAGAAGGACGCACCGACACTAGAAAGAGGCCCTGGAGGTGTGTCCCACCGCTGGACCACGCCCACTCACAATAGTCTGAGTACAAGGCAAAAACAGGAGACAAAAGAAGCGCACCAGAAGCGGGAGGACGGAAAAAGCCCTCCAAAGAAGGAAGCTATTACAGGAATTAATAAAGTTGCGAGACGGCCACAGCATCCGAGAAGGAGCGATACCAACAACTGTTGAAGGATATCAAGAGGCAACTTCGCAAAAGTGCGGAGAAACGCGTTTGAAGCTGCTCTTTTGAGCAAACAGCTCTCAATCGCCACTAATTATAAATTCTATCAATGCGCGAAAGCGCTGCTAAAAAAATAATTACTAACCAACTAATAGGCTATTACTAAAAACATATGGCTGATAAATTATTGTAAATCAGTCATATGCTACCTATTCTAATAACACTATATTTCATTTCATTGATTGTCTATTTTAACCAATCCGATTATTATTTTCAATAATAGTGCTTCATTGATAACAAACAAATAAAACAAAAATATAGTTTGAGCACAACAGTGTCTGTCAGAGCTCTAAAAACCTCATTGTCGGTTGACTCGGACGATCAAGAAGAGTCAAATACTGTGGACTCCAAGATAGAGGAGGAATATAATCAAATAATTCCTGCTACTCTAATGTCCTGATTTAGACATTACTAGATTCTAGACACTAGTTCAAGCGTCATAGAGCCAAGACTAAACTCTAACAATATGGCAAAGACCGAAGTAGAAATTATACGCACAGTATCTAAGGTCTTATAATAGCAAGTCTCAACCAAAATATAGTCGTAGCATTTTTAGATGTACACAGATACGAATAAACAGCTTGTTTTTCTAATAGACACCGTTGCAGATATTTAAATGTTAAAAGACAGTTCTGATAATTCTCAAATAACAGTCAAGCTATAAGGTAGCGCATAGACATAAAAGGAATCAGTCAATGAAACTAACGACATCTAAAGGATCTATATCTCAATTGAAATACAGACAGCTATATACAAAAGCCCACACGATTTTCATATCGTAGACGTACAATGTCAGCTATTCCATGTGATGGAATGACTGGGAATCGCATTTTATCTCGCAAATCGTAACTGTCAAGTAGACTTCAAGCCAGTCTGATAAGATTGGCTTATAATTGGAACAGATATTTTAAAACTTCCAATTATATGTTCCAATAACATACAGTTCTGGCAACAACTCAATTATTCTGCCAGCAAGATCCCAAGTAATCAGACAAGTCAAACTTTCTTCAGAAGAAGATAATGTACTTATTCCAAATCAAGAAATTGTTCCATGGTATTTACCTAGCAAATACCATAACAACATACACAAAATTCTTATATAAGATTTCTTTATGCAACAAATACTGATCAAATAGTTAATACGGATAATTTAAAATATGAATCACTTTCTCAGCAGACTTTATCTATAAAGACTTAGTAATAAAGCAGAAATTTTTATATATCACATAGCAATTTTCTATAACCAAATGAATTCTTCGAACACATCCCGACGCGAGATCAGTTAATTGTAAATACAATAAGCAATACACTACGATCAATACATAGTGTAAATACATATAATTTTATTCCGAAGAATAATAGAATATTATATATTGATTTCTTTATTGGAAGGAAGATCGAAGATCTATATTTATTGAGCGTATTATAATAACTGGACTCTTACATAAAGCTTAGTTTATGCACCTGTTTATGATAAGAAAACAATGGTTCTCACGCTCTGTTTTACAGCTTACGTTTGCATTTTTTGGGAATGAGCATGTGAATTTGTATCAGCTTGGATCTCACGGTCAATGTCGAATTACTGCAAACGTTTACAAAATTTGATGGAACTTATATTTGTCCTTAGATTTAATGTTTTATGGGAGTGGGGGCTGGATTTTACTGTATATCTATATGTATATCAAATCATTAGAAAACTCTCATTCCAAGGCAAGAAATTTATAAAAAAAGCAAACCACTCGTCCGTATCACAAATACAACTTAAAATAAAAGTTATTGTAAAAAATTTTCAAAATCTATATAAAAATAATCAACAATTGGAAAAATTTGGAAAAATTCAGAAAACATTGGAACAAAACTAGAAGTTTTCGCATTTATTGCATTTAAATGGGATACCCTCTGTTCTTAAAAAATGATCACATAAGCCACCTCAGGGTTTCTTAAGTTTATATTATAGGGATAACTTTATTTTCATCGGATGTTCCGAGAAGCACGTGTTGTCCAATCTTAAAAATCTTTTCGTAGGAAGTGTAGAAAGCATAATCTCAAATAGCGTCTCGGCAATTGTTTTTTTTTTTGGATATGAAATCACTTACCAAATATTAATTATTTCAAAATTACCCAACTCCAACTATCAATTCGAATTTATCTATCTATGGTCGAACATTTTTCGTCAGGATAAATAACCGTCCGGTTAATGAACCAACCTATTTGGTATACAAAGCCTATCATTTAAATTTAGAAGAATAAGATTGGATTGGAATAACGTGATTTTGTTGTTGAGTACATTGAAGAAAAAACAAACTATTCTGGAATGCACTTTTACGCACATATATTAAAGATTTTAAAAATATAAACAGCAAGGGAATCAAAGCGTGACCACAAGGTGAATGAGTAACAAAGAAACGGATAAGCCCTTTATAAATCAGAAAGTTAGTCCAGCTTATATATAATCCTACAAAACTATTTATCAAGAAAGAAAAGTAGGGATATTTTGTAGCACTGACAATGACAAATTAAATCTCTCAAACACCACAAAGAATTGATGATCATAACAAACACTTTCACAATAGCTTTTGATATTGTTTAAATAGGCACAGTTGGTACTTTACCAAATTCATATAAAGGTTATAAATATGCCCTAATCATAATGTGCGATTTAACAAAGTCGCGGTACCAATACCATCAAAGCATTTAAAAGCTTAGTTCAGAATTACATACTAACCTATTGCTAAATTGTGTAAGTTATTAAAAACAGATTATAAAGAAACCATACAACTTTTAATAAATATAAGCGTTCATACGTACCCCACAAAGAATGGTACTGGGATGATTAACTAAAATGTGACACACATTGTGTGGCGGTTCACTGGCGCCATCTACCCACTACCTGAACCACCCAAACTGATTCTACCGCTGAACCGATATTTGTACAAATGGCTTCGAGGCTCAGGAACTAACGAGACTCCGCGGCTAACGTACCCCTAAGCTCGATCTCTTTCAAGCTTTTCAAGCGCGCATCGCAGTCAAATCTCTATAAGAGTAGTAATTAATAAAAGAAATATAAAAGGAAAAATAACTAATTAATGTAACTTAGATATTTAATAATAAAATAGTACTTACTAAGTAACTAAAGTGGTGACCAGACGTGATTTGTTTTTGTGTTAGACGAGCTGCAAACTAAAAGTTAAACACTATCGCTTACGACAAGCGACTTAGACTGTAACAGCGGACGCATTCAAATGACTGTATAAGCACGCCACGTTACAGTTTACGCAGATAGAATCATAACATTAATCTTTAAAAGAAAATAACATCTTCCGATGATTTGGCTCAAAAACTACGGGAATTGCAACAGAAAATGGAAACACTGCGCACCACAATTATATCGATGGAAAGTAAGCCACGTGTCGCTGCACTACGTGCAGTGCAAAAACAAATGTATTGAGTGCCCCGACTGTAAATTAAGGCGACTGCTACAAGGTAGATGTAAAGTAGGCAGTAAACCGTCAGAAATATTAGAGAGTATGCAACGTCTATGCCACAATCAATTCCACTCATCCTGGCAACATGGAGGAAATATAATGAAGGGGCAAAATTTAGGGCTACGGCGCAGAATCACATGGCCATTCATCATTGCTGATACTACATAAGCTTCATTGGAGCGGATTTTCTAGCAAACACAAGTTACTCATCGACTTACATAACAAGTGACTGATCGATTCTGTGACAGGTTGTTACACACGCCACAAGCTCAATGCATGACCTACAAGGTCTGCTTCGCGAATTTATCGATATGGCAGGCTCGTAAATGAAATCCCCGCTACAACACAACAAATACGAACTTCGTCGCGCGCTCAGCATGCTCCCCTCCACACTTCCCACTTCTGGACCAATGGATGGACAGACCAATCTAGACCCCCATGCTTCCCGAAATACCACTTCCCGCCCCGGGAAAAGGTTAACACTGCCTCAATAAGTGTGATGTCTTTAGTTCATCGACTGAAGAAGGAGAGATAAAAAGAAGGACTGTCAAAAGCACCTTACAGGAAAGCCAGCCCAGCATCAGTGCAGCAGCACGTGCCAAACTTATGGAGCTCAAGCTGAGGAAGAACAAGTTTTTCTCCTGTCCATGACTGAAGACTGAATGATAGTTCCGATGATGAGCCTAAGGTATAGGCGAGAAGGCAAAGAAGAAAAGAAACAGCTCAACCTTAGCGCCAAAGAAAAACAGCAAGCCGCCGCTAATACTCATCCCTTATGTCACGGGCATCAGCGTACTGTTACAAGGCATCAAAGGGATCATTGATAAAAAAACAAACTTCGCCTATAAAGTCGCAAAAAACAATAATATTTCGGTGATGATGCCTGACAAGGAAAGGTACTCAACGCTGAAATCCCGTTTGGTAGCCACCAACAAGACGTTTCAAACCTTCCAGCTGCGAGACGAACGTGCGTATTGAGTCATCATTAAAGTGGCGCACCACTCGACGTCCAACGAGTACATTAAAGAGGCAGTAGCTGCTATTATATTATTCATAATGTTTTAAGTTGCAGATGCATAGCGCCACTGTCAATGTTTATTGTGAATATCGATCCGACCAACAACAATAAGAAAGTTTATGATGTCGAACGACTATGCATGGTAATGGTTTCCATCAAGCTAGTGCTACCGCTGTCAGGGACTTGGACACAACCAGAGGTAATACTACTAATAAGAACATTTCCTGGCCACGCAACACTTTGACATTATTCTTGTTACGAAGAATGGCTTCTCTAGTAGATCCTACCTGAAGCTGCACGGATACGACCTTATCGAGATTAAGGAGAAGAAGGCTCCAACGCATCCACCCGCTGGATCTCCCAGAAAACAAAAATAATTAACCCTCTACCTACAATATACCTGCAATAATCCAAACGCGAATAACACCACCATTATAGTCTCTTTATTGTCCAATAAATAAACAGATCTTCAACAAAATACTCACAACAACAAAAAAAAAAATAATAATAAGACCACGCATCAAAATATGTTGTAGAACCATACCCAGAGCTTATGCCCTTATAGTAGTAGTAGTAATTCCGTCTTGACTACTGAACAAAGATTCGATGAAAACTTTTTGGCCAATGATGAAGGCAGTCGTTTTTTGGAAAAATTAATTAATAAATTTGTAAAAGTTAACACATAAGTGTCCTAGCGTTGAATGAACCCCTCATTTACATTATTAGCTTCAGTTGCCTTCGTTGCAAACAACCATACATATTCTGAGAAGCAGATAATGCGCATACATTATTGTATTTCTACTATTTAAAATCTATCAGACCCTAGTGATAGCTGTGTATTGAGTTATAATATCCTTTTTCTTTCCCAATTTAGAATATGTTACTTTGCACGGAATGCATGCACTCATTTCCTAATTTGTTTATCAAATTAAGTTTTCAAAACTGCTGTTCAGCTGCGGCCATTGTTTTTAAGCCGCAAACTGACCGACTTTGTGGACTTCTCTGATGATTGCTTCCCCTTCTATAGTCTTTGGGGCCACCAGAAGATCGTTCCTTTTAACATTTTTATACACGATAACTTTATTTGCAGAAAGTCATTGTACGGACGAGTAATAAGTATTTATTGCCTGCACGATCGTATCCCTCTACTTTGTCTTTCAACTGTAACAAAAGTTCCAAAGAAACACCTAAAATGTTGTAGGTGCTTCGGCTGAAGAAGTCCACACTGCAGGTCGGTGTTTGTTTCCAAATCAATTGAGGGAACACATCAGAGTATAATTTAAATGAGAAGCCTAGAAGGTAATGCCGACATTTTTCAAAGTTTAAAAGGCCGTCTCTACTTCCAAATGTACGTCTTCTTACTCTAGTAAAATATCTGGTGCAGCTCTTCCTCGAAAGTCTGCAGAAACCAAACCCATTTTTAGTCGCGTCTGTATGCAATTCTTTTTGCTTTTCCCTCTGGCAAGTATGGGCTTGGTTTTGTTCCCTTAATCTTAGAGACGTTTTTTTCTTTTGCAGCTATATGCTACGTGCGCATTGTCCTTAATAACTTCCCTAAAAATACCTAATTAGAACGACTGTAACTATTTAATATTTGTGGCAAACCAAGCCGAATTGCAAAGGCGCTTTCTCTACTCCATGCCAAATTTTACTGTTCTCTATCGTTAGAATAAGAAAATAATTTTGCAGAATGTGGCAGCTTCGAACTAGTTCATAAATTATACCTCGCCGTCTCCTTTAACACCAGCATTAGCTTTTATAGGTACTATTCATCGAAATGTGCGTAGACAATTACATCATCCTTATATCATAACTGCAAAATATTACGACATACGAGGTTTTGGAAACCAACAGTGCCTCTCACATCTCAGGAAGTCCCACCATTGATATGAATACTATAAACTTGTTACTTTGTTCTTCAATCTTAACACAAATAAAGCTGTTCTGTAGGCTAATCAAAATGTATATCGTCAAAGCCTGCAGTTTCTTCATCACGTCTTCCATCATGGTGGAAAGCGGATCTTCAAAACCATCCTTCGTTTTTATTACCACAGCTCTGCTAGCGCAGATCGATTGAGATGCTCGGACGACATTCTCCTTTATGCAACTATCGACCTACCTTTTATGGCAGTGCTTTCAAAAGGATGCCGCTGACTTGGTTGGTGCTGAAAAGAAAGTATTTATCCATCTGGTACATCCTATAGCAGCATGAGGCAATTTTAAGGGTGTGCCACTGGACAATAGTCCTTTCCGTCGACTGGCTCTTACCTCAAATGAGCATTGTTGCCTTCATTACCCATGTCATACACCCTTAACACCTGAAAATTCTTACTATTTATCGGTGCTGTCACAAAGAAAAAGGAAAATCCGATGTCATTCAACATTAGGCCAAGCTGCGATATGTAGCTATATCCCTAATTCTACACAAAGGAATTATGGTGCTCTCACTTAAATCCTTTTGTTACAAAGCGAATGAAAGATTTCCTAGTAGAACTCTTTTATCTGCCCAAAATTTAAAGTTAGTTTTTATATAACTTGTCGAAGGCTATTCTGGCTGTCTGAAACCGTCCTCTCCACTTTCATCCATTTGCTTGTCCCACAGTAAAATACTCCATTTTGTTTCTGATCGTCTTTTCACTGGACTCAACTGCATGTTATCAACTTCTTTGCTTAACATTCTTTGCTTTATTCTGACCCGGCTGAGCATCCAAATGTTTGGTGGTGTATTTGGTGGTATATCCTGCGTAGTAAGCAATGATCCCTCTAAACGCTCTCACGAATCTGTCATCGAGCCCACCGTTAATGATGACAGCATGGCTTTACTGTCGCTTTCTCATTATTTACCATCATATTTCGTTTGAGAATAATTAAACATCGTTCAAATTCATCAAATTTTGATGAAAATCTAATCATTACATTGATCAATCACAGAGTTCTGATCATTATCACTTAAAGTTTATGTGAATAAAAATATCAGAATAACAAATCTGCTCGATATCACAAACTGGGTTACTTAAGGTAGATCAGCCAAAAAATAAAAAAAACATGGATTAAAATAGTTTAAAATATCATCCACCGAAAAGACGAATAAAAATATAAATAATAATAATAAATATATATAATTATTTTAAAACTTTCAATGAAATGTTTGATTAACTTCTCCTTTATGCAGTAAATGTATTCAGTTAATTATATTTAATCATCATAAGAAACACCAGCTTAGTCATATCTGTTCTTCTATCCGTGTGGATGGAATTGCAGTGCTGATGTTTGTCGAACAATCAACTAGTTTTCGCGTTCAACTATTTAATTTCGTTATGTCAGCTCATATAACGCTTTTGGGTAAAATGGTACTTTGTTGTCCGAAGTTGCTTAATATCGTGACTGTTTTGTTATGCAGCCTTACATCCCATATCGGATGCGCCCTAAAATTATTAAGAAGAATATTAAAAATAAGATAGTAAAAATAATACAATAAGTACTCCCGCGCCAGCTCTTGCAGTTAAACCCGATAATTCGGGCGCTCTCGGCGACTGAAAGTTGGCTCTCTTTGTCAGGTGGGGCAGCTGGATTTGTCAATTTGGGCAACCCCTTAGTAGCAGCTAGCTGAACATCTCTTCTCCTTGGTGCAAACAACTGTAGACGAATCGACCAATTTAAGCGGCATGGAATCGACTGCCTTTCTTCTGCCAGCTCGATCAGCTGAAACTATCAAATTGGGTGGTTTCCACGTGGCGGGGTAGACACTGCTCGTTGGACCTTGAAGCAATTTAGAGGTGCACAACATGGAGACCAATAGGAGGAGCGGACAAGCATAGCACCATAATACATAAGCAATTAAATCATTATAATATTTGAAATTTATGATTATAATAAAGCCACTAAAAAAACTTAGTGACTATACATTTGGTGACCCCGACGTTAATATCTAATATTAATATTAGAAATCTGATATTATTATTTTTACGCAATCTTCCCGCACCTGCGCCCGTGTTATTTTATCTTGTTTTAGTATTGCTTAGTTCATTTAACTCTCCAACTCTCTCCTATGCATTCTCTCGACAACTCCTGTGCATTCAGTTTCAAAGTACTGTTCTGATTTTTTGTTGTTAAGCCGCTAATCAAAACTGTATTTTCAAACTGCTGTTTTACAGTTGTAGTCTCTAAACATTGTTCAAACCTGACCCAATAGAATTATGGATTTATGCTAGGTCATCAAAAAAAAAAAATTTTTTTTAAATATTGGTTAAATTTTGTGACGTCGACATATCTTTTCTTATCTCTTTCGGCAGTGAGAGCCGCACGTAGCGCATCCCTCATGTGATGCGCCGCCTGCACACATCGATAATAATTCTAATGCTTTTGGTTTTATGTACTCCGCATCCCTTTTCAGTTGTGACGTCCACAAGGTGCATATCTCTTTCGGCTGTGATTTTCGCACGTCGGGCATCCCCCATTTGATGCGAGGCCAACAAATAGTGAAGACGATTATAGTGCTATTGTTTTTGTGTACCCCGCACCCTTTTTTTAATTTGAGACGTTGACAAACTGCGAAGCGCAGCAACATTGCAATAGATCAGCTGATTTTCCAGCATAATCGGCTCTGTATACCCAATCGTATATGAAGCAATTTTAACCGAATTGATAAAAATATTATTCTTAATTTTGGTAATTTGTATAAAGTACCGTAACGGATCATAATGAAGTTTTTAACCAATCAAAAGAGCCACAAGGAATCGGTGGCTCATGCCGGACGCTATTTTCTAAAAGCACATGGTTCGCTGCAAAGAGCATTGATACAACTAGAGATTAATTAAGGGGTTGAACGATGGAAATGAAATTGAAAACCGTTCGCCGACTTAAGCTCGGTAGGGCAAAGTGAAAACGAAACAAAAAATCAAAAGAAAAAACG
>JAWNNX010000019.1:0-20880 GCA_035044505.1 Zaprionus lineosus
ATCGAATTATTGTTCTACATGTGGGCCAAAAATGATTTAATACACCCGCGCAGCTTTTTTTTTGGTGCATTTATGCATTTCAAAGTGTCTATTATAATTTTTTTTAACTTTATTTTGCCGGCGCATATGTTTCGTTGTATTTTCTAACCATTTAAATGTGTCTTTTATTTTTGCCTGTTCTTTTTTTTGCCGGCGCATTTTTTTTACTGTGCTAACAAGTGAATTAAGATCGAATTATTGTTCAACATGTTTAATATCTTGTGGTAAGTGAATTTACATCTATTTTATTTATTTTTATATTTAGATACGCTCTAGCGTTTGTATTTTTTATTTTATATGTGCAACAATTTTTGTTATTATTTATATTCATTTTAACACGCGCGCCCAAGCTCAAAGCTGTGCGCAATCGGTTTTTAAGCCACTCGGGTGCCGAAACAACTTCGTGTACGCTTTCGTCTGCTGCTGCTGCTATGGCTGCGGCTGTTGTTGCTCCTACTTTGGCCGCGGCTGCTGTTGCTGCTGCTGCTGTGGCTGTGGCTGTGGCTGCTATACTAGCACGCGCCATTTTCTTTTCTTCATCTATACATAGCAACTACCAGCACCTTCTATAGCGAGCTCTTCTTTTTTGTTGCGCCATTTACAGCAGCTGCTTTGCCTGTGGCTTCTGTTGCTACTTAACCACGCGCCATTTTGTTGTGCCTTCACGTACAACGTACCAAGTACCACAACCACCAATAGCGAACTGTTGATTGCTGTTGCGCCAGCTACTGCGGCTACTATTTGAGCATCACCATTTTGTTGTGCCTTCACTATACCTTAGCAAATACAAACACCAACAATAGCAAACTGTTGTATTTTTTGCGCCAAAATATAAAAATGGCATTTGAGCGTGGGCAATACTTCCTTCCCTGCCTGAACGATCACCCAATTAGTTGTTGTAACGTTATAAATAATAACGGGTGGACTAACTACAATAGTTAACTAAAGGTGTCAACAGGCATACGATGTTGAGTGAAAGGGACCATAAGATATAGATGTGAAAATTATAAATAACCTTATTGTCTCGTATATACGCTTAATATCTAAAGGGCACCGAAAATTGTCAGCTTCTATATGTTTTATAAGATAGATTGACACAATAAAGTTGCATCACAGCAGTAAATAGCTATTATAATTAGCACATTACAAAATGAAATATTTTTTTAAAATAGTTGAGTGAGATGTTTAGAATTTAATTAGCTGCTAACAAATATTTCTTACGTACTAAATATTAAAAGATAATAAGACGAATCGCAATAGTAAAACCAAATATATATTTTTCAATTGTTTTAAGAAAAACTTAACAGTTATTGCTTATATATCAAAAATATAATAAACACTTGTCGTGTTGCGGCTATGGCTGCGGCTGTTGTTGCTTCTACTGTGGCTGCGGCTGTTGTTGCTTCTACTGTGGCTGCGGCTGCTGTGGCTGTGACTGCGCTGCTGCTGTGGCTGTGGCTGCGCTGCTGTTGCGGCTGCTGCTGCTTCTGCTCTAGCTGCTGCTGTTGCTGCTACTGCTGCTGCCGCTGTGGCTGTGGCTGCGCTGCTGCTGCGGCTACTGCTGCTTCTGCTGTGGCTGCGGCTGCTGCTACTGTGGCTGCGGCTGCTATACTGGCACGCGCCATTTTCTTTTCTTCATCTATACATAGCAACTACCAGCCTCTTCTATAGCGAGCTCTTCTTTTTTGTTGCGCCATTTGCTGCGGCTGCTTTGCCTGTGGCTTCTGTTGCTACTTGACCACGCGCCATTTTGTTGTGCCTTCACGTACAACGTACCAAGTACCACAACCACCAATAGCGATCTGTTGATTGTTGTTGCGCTAGCTACTGCGGCTACTATTTGAGCATCACCATTTTGTTGTGCCTTCACTATACCTTGGCAAATACAAACACCATCAATAGCAAACTGTTGTATTTTTTGCGCCGGCTATTGCGAACTTTACTAACGCCATCTATAGCCAACTATTGTTTTTTGCTGCAACATCTACTTGTGTGGCGGCTCACTGGGGCCATCTATCCATCATCTACCCACCACCTGAATCATCGAAACCGATCGGATCGCTGAACCGATAACTGTTCATATGGTTCAGAGGTTCAGGAACTAACGAGGCTTCGCGGCCAACATACTGCGAAGCTCGGTCTCTTTGAAGCTTTAGCGCGCACCGGCAACGCATCTCAAATTATTCATTAACTCCTGTAATATATATGTTCAACAATAAATTGGTGCTTACCAAGTACCTAAACTTGCAACTTTACTAGCGCCATCTACAGTAAACTATTATTTTTGATGCAACATCTACGGCGAACTTTACTAGCACCGTCTACAGCCAACTATTGTTTTGGTTGCAACATCCACTGCAACCTTTAACAGCGCAGTTGCTGCTCACTACTACTTCTACTACTACTTCACAGCTAACACAACTGCGAACTGTTGTTTTTTGTTGTATTTTAGGACGCGCCATTTTGTTGCCTTCATCTATAACGTAGCAAATACCAGCGCCATCCAACTTTGCAAACTTTATTTTGCCGGCGCATATGTAACATTGTATTTTCTATATATTTAAATGTTTCTATTATTTTTTTTAAGACTTTATTTTGCCTGCTCATATGTTATATTGTATTTTCTAATCATTTAAATTTGTCTTTTATTTTTTGCAGTTCTTGTTTTTGCCGGCTAAATTTGTGCTAACAAGTGAATTGTGAATTAAGACCAAATTATTGTTCTACATGTTTAATATCTTGTGGTAAGTGAATTTACATCTATTTTATTTATTTTTTGTATTTTTTATTTTATATGTGCGACAATTTTTGCTATTATTTGTATTCATTTAAACACGCGCGCCCAAGTGCGCAATCGGTTTTTAAGTCATTATTCGTCATTTTGGAAAATAAATTTCATTTATAGGGATCCTGTATACTTTCGTGTGGAAGGACACTGCAATAGTCCTTGTATTGGCGAAGATACAGAGCACGAATTGATATGAAAGTAACTTTTACTCCATTTCCGTAGGAGTATCTCGAGTCCTGAAAGGATCATCGTCCTTGGCGAACATTGATTCTATTTATAGTGATCCCTAGTACTTTCATGGTAAAGGACATTGAGATCATCCTCTAATTGAGGAAGATACAAGCCAAGAAATGATATGGATGTGATATTGACTCCATTTCCGTAAGAATATCTCGAGTCCTGAAAGGATATTCGTCATTTTGGAAAATAAATTTCATTTATAGGGATCCTGTATACTTTCGTGTGGAAGGACACTGCAATAGTCCTTGTATTGGCGAAGATACAGAGCACGAATTGATATGAAAGTAACTTTTACTCCATTTCCGTAGGAGTATCTCGAGTCCTGAAAGGATCTTCGTCCTTGGCGAACATTGATTCTATTTATAGTGATCCCTAGTACTTTCATGGTAAAGGACATTGAGATCATCCTCTAATTGAGGAAGATACAAGCCAAGAAATGATATGGATGTGATATTGACTCCATTTCCGTAAGAATATCTCGAGTCCTGAAAGGATATTCGTCATTTTGGAAAATAAATTTCATTTATAGGGATCCTGTATACTTTCGTGTGGAAGGACACTGCAATAGTCCTTGTGTTGGCGAAGATACAGAGCACGAATTGATATGAAAGTAACTTTTACTCCATTTCCGTAGGAGTATCTCGAGTCCTGAAAGGATCTTCGTCCTTGGCGAACATTGATTCTATTTATAGTGATCCCTAGTACTTTCATGGTAAAGGACATTGAGATCATCCTCTAATTGAGGAAGATACAAGCCAAGAAATGATATGGATGTGATATTGACTCCATTTCCGTAAGAATATCTCGAGTCCTGAAAGGATATTCGTCATTTTGGAAAATAAATTTCATTTATAGGGATCCTGTATACTTTCGTGTGGAAGGACACTGCAATAGTCCTTGTATTGGCGAAGATACAGAGCACGCATTGATATGAAAGTAACTTTTACTCCATTTCCGTAGGAGTATCTCGAGTCCTGAAAGGATCTTCGTCCTTGGCGAACATTGATTCTATTTATAGTGATCCCTAGTACTTTCATGGTAAAGGACATTGAGATCATCCTCTAATTGAGGAAGATACAAGCCAAGAAATGATATGGATGTGATATTGACTCCATTTCCGTAAGAATATCTCGAGTCCTGAAAGGATATTCGTCATTTTGGAAAATAAATTTCATTTATAGGGATCCTGTATACTTTCGTGTGGAAGGACACTGCAATAGTCCTTGTATTGGCGAAGATACAGAGCACGAATTGATATGAAAGTAACTTTTACTCCATTTCCGTAGGAGTATCTCGAGTCCTGAAAGGATCTTCGTCCTTGGCGAACATTGATTCTATTTATAGTGATCCCTAGTACTTTCATGGTAAAGGACATTGAGATCATCCTCTAATTGAGGAAGATACAAGCCAAGAAATGATATGGATGTGATATTGACTCCATTTCCGTAAGAATATCTCGAGTCCTGAAAGGATATTCGTCATTTTGGAAAATAAATTTCATTTATAGGGATCCTGTATACTTTCGTGTGGAAGGACACTGCAATAGTCCTTGTGTTGGCGAAGATACAGAGCACGCATTGATATGAAAGTAACTTTTACTCCATTTCCGTAGGAGTATCTCGAGTCCTGAAAGGATCTTCGTCCTTGGCGAACATTGATTCTATTTATAGTGATCCCTAGTACTTTCATGGTAAAGGACATTGAGATCATCCTCTAATTGAGGAAGATACAAGCCAAGAAATGATATGGATGTGATATTGACTCCATTTCCGTAAGAATATCTCGAGTCCTGAAAGGATATTCGTCATTTTGGAAAATAAATTTCATTTATAGGGATCCTGTATACTTTCGTGTGGAAGGACACTGCAATAGTCCTTGTATTGGCGAAGATACAGAGCACGAATTGATATGAAAGTAACTTTTACTCCATTTCCGTAGGAGTATCTCGAGTCCTGAAAGGATCTTCGTCCTTGGCGAACATTGATTCTATTTATAGTGATCCCTAGTACTTTCATGGTAAAGGACATTGAGATCATCCTCTAATTGAGGAAGATACAAGCCAAGAAATGATATGGATGTGATATTGACTCCATTTCCGTAAGAATATCTCGAGTCCTGAAAGGATATTCGTCATTTTGGAAAATAAATTTCATTTATAGGGATCCTGTATACTTTCGTGTGGAAGGACACTGCAATAGTCCTTGTATTGGCGAAGATACAGAGCACGCATTGATATGAAAGTAACTTTTACTCCATTTCCGTAGGAGTATCTCGAGTCCTGAAAGGATCTTCGTCCTTGGCGAACATTGATTCTATTTATAGTGATCCCTAGTACTTTCATGGTAAAGGACATTGAGATCATCCTCTAATTGAGGAAGATACAAGCCAAGAAATGATATGGATGTGATATTGACTCCATTTCCGTAAGAATATCTCGAGTCCTGAAAGGATATTCGTCATTTTGGAAAATAAATTTCATTTATAGGGATCCTGTATACTTTCGTGTGGAAGGACACTGCAATAGTCCTTGTATTGGCGAAGATACAGAGCACGAATTGATATGAAAGTAACTTTTACTCCATTTCCGTAGGAGTATCTCGAGTCCTGAAAGGATCTTCGTCCTTGGCGAACATTGATTCTATTTATAGTGATCCCTAGTACTTTCATGGTAAAGGACATTGAGATCATCCTCTAATTGAGGAAGATACAAGCCAAGAAATGATATGGATGTGATATTGACTCCATTTCCGTAAGAATATCTCGAGTCCTGAAAGGATATTCGTCATTTTGGAAAATAAATTTCATTTATAGGGATCCTGTATACTTTCGTGTGGAAGGACACTGCAATAGTCCTTGTATTGGCGAAGATACAGAGCACGCATTGATATGAAAGTAACTTTTACTCCATTTCCGTAGGAGTATCTCGAGTCCTGAAAGGATCTTCGTCCTTGGCGAACATTGATTCTATTTATAGTGATCCCTAGTACTTTCATGGTAAAGGACATTGAGATCATCCTCTAATTGAGGAAGATACAAGCCAAGAAATGATATGGATGTGATATTGACTCCATTTCCGTAAGAATATCTCGAGTCCTGAAAGGATATTCGTCATTTTGGAAAATAAATTTCATTTATAGGGATCCTGTATACTTTCGTGTGGAAGGACACTGCAATAGTCCTTGTATTGGCGAAGATACAGAGCACGAATTGATATGAAAGTAACTTTTACTCCATTTCCGTAGGAGTATCTCGAGTCCTGAAAGGATCTTCGTCCTTGGCGAACATTGATTCTATTTATAGTGATCCCTAGTACTTTCATGGTAAAGGACATTGAGATCATCCTCTAATTGAGGAAGATACAAGCCAAGAAATGATATGGATGTGATATTGACTCCATTTCCGTAAGAATATCTCGAGTCCTGAAAGGATATTCGTCATTTTGGAAAATAAATTTCATTTATAGGGATCCTGTATACTTTCGTGTGGAAGGACACTGCAATAGTCCTTGTATTGGCGAAGATACAGAGCACGCATTGATATGAAAGTAACTTTTACTCCATTTCCGTAGGAGTATCTCGAGTCCTGAAAGGATCTTCGTCCTTGGCGAACATTGATTCTATTTATAGTGATCCCTAGTACTTTCATGGTAAAGGACATTGAGATCATCCTCTAATTGAGGAAGATACAAGCCAAGAAATGATATGGATGTGATATTGACTCCATTTCCGTAAGAATATCTCGAGTCCTGAAAGGATATTCGTCATTTTGGAAAATAAATTTCATTTATAGGGATCCTGTATACTTTCGTGTGGAAGGACACTGCAATAGTCCTTGTGTTGGCGAAGATACAGAGCACGAATTGATATGAAAGTAACTTTTACTCCATTTCCGTAGGAGTATCTCGAGTCCTGAAAGGATCTTCGTCCTTGGCGAACATTGATTCTATTTATAGTGATCCCTAGTACTTTCATGGTAAAGGACATTGAGATCATCCTCTAATTGAGGAAGATACAAGCCAAGAAATGATATGGATGTGATATTGACTCCATTTCCGTAAGAATATCTCGAGTCCTGAAAGGATATTCGTCATTTTGGAAAATAAATTTCATTTATAGGGATCCTGTATACTTTCGTGTGGAAGGACACTGCAATAGTCCTTGTATTGGCGAAGATACAGAGCACGAATTGATATGAAAGTAACTTTTACTCCATTTCCGTAGGAGTATCTCGAGTCCTGAAAGGATCATCGTCCTTGGCGAACATTGATTCTATTTATAGTGATCCCTAGTACTTTCATGGTAAAGGACATTGAGATCATCCTCTAATTGAGGAAGATACAAGCCAAGAAATGATATGGATGTGATATTGACTCCATTTCCGTAAGAATATCTCGAGTCCTGAAAGGATATTCGTCATTTTGGAAAATAAATTTCATTTATAGGGATCCTGTATACTTTCGTGTGGGAAGGACACTGCAATAGTCCTTGTATTGGCGAAGATACAGAGCACGCATTGATATGAAAGTAACTTTTACTCCATTTCCGTAGGAGTATCTCGAGTCCTGAAAGGATCTTCGTCCTTGGCGAACATTGATTCTATTTATAGTGATCCCTAGTACTTTCATGGTAAAGGACATTGAGATCATCCTCTAATTGAGGAAGATACAAGCCAAGAAATGATATGGATGTGATATTGACTCCATTTCCGTAAGAATATCTCGAGTCCTGAAAGGATATTCGTCATTTTGGAAAATAAATTTCATTTATAGGGATCCTGTATACTTTCGTGTGGAAGGACACTGCAATAGTCCTTGTATTGGCGAAGATACAGAGCACGAATTGATATGAAAGTAACTTTTACTCCATTTCCGTAGGAGTATCTCGAGTCCTGAAAGGATCTTCGTCCTTGGCGAACATTGATTCTATTTATAGTGATCCCTAGTACTTTCATGGTAAAGGACATTGAGATCATCCTCTAATTGAGGAAGATACAAGCCAAGAAATGATATGGATGTGATATTGACTCCATTTCCGTAAGAATATCTCGAGTCCTGAAAGGATATTCGTCATTTTGGAAAATAAATTTCATTTATAGGGATCCTGTATACTTTCGTGTGGAAGGACACTGCAATAGTCCTTGTATTGGCGAAGATACAGAGCACGAATTGATATGAAAGTAACTTTTACTCCATTTCCGTAGGAGTATCTCGAGTCCTGAAAGGATCTTCGTCCTTGGCGAACATTGATTCTATTTATAGTGATCCCTAGTACTTTCATGGTAAAGGACATTGAGATCATCCTCTAATTGAGGAAGATACAAGCCAAGAAATGATATGGATGTGATATTGACTCCATTTCCGTAAGAATATCTCGAGTCCTGAAAGGATATTCGTCATTTTGGAAAATAAATTTCATTTATAGGGATCCTGTATACTTTCGTGTGGAAGGACACTGCAATAGTCCTTGTATTGGCGAAGATACAGAGCACGAATTGATATGAAAGTAACTTTTACTCCATTTCCGTAGGAGTATCTCGAGTCCTGAAAGGATCTTCGTCCTTGGCGAACATTGATTCTATTTATAGTGATCCCTAGTACTTTCATGGTAAAGGACATTGAGATCATCCTCTAATTGAGGAAGATACAAGCCAAGAAATGATATGGATGTGATATTGACTCCATTTCCGTAAGAATATCTCGAGTCCTGAAAGGATATTCGTCATTTTGGAAAATAAATTTCATTTATAGGGATCCTGTATACTTTCGTGTGGAAGGACACTGCAATAGTCCTTGTATTGGCGAAGATACAGAGCACGAATTGATATGAAAGTAACTTTTACTCCATTTCCGTAGGAGTATCTCGAGTCCTGAAAGGATCTTCGTCCTTGGCGAACATTGATTCTATTTATAGTGATCCCTAGTACTTTCATGGTAAAGGACATTGAGATCATCCTCTAATTGAGGAAGATACAAGCCAAGAAATGATATGGATGTGATATTGACTCCATTTCCGTAAGAATATCTCGAGTCCTGAAAGGATATTCGTCATTTTGGAAAATAAATTTCATTTATAGGGATCCTGTATACTTTCGTGTGGAAGGACACTGCAATAGTCCTTGTATTGGCGAAGATACAGAGCACGAATTGATATGAAAGTAACTTTTACTCCATTTCCGTAGGAGTATCTCGAGTCCTGAAAGGATCTTCGTCCTTGGCGAACATTGATTCTATTTATAGTGATCCCTAGTACTTTCATGGTAAAGGACATTGAGATCATCCTCTAATTGAGGAAGATACAAGCCAAGAAATGATATGGATGTGATATTGACTCCATTTCCGTAAGAATATCTCGAGTCCTGAAAGGATATTCGTCATTTTGGAAAATAAATTTCATTTATAGGGATCCTGTATACTTTCGTGTGGAAGGACACTGCAATAGTCCTTGTATTGGCGAAGATACAGAGCACGAATTGATATGAAAGTAACTTTTACTCCATTTCCGTAGGAGTATCTCGAGTCCTGAAAGGATCTTCGTCCTTGGCGAACATTGATTCTATTTATAGTGATCCCTAGTACTTTCATGGTAAAGGACATTGAGATCATCCTCTAATTGAGGAAGATACAAGCCAAGAAATGATATGGATGTGATATTGACTCCATTTCCGTAAGAATATCTCGAGTCCTGAAAGGATATTCGTCATTTTGGAAAATAAATTTCATTTATAGGGATCCTGTATACTTTCGTGTGGAAGGACACTGCAATAGTCCTTGTATTGGCGAAGATACAGAGCACGAATTGATATGAAAGTAACTTTTACTCCATTTCCGTAGGAGTATCTCGAGTCCTGAAAGGATCTTCGTCCTTGGCGAACATTGATTCTATTTATAGTGATCCCTAGTACTTTCATGGTAAAGGACATTGAGATCATCCTCTAATTGAGGAAGATACAAGCCAAGAAATGATATGGATGTGATATTGACTCCATTTCCGTAAGAATATCTCGAGTCCTGAAAGGATATTCGTCATTTTGGAAAATAAATTTCATTTATAGGGATCCTGTATACTTTCGTGTGGAAGGACACTGCAATAGTCCTTGTATTGGCGAAGATACAGAGCACGAATTGATATGAAAGTAACTTTTACTCCATTTCCGTAGGAGTATCTCGAGTCCTGAAAGGATCTTCGTCCTTGGCGAACATTGATTCTATTTATAGTGATCCCTAGTACTTTCATGGTAAAGGACATTGAGATCATCCTCTAATTGAGGAAGATACAAGCCAAGAAATGATATGGATGTGATATTGACTCCATTTCCGTAAGAATATCTCGAGTCCTGAAAGGATATTCGTCATTTTGGAAAATAAATTTCATTTATAGGGATCCTGTATACTTTCGTGTGGAAGGACACTGCAATAGTCCTTGTATTGGCGAAGATACAGAGCACGAATTGATATGAAAGTAACTTTTACTCCATTTCCGTAGGAGTATCTCGAGTCCTGAAAGGATCTTCGTCCTTGGCGAACATTGATTCTATTTATAGTGATCCCTAGTACTTTCATGGTAAAGGACATTGAGATCATCCTCTAATTGAGGAAGATACAAGCCAAGAAATGATATGGATGTGATATTGACTCCATTTCCGTAAGAATATCTCGAGTCCTGAAAGGATATTCGTCATTTTGGAAAATAAATTTCATTTATAGGGATCCTGTATACTTTCGTGTGGAAGGACACTGCAATAGTCCTTGTATTGGCGAAGATACAGAGCACGAATTGATATGAAAGTAACTTTTACTCCATTTCCGTAGGAGTATCTCGAGTCCTGAAAGGATCTTCGTCCTTGGCGAACATTGATTCTATTTATAGTGATCCCTAGTACTTTCATGGTAAAGGACATTGAGATCATCCTCTAATTGAGGAAGATACAAGCCAAGAAATGATATGGATGTGATATTGACTCCATTTCCGTAAGAATATCTCGAGTCCTGAAAGGATATTCGTCATTTTGGAAAATAAATTTCATTTATAGGGATCCTGTATACTTTCGTGTGGAAGGACACTGCAATAGTCCTTGTATTGGCGAAGATACAGAGCACGAATTGATATGAAAGTAACTTTTACTCCATTTCCGTAGGAGTATCTCGAGTCCTGAAAGGATCTTCGTCCTTGGCGAACATTGATTCTATTTATAGTGATCCCTAGTACTTTCATGGTAAAGGACATTGAGATCATCCTCTAATTGAGGAAGATACAAGCCAAGAAATGATATGGATGTGATATTGACTCCATTTCCGTAAGAATATCTCGAGTCCTGAAAGGATATTCGTCATTTTGGAAAATAAATTTCATTTATAGGGATCCTGTATACTTTCGTGTGGAAGGACACTGCAATAGTCCTTGTATTGGCGAAGATACAGAGCACGAATTGATATGAAAGTAACTTTTACTCCATTTCCGTAGGAGTATCTCGAGTCCTGAAAGGATCTTCGTCCTTGGCGAACATTGATTCTATTTATAGTGATCCCTAGTACTTTCATGGTAAAGGACATTGAGATCATCCTCTAATTGAGGAAGATACAAGCCAAGAAATGATATGGATGTGATATTGACTCCATTTCCGTAAGAATATCTCGAGTCCTGAAAGGATATTCGTCATTTTGGAAAATAAATTTCATTTATAGGGATCCTGTATACTTTCGTGTGGAAGGACACTGCAATAGTCCTTGTATTGGCGAAGATACAGAGCACGAATTGATATGAAAGTAACTTTTACTCCATTTCCGTAGGAGTATCTCGAGTCCTGAAAGGATCTTCGTCCTTGGCGAACATTGATTCTATTTATAGTGATCCCTAGTACTTTCATGGTAAAGGACATTGAGATCATCCTCTAATTGAGGAAGATACAAGCCAAGAAATGATATGGATGTGATATTGACTCCATTTCCGTAAGAATATCTCGAGTCCTGAAAGGATATTCGTCATTTTGGAAAATAAATTTCATTTATAGGGATCCTGTATACTTTCGTGTGGAAGGACACTGCAATAGTCCTTGTATTGGCGAAGATACAGAGCACGAATTGATATGAAAGTAACTTTTACTCCATTTCCGTAGGAGTATCTCGAGTCCTGAAAGGATCTTCGTCCTTGGCGAACATTGATTCTATTTATAGTGATCCCTAGTACTTTCATGGTAAAGGACATTGAGATCATCCTCTAATTGAGGAAGATACAAGCCAAGAAATGATATGGATGTGATATTGACTCCATTTCCGTAAGAATATCTCGAGTCCTGAAAGGATATTCGTCATTTTGGAAAATAAATTTCATTTATAGGGATCCTGTATACTTTCGTGTGGAAGGACACTGCAATAGTCCTTGTATTGGCGAAGATACAGAGCACGAATTGATATGAAAGTAACTTTTACTCCATTTCCGTAGGAGTATCTCGAGTCCTGAAAGGATCTTCGTCCTTGGCGAACATTGATTCTATTTATAGTGATCCCTAGTACTTTCATGGTAAAGGACATTGAGATCATCCTCTAATTGAGGAAGATACAAGCCAAGAAATGATATGGATGTGATATTGACTCCATTTCCGTAAGAATATCTCGAGTCCTGAAAGGATATTCGTCATTTTGGAAAATAAATTTCATTTATAGGGATCCTGTATACTTTCGTGTGGAAGGACACTGCAATAGTCCTTGTATTGGCGAAGATACAGAGCACGAATTGATATGAAAGTAACTTTTACTCCATTTCCGTAGGAGTATCTCGAGTCCTGAAAGGATCTTCGTCCTTGGCGAACATTGATTCTATTTATAGTGATCCCTAGTACTTTCATGGTAAAGGACATTGAGATCATCCTCTAATTGAGGAAGATACAAGCCAAGAAATGATATGGATGTGATATTGACTCCATTTCCGTAAGAATATCTCGAGTCCTGAAAGGATATTCGTCATTTTGGAAAATAAATTTCATTTATAGGGATCCTGTATACTTTCGTGTGGAAGGACACTGCAATAGTCCTTGTATTGGCGAAGATACAGAGCACGAATTGATATGAAAGTAACTTTTACTCCATTTCCGTAGGAGTATCTCGAGTCCTGAAAGGATCTTCGTCCTTGGCGAACATTGATTCTATTTATAGTGATCCCTAGTACTTTCATGGTAAAGGACATTGAGATCATCCTCTAATTGAGGAAGATACAAGCCAAGAAATGATATGGATGTGATATTGACTCCATTTCCGTAAGAATATCTCGAGTCCTGAAAGGATATTCGTCATTTTGGAAAATAAATTTCATTTATAGGGATCCTGTATACTTTCGTGTGGAAGGACACTGCAATAGTCCTTGTATTGGCGAAGATACAGAGCACGAATTGATATGAAAGTAACTTTTACTCCATTTCCGTAGGAGTATCTCGAGTCCTGAAAGGATCTTCGTCCTTGGCGAACATTGATTCTATTTATAGTGATCCCTAGTACTTTCATGGTAAAGGACATTGAGATCATCCTCTAATTGAGGAAGATACAAGCCAAGAAATGATATGGATGTGATATTGACTCCATTTCCGTAAGAATATCTCGAGTCCTGAAAGGATATTCGTCATTTTGGAAAATAAATTTCATTTATAGGGATCCTGTATACTTTCGTGTGGAAGGACACTGCAATAGTCCTTGTATTGGCGAAGATACAGAGCACGAATTGATATGAAAGTAACTTTTACTCCATTTCCGTAGGAGTATCTCGAGTCCTGAAAGGATCTTCGTCCTTGGCGAACATTGATTCTATTTATAGTGATCCCTAGTACTTTCATGGTAAAGGACATTGAGATCATCCTCTAATTGAGGAAGATACAAGCCAAGAAATGATATGGATGTGATATTGACTCCATTTCCGTAAGAATATCTCGAGTCCTGAAAGGATATTCGTCATTTTGGAAAATAAATTTCATTTATAGGGATCCTGTATACTTTCGTGTGGAAGGACACTGCAATAGTCCTTGTATTGGCGAAGATACAGAGCACGAATTGATATGAAAGTAACTTTTACTCCATTTCCGTAGGAGTATCTCGAGTCCTGAAAGGATCTTCGTCCTTGGCGAACATTGATTCTATTTATAGTGATCCCTAGTACTTTCATGGTAAAGGACATTGAGATCATCCTCTAATTGAGGAAGATACAAGCCAAGAAATGATATGGATGTGATATTGACTCCATTTCCGTAAGAATATCTCGAGTCCTGAAAGGATATTCGTCATTTTGGAAAATAAATTTCATTTATAGGGATCCTGTATACTTTCGTGTGGAAGGACACTGCAATAGTCCTTGTATTGGCGAAGATACAGAGCACGAATTGATATGAAAGTAACTTTTACTCCATTTCCGTAGGAGTATCTCGAGTCCTGAAAGGATCTTCGTCCTTGGCGAACATTGATTCTATTTATAGTGATCCCTAGTACTTTCATGGTAAAGGACATTGAGATCATCCTCTAATTGAGGAAGATACAAGCCAAGAAATGATATGGATGTGATATTGACTCCATTTCCGTAAGAATATCTCGAGTCCTGAAAGGATATTCGTCATTTTGGAAAATAAATTTCATTTATAGGGATCCTGTATACTTTCGTGTGGAAGGACACTGCAATAGTCCTTGTATTGGCGAAGATACAGAGCACGAATTGATATGAAAGTAACTTTTACTCCATTTCCGTAGGAGTATCTCGAGTCCTGAAAGGATCTTCGTCCTTGGCGAACATTGATTCTATTTATAGTGATCCCTAGTACTTTCATGGTAAAGGACATTGAGATCATCCTCTAATTGAGGAAGATACAAGCCAAGAAATGATATGGATGTGATATTGACTCCATTTCCGTAAGAATATCTCGAGTCCTGAAAGGATATTCGTCATTTTGGAAAATAAATTTCATTTATAGGGATCCTGTATACTTTCGTGTGGAAGGACACTGCAATAGTCCTTGTATTGGCGAAGATACAGAGCACGAATTGATATGAAAGTAACTTTTACTCCATTTCCGTAGGAGTATCTCGAGTCCTGAAAGGATCTTCGTCCTTGGCGAACATTGATTCTATTTATAGTGATCCCTAGTACTTTCATGGTAAAGGACATTGAGATCATCCTCTAATTGAGGAAGATACAAGCCAAGAAATGATATGGATGTGATATTGACTCCATTTCCGTAAGAATATCTCGAGTCCTGAAAGGATATTCGTCATTTTGGAAAATAAATTTCATTTATAGGGATCCTGTATACTTTCGTGTGGAAGGACACTGCAATAGTCCTTGTATTGGCGAAGATACAGAGCACGAATTGATATGAAAGTAACTTTTACTCCATTTCCGTAGGAGTATCTCGAGTCCTGAAAGGATCTTCGTCCTTGGCGAACATTGATTCTATTTATAGTGATCCCTAGTACTTTCATGGTAAAGGACATTGAGATCATCCTCTAATTGAGGAAGATACAAGCCAAGAAATGATATGGATGTGATATTGACTCCATTTCCGTAAGAATATCTCGAGTCCTGAAAGGATATTCGTCATTTTGGAAAATAAATTTCATTTATAGGGAAGTCCTGTCAGGCTTTTCGTCATTTCATGGCAAGGACATAGCAATTGTCCTTGTACAGGGCATCCTGTATACTTTCGTGTGGAAGGACACTGCAATAGTCCTTGTATTGGCGAAGATACAGAGCACGAATTGATATGAAAGTAACTTTTACTCCATTTCCGTAGGAGTATCTCGAGTCCTGAAAGGATCTTCGTCCTTGGCGAACATTGATTCTATTTATAGTGATCCCTAGTACTTTCATGGTAAAGGACATTGAGATCATCCTCTAATTGAGGAAGATACAAGCCAAGAAATGATATGGATGTGATATTGACTCCATTTCCGTAAGAATATCTCGAGTCCTGAAAGGATATTCGTCATTTTGGAAAATAAATTTCATTTATAGGGATCCTGTATACTTTCGTGTGGAAGGACACTGCAATAGTCCTTGTATTGGCGAAGATACAGAGCACGAATTGATATGAAAGTAACTTTTACTCCATTTCCGTAGGAGTATCTCGAGTCCTGAAAGGATCTTCGTCCTTGGCGAACATTGATTCTATTTATAGTGATCCCTAGTACTTTCATGGTAAAGGACATTGAGATCATCCTCTAATTGAGGAAGATACAAGCCAAGAAATGATATGGATGTGATATTGACTCCATTTCCGTAAGAATATCTCGAGTCCTGAAAGGATATTCGTCATTTTGGAAAATAAATTTCATTTATAGGGATCCTGTATACTTTCGTGTGGAAGGACACTGCAATAGTCCTTGTATTGGCGAAGATACAGAGCACGAATTGATATGAAAGTAACTTTTACTCCATTTCCGTAGGAGTATCTCGAGTCCTGAAAGGATCTTCGTCCTTGGCGAACATTGATTCTATTTATAGTGATCCCTAGTACTTTCATGGTAAAGGACATTGAGATCATCCTCTAATTGAGGAAGATACAAGCCAAGAAATGATATGGATGTGATATTGACTCCATTTCCGTAAGAATATCTCGAGTCCTGAAAGGATATTCGTCATTTTGGAAAATAAATTTCATTTATAGGGATCCTGTATACTTTCGTGTGGAAGGACACTGCAATAGTCCTTGTATTGGCGAAGATACAGAGCACGAATTGATATGAAAGTAACTTTTACTCCATTTCCGTAGGAGTATCTCGAGTCCTGAAAGGATCTTCGTCCTTGGCGAACATTGATTCTATTTATAGTGATCCCTAGTACTTTCATGGTAAAGGACATTGAGATCATCCTCTAATTGAGGAAGATACAAGCCAAGAAATGATATGGATGTGATATTGACTCCATTTCCGTAAGAATATCTCGAGTCCTGAAAGGATATTCGTCATTTTGGAAAATAAATTTCATTTATAGGGATCCTGTATACTTTCGTGTGGAAGGACACTGCAATAGTCCTTGTATTGGCGAAGATACAGAGCACGAATTGATATGAAAGTAACTTTTACTCCATTTCCGTAGGAGTATCTCGAGTCCTGAAAGGATCTTCGTCCTTGGCGAACATTGATTCTATTTATAGTGATCCCTAGTACTTTCATGGTAAAGGACATTGAGATCATCCTCTAATTGAGGAAGATACAAGCCAAGAAATGATATGGATGTGATATTGACTCCATTTCCGTAAGAATATCTCGAGTCCTGAAAGGATATTCGTCATTTTGGAAAATAAATTTCATTTATAGGGATCCTGTATACTTTCGTGTGGAAGGACACTGCAATAGTCCTTGTATTGGCGAAGATACAGAGCACGAATTGATATGAAAGTAACTTTTACTCCATTTCCGTAGGAGTATCTCGAGTCCTGAAAGGATCTTCGTCCTTGGCGAACATTGATTCTATTTATAGTGATCCCTAGTACTTTCATGGTAAAGGACATTGAGATCATCCTCTAATTGAGGAAGATACAAGCCAAGAAATGATATGGATGTGATATTGACTCCATTTCCGTAAGAATATCTCGAGTCCTGAAAGGATATTCGTCATTTTGGAAAATAAATTTCATTTATAGGGATCCTGTATACTTTCGTGTGGAAGGACACTGCAATAGTCCTTGTATTGGCGAAGATACAGAGCACGAATTGATATGAAAGTAACTTTTACTCCATTTCCGTAGGAGTATCTCGAGTCCTGAAAGGATCTTCGTCCTTGGCGAACATTGATTCTATTTATAGTGATCCCTAGTACTTTCATGGTAAAGGACATTGAGATCATCCTCTAATTGAGGAAGATACAAGCCAAGAAATGATATGGATGTGATATTGACTCCATTTCCGTAAGAATATCTCGAGTCCTGAAAGGATATTCGTCATTTTGGAAAATAAATTTCATTTATAGGGATCCTGTATACTTTCGTGTGGAAGGACACTGCAATAGTCCTTGTATTGGCGAAGATACAGAGCACGAATTGATATGAAAGTAACTTTTACTCCATTTCCGTAGGAGTATCTCGAGTCCTGAAAGGATCTTCGTCCTTGGCGAACATTGATTCTATTTATAGTGATCCCTAGTACTTTCATGGTAAAGGACATTGAGATCATCCTCTAATTGAGGAAGATACAAGCCAAGAAATGATATGGATGTGATATTGACTCCATTTCCGTAAGAATATCTCGAGTCCTGAAAGGATATTCGTCATTTTGGAAAATAAATTTCATTTATAGGGATCCTGTATACTTTCGTGTGGAAGGACACTGCAATAGTCCTTGTATTGGCGAAGATACAGAGCACGAATTGATATGAAAGTAACTTTTACTCCATTTCCGTAGGAGTATCTCGAGTCCTGAAAGGATCTTCGTCCTTGGCGAACATTGATTCTATTTATAGTGATCCCTAGTACTTTCATGGTAAAGGACATTGAGATCATCCTCTAATTGAGGAAGATACAAGCCAAGAAATGATATGGATGTGATATTGACTCCATTTCCGTAAGAATATCTCGAGTCCTGAAAGGATATTCGTCATTTTGGAAAATAAATTTCATTTATAGGGATCCTGTATACTTTCGTGTGGAAGGACACTGCAATAGTCCTTGTATTGGCGAAGATACAGAGCACGAATTGATATGAAAGTAACTTTTACTCCATTTCCGTAGGAGTATCTCGAGTCCTGAAAGGATCTTCGTCCTTGGCGAACATTGATTCTATTTATAGTGATCCCTAGTACTTTCATGGTAAAGGACATTGAGATCATCCTCTAATTGAGGAAGATACAAGCCAAGAAATGATATGGATGTGATATTGACTCCATTTCCGTAAGAATATCTCGAGTCCTGAAAGGATATTCGTCATTTTGGAAAATAAATTTCATTTATAGGGATCCTGTATACTTTCGTGTGGAAGGACACTGCAATAGTCCTTGTATTGGCGAAGATACAGAGCACGAATTGATATGAAAGTAACTTTTACTCCATTTCCGTAGGAGTATCTCGAGTCCTGAAAGGATCTTCGTCCTTGGCGAACATTGATTCTATTTATAGTGATCCCTAGTACTTTCATGGTAAAGGACATTGAGATCATCCTCTAATTGAGGAAGATACAAGCCAAGAAATGATATGGATGTGATATTGACTCCATTTCCGTAAGAATATCTCGAGTCCTGAAAGGATATTCGTCATTTTGGAAAATAAATTTCATTTGGAGGGATCCTGTATACTTTCGTGTGGAAGGACACTGCAATAGTCCTTGTATTGGCGAAGATACAGAGCACGAATTGATATGAAAGTAACTTTTACTCCATTTCCGTAGGAGTATCTCGAGTCCTGAAAGGATCTTCGTCCTTGGCGAACATTGATTCTATTTATAGTGATCCCTAGTACTTTCATGGTAAAGGACATTGAGATCATCCTCTAATTGAGGAAGATACAAGCCAAGAAATGATATGGATGTGATATTGACTCCATTTCCGTAAGAATATCTCGAGTCCTGAAAGGATATTCGTCATTTTGGAAAATAAATTTCATTTGGAGGGATCCTGTATACTTTCGTGTGGAAGGACACTGCAATAGTCCTTGTATTGGCGAAGATACAGAGCACGAATTGATATGAAAGTAACTTTTACTCCATTTCCGTAGGAGTATCTCGAGTCCTGAAAGGATCTTCGTCCTTGGCGAACATTGATTCTATTTATAGTGATCCCTAGTACTTTCATGGTAAAGGACATTGAGATCATCCTCTAATTGAGGAAGATACAAGCCAAGAAATGATATGGATGTGATATTGACTCCATTTCCGTAAGAATATCTCGAGTCTGAAAGGATCTTCGTTCTTGGCGAAAAAAAAAAAAAAAAAAAAAAAAAAAAAAAATTTTCATGGGAAAGTGCATTGCGATTATCCTCTCATTGCGGAGGATAACAGCCGAGAAATGATATGAAAATGATATTGACTCCATTTCCGTAAAAACAAAATGAAGTCTGAAAGGATATTCGTCATTTTGGAAAATAAATTTCATTTATAGGGATCCTGTATACTTTCGTGTGGAAGGACACTGCAATAGTCCTTGTATTGGCGAAGATACAGAGCACGAATTGATATGAAAGTAACTTTTACTCCATTTCCGTAGGAGTATCTCGAGTCCTGAAAGGATCTTCGTCCTTGGCGAACATTGATTCTATTTAGAGTGATCCCTAGTAGGTTCGTGGTAAAGCGACATCGAGATCATCCTCTAATTGAGGAAGATACAAGCCAAGAAATGATATGGATGTGATATTGACTCCATTTCCGTAATAATATCTCGAGTCCTGAAAGGATATTCGTCATTTTTGAAAATAAATTTCATTTATAGGGATCCTGTATACTTTCGTGTGGAAGGACACTGCAATAGTCCTTGTATTGGCGAAGATACAGAGCACGAATTGATATGAAAGTAACTTTTACTCCATTTCCGTAGGAGTATCTCGAGTCCTGAAAGGATCTTCGTCCTTGGCGAACATTGATTCTATTTATAGTGATCCCTAGTACTTTCATGGTAAAGGACATTGAGATCATCCTCTAATTGAGGAAGATACAAGCCAAGAAATGATATGGATGTGATATTGACTCCATTTCCTGTAAGAATATCTCGAGTCCTGAAAGGATATTCGTCATTTTGGAAGAATAAATTCCTCATTCTTATAGGGATCCTGTATACTTTCGTGTGGAAGGACACTGCAATAGTCCTTGTATTGGCGAAGATACAGAGCACGAATTGATATGAAAGTAACTTTTACTCCATTTC
>JAWNNX010000020.1:0-12386 GCA_035044505.1 Zaprionus lineosus
CTTTTTATTCACTTCGATAGGGATTCACTTAATTGTTAGTTCAAAATTATTAATTTATGTTTCACTTATTGTATTGTTTTTACTTTTATTATTATTGTTCTTTTGAACTTTAATAGGACAACCGAATTGGAATTATAATCCTAGTTGAAACAAAATGTTATTATCACGAACGTTTGGCGAGTTTTTCCAAATTATAAAATTTAATTTATTTTTCACTTGCGGCTCTTTTAACGGATTTTAAATTGTATCCTACAGACTGCGCCAGTAAAATAAATTGTGATTTTGTGAATCGAACAAATGACCCGTAATATTATTTTAATATTAGCTTTAGACTAAAGCGCTCATGCTTACAAGCTCTTGAGCATGGCTCGCTATTGGATTTATGCTGAGTGGGGGTTTTTACATTGTTGTTAGTGTGAGTGCGGGTCTTATGGAATTGCTGATCTTGCATTTTATTTGTAAACAAGAGCATTTTGGGAACGTAATTGCGTCAATGTATTATAGGAACGTGATAACGTCACTATATATATTTTTTTTTTGTTTTTAAAACAACAAATTTTTATTTGTAACTCCGGAAACTGGCGCATAGAATAAAGAAAAGAAGTATGAATATAAAAGTGTTCTTATATATAATTAGGCTAATATTTATATACTAAAATATTTTATAAAGTCTTAACTAATCTTACGAGTAGGGAGACTGGTGGCATGTATTCTCTTTTATCTACGAGATCTTAGTGGCTCAGCTAGGCTCGACGCCAGCGAGTTTGGGTGTGCTTTAATCCTCTCGGCATATCGAGTAAAACAACAAATCAGAAAGGTCATTTTAAACCAACAGCTCAGAAGTTGTCGCTTACGCAGAAGCTATAACAATATAAAATGACGGAGGTACAGGTGCAGATGCTGTGGGATTGCATAAATACGACTAATGTAAGTAATTTCTAATATAAATAAAATTGTTATTACAGATTCACGTTGTGGTCACCAAATATTAAGTCATAAAGCTTTTTAAGTGTCTGTTTTTGTAAATTATAGCAATATCTTGAATTAACAAAATGTTATTATACGATATTCTGCACTGTCGATCAATTGTGATTTCACAATAGTGTGCCTGCTCAGCTCGCAGCCGCAAAGAACCTATAGCCAGAGTTTTTTTTTTAAATTAATTGAAATTAATTTTAATGTTCATCTTTCAAGGAGCTCTTAATTTAATGTTATGATTAACTTATCGAGGACAAGCTAAGCCTGTGTGACACAGTTTGTAGAACATACACTAAATAACCCTGAATGGAAGGTTGCTGAGAAAGCAGTCTATTTAGCCGGGAGCATTGTATTCTGTTGTTCAGCTTGTTGATTACGAGCTGGTTGTTATCTTGGTTCACCTTCAACAACAGCTTCAGCTGCTTTAGCATTAGAATTCGAAATTTGATTCTCATTTTAATAGTCAATAGTCAAGGCGAGGCCTCAGTGTACTGGTTTGCTTCTTACATAAACTTGATCACTTTCATGTCTTTTATATCTGTTGGGAAATCAGAGAGAACGAAATACAAGGGCGTTGATAGCTTAACGGCGAAAGTAAATAATAAAAATACAGCCACCAGATTAGCTCGGTTATATTAAAATATAAATCATATGTAAATAATAATTATATAATAATAATAATAATAATAATACATAAAAACAGAACATTAGTCTCATAGCAAAGTATCTGTGATCATTAAGCTTTTCCTGTGGCTTTTGTGGTTGTATTTTACCATTTAATTATGCATATTATTTGTTACCGAGCCAATTTCAGGGCTTATTATTTTTAACAAAAAGTTAGAGAGCTATTATCCGCTCTTGTATTTGATTCGGTGAGTCAGTGACAGAGAGTACCAAATACAGAGACAACTTATCCATAGACATGAAAATGGAGTTGTTGTAAACAACAACATTTTGAAGAGAGACTGACCGAGATTGGACCCACTCAAAATAAAAAGAGAGAGCTTGTGAATTTGAGTGCCTTTTGTCTTTTGTCTTGCTTCCGCACATCTGAATGCTGAGCGACTGCTTGAGTAGCCGAAGTAGACGAAGTGATGTTTACAAATATCACACATTTTGCCCATCAAGAACAAATGTAGAAGCAGATCTTTGAAGATAGATTCAATGCAAATAATAACTAAATTTAATACAAATTAAGCTATTTATGCTAACATTTCGGTAACAAATTGAAGCATATGGCATCGCCAAATTATACGAATATTATATTTTGCGATATTAGTAAATTAATTATATTTTAAGTTAGTAAAATAATTAGTTCAAAACATATTTGTTACAAATGTGTAACATCATAAAGTAACCCTTGTGTTTGGTTACGCAACATTAAAGAGCGTCAAACCAACCGATCTTCATGGAACACCCTGTTCATGAAGTGTCAGAGAGTAAATTTAATATTTTTGTACATGTACTCACGCACTCATTTTCGGTGTGAGTACATATAGTATATAAGGCACTTTTTAGTATTTCTCGTCCTCTTTCGTATCGAACTATTCAACCCAACTGTCGTGTCGTGAATAGTACAATAAATATACATAAATAACAATTCTCGCATTTTAAATTTTATAAATTAAATAGTTGCCAAAAAAGCTTGGTGACTCAACATGGTGACCCCGACGTGATTTTTCACAAGTAAAAGCAAACCGCGCGCCTGCGCACGCGTTATAATTATTGTTGTTGTAAGTGTAGGAATGTTGCTCAGTGTTTGAACTCTTCGCTACAAAGCGACAACTTTGAGCCGCTAGCTTCAAACTACTGTTCAGATTTGTTGGTGTTAAACCGCAAATTGAACAGTATTTTGAAGCTGCTGCTTTACAGTTGTCGTTCTTGAACATTGTTTAAACCTGTACCAACGCACCTACACTTACTAAGCAATGATAAAATAAATAAACTAAAAAATCGATAAGGCTTTGTCAAGTCGACAAAGTGCTTATCTCTTCAGCTTTGGTTTTGTGTACCCCGCTCCCCTTTCGAGTTCGTTCGTCTAAAAGTGCTTATCTCTTTCTGTGATTCCCGCACGTTGCGCATCCCCCAGTTGATGCGATGCCTACGAACAGCGAAAAAGAGATTAGTGCTTTGGTTTTGTGTACCCCGCACCCCTCCAATAGTTGTGACGTCCAAAAATGCTCATCTCTTTCTGTGATTCCCGCACGTCGCGCATCGAACAACGAAGATGAGATTAGTGCTTTGGTTTTGTGTACCCCGCACCCCCTTTTTATTTGTGTCGTCGACAAGCTGCGTTGTGCAGAAAAAGTTGCATTGGATCAGCTGGGTTGAAGTCGGCTGCTTATGCCGGATGCTATTTTCTAAGAGCGCATGAAATGGCAAATGAACGTCCAACTGTCGCCGAAGCAACGACACAAGAAGATGTAGTAAATGCTGTTAGGGTCAATGGATCGCCCGTTTGTCGATGGCGGAAAAATGAAGCCAAACCTAAAAATTTGTCGAGAGTTTGGCTATCGTTTTGTTCGCATATTATAACAGCTCTGTCGCCAACTGCATTGGTTGTTGCCATGGATATGATGACACTTACTAATAAATGTTAAGTGATAACGACTTTGCCATGCGCCTCGAAGTAAATCGCCGCTCCTCTGCATGAACAACTAAAGAAGCTCAGATGAAGTGATGGTCAAGACTCAAACCGGTGACCTGCTCCATTAATTATTCCGCAACACATAAATATTTGTTTCGTCGACAAGCTGCGTTGTGCAGAAAAAGTTGCAATGGATCAGCTGGGTTCGGAGCATCACCTGTGCTGTTTGCCCAATGATTGTTTAAAGCCATCAACGGATCATAATTGGACTTTGGAATTGGAATAACCAACTATAAGAGCCACTTGAAGTCGGCTGCTTATGCCGGACGCTATTTTCTAAGAGCGCATGAAATGGCAAATGAACGTCCAACTGTCGCCGAAGCAACGACACAAGAAGATGTAGTAAATGCTGTTAGGGTCAATGGATCGCCCGTTTGTCGATGGCGGAAAAATGAAGCCAAACCTAAAAATTTGTCGAGAGTTTGGCTATCGTTTTGTTCGCATATTATAACAGCTCTGTCGCCAACTGCATTGGTTGTTGCCATGGATACGATGACACTTACTAATAAATGTTAAGTGATAACGACTTTGCCATGCGCCTCGAAGTAAATCGCTGCTCCTCTGCATGAACAACTAAAGAAGCTCAGATGAAGTGATGGTCAACACTTAAACCGGTGACCTGCTCCATTAATTATTCCGCAACACATAAATATTTGTTTCATCCAGATTCCATACAGATTTCGATGAGACGTTGAGAAGCCCCAAGCTCAGAATGCAGCCGAAACAACATCAGACAGCGCTTTGCTAAAAGCGAGCAGAGGCAAGCATTGTAAGCGCACGCATGGGACAATAACGCAAGGCAAGGACCTTGATCAACAAGAATTAATAATTCAGGCAGATACATCTCATTCATTCAGAGGCTTCTGCCTGACTGATCACTTAAAAATCAGCAAAACGAAGCAAAAGCGATTCCTTCATATTCTTGGGCTGCCCTTTAAATAAGTGAAGTTCAAGGGAAATGATAGACAAAAGCATGCGTATGTCACAGGCAGGGCCAATTTAATTCATTTGTATGCATTGCTTCGTCCCTAGGGTATCATACGATCGCGCGGTCGTTTTTCAGGGGCCACGAAAAGTAGCAAAACTCTTTTAAATCGCTTCAAAAATCATTTTTCGGCAATGGGTCACACATACCATTGCTCGCTTCTACGGTGTAAAAGTTACATTGGTATGCGTTTATCAGAGGATAGACACAAGATGCCTTGTTGCTCAACTTCATACAGAATCAAAACAAAGCGACCAAGAATTGTACAAAGCTTACGCCAGGTCGTATGCCTGAGTGCGAATAGGAAGGCGTACATATGCTTTTTCCCTTTTTGTTTCTAGCACTCGTCTGCGCTCTGCGCTCAGTCGGTCGTGCAACAGCCACGTAAACAACACTGCAGTGCGCTCATGTATCTGAATGGAGTTTTGAGTTTCCACGCAATTGTCTTCACGCATATCCGAGCGCTCGAGGTTCAATCTCGTTTACTCAGTGACATTTTTAACAGGGCGAAGCATGTCCACTCTCACGTCTATAGATAAGTTGGTGCTCTGGTCGGACACACAGAGTGCCAAACTACAAGAGTGGGTGATAGCTTAACAGCGAAATGTTAATGTTAAAAATAGAACCTCGAGATGGGCTCGGTAATATTAAAACATTAATCATATGTTAATTATGCAAATAACTCAAATAACAATACATAACAACAAAACATTAGCCTCATAGCAAAGGATCTGTGTGATCATTTAGCTTCTCCTGTCCCTTTGGCCTTTGTAATTTGCCTTGTTATTATGCATATTTTTTTATTACCGAGCCAATCCCAGGGCTTATTATTTTTAACAGAAAGGTTGAGAGCTATCACCCGCTCTTGTATTTAGTACTCTCTGCGAATATCTTTCCCGGAGAGTTTCTGCAATTTAGTTACATCGAGGGAAGGATTGATAGAAAAAGTATTTCCGAATATTCAAATAAATCATAAAAAATAGTGATTAGCTGAGCGAAAGAGGTATCCTTGCTGCAAAAAATAATGACGTCAACGAACTCAACATTTGATCGTTACCGAGAAGCAGATAAAGCGACTTATTAAACAACAGAATTTTTGAATTCGCTTGATCTGCCAGGGACAACACCGCACATATTAAAATTAAAAATAGGTGTTCCAATAATTATGTAACGTAATAAAAATCAGTCCAAACTCTGCAATATCACTCGACATTGAGCTAAAAAATTAAAGGGGAATATATTGGAAGCAACGATTTTGACGGGACTTTTAAAGGTAAAGATGTAAAATCTCCTCGAATTCTCATGATCCTGACTGATACCCCATTTGAATTTAAACGATTGCAATTTCCTATTAAATTTTCGTTTGCAATCACAATTAACATAGCTCGCGGTAAGTCCTTGGAGCTGTGTGGTTTAAATTTAGAGAAGGATTATTTCTTACATAGAAAACTTTATGTTGCGTTTTCCTGTGTCGGTAAACCAAATAGTCTGTACATCAACGGCGACAACGGAAAAACAAAAAATATTGTACACCCACAAGTGTTAGGTAACTAAAATTATTTAGAACTTATGGGATTTTTTTTTCCTAGCGGTTTAACTATCAATGCAACGGGAATATGCCACAGCGAGGCATGGCAGGTTAGAGCTAGTTATTCATAACTATTTTTGTTCTTTCGGTCTAGTATTGTGTGCATTGTCCATTATGAAAACGTCATTATTCGTTTCAATGTTAAAGTTACGGTGTCTATTAAAGTCATGCTGTACGGGGTTAAAAGGTTTCCTACTTTCTGTTCGGTCGGTTCGTGGTGTTAACTTGTTTTAATCATACGCTGGGATCCACTTTCATTGGTTCTCGTCGTTTTATTGGTTTTTAGCTTAACAGGGCGAGCTGGTGCAAATGTTTGTTGTGGAAAGTTGTATCAGTAATCGTTCTATGGTTGTCGGTTCGGTTGTTGCCTTGGAGGTGGTTGCCTAAAAGTCTGTTGTCCGTATGGAATATAAATTCTGGGTGGTATTGGGAGTGGTTGATTAAGTGCATTAAAGAAAAGTAAGGTTCTAGATGTAAGTACAGGTTTTGTGATGTTGTTTTTGAACGTAATAAGCAGTCCTCTGAAATTCGCGTGATTTGTTCTATAGCCCTGATTTTTAATTTTGAAGTGAACTTCTTATAAAGTAACAAGAACTCCGCTTTATAAACTTTCGTGAGAAATCTCTCTCGACGTTTACGCCGCTACTCACTAATACAGATAAGCGTGACTGCTCCGCTGCTGGCGTCACTAGTAGCGCCTTCTACAGTCTTAGATATAAGTTAATAAAACTGTAAAACATTCGATCAAAAAGAGACAAGTAAAGTAGACGTATAAAGAGTCTGCATTCCTTGTAATAAATAAATTTAAAGCATAATATTTGCAAAGTGTTTCCATTATTACATGGTGACCGTGACAAATATATGTTGGGTCAACTGATGTCAGCTTTATGAAAAGTGTATCAACACACGCAAGTGCCTGAGCAACAATGCAATAAGGGAGGACAGCACAAACAACAACAATATTTACAACAAAAAAATGTTTAATTTGTGCATAAACGCAATATTTTTGTGCCCTTTTTATGTTAAAACAAAACAACATCAATAACAACAACAACAAATCATTAATGCTCAAAGCTCAAAATTCGAAAAAAATCATTGTATTTGGGAGCTCTTCAAGAAAATTTCCCCATTTGAAGAAAAACACTTTTCCTAACTCACGATTTCATAAAAAAACAAACCAACGCCGTGACGCTTATGAATATAAAGAAAACGCATGAAATATTGATATAAAGGAAATCAATACAGGCAGAAGCAACTAACAACACAAAGAAAATACAATACAACATGAGCGACGTCGAGCCACTAGAGATTGCTCCTATCGAGCAGAAGGACGCACCAACACTAAAAGAGGCTCTGAAGGTGTGTCCGACCGCTGGACCACGCCCACTCACAATAGCTAAGTACAGGGCGAGACAGAGAGAGAGAGGGAGAGGGGGGAGGGGAAAAGCCCTCAAAAGAAGGAAGCTATTAAAAGAATTAATAAGGTGTAAGACGACCCCAGCATCCGAGAAGAAGGGATACCAACAGCTGTTGGAGGATATCATCAGGCAACTTCGCAAAAGTGCGGAGACGATAGTAAGAGTAAGGATAAAACAGTTAATGTGGTCAACAACGTAAAAGTCGTTGATCACACAGCTGACATCCACGCCCTGTGGGTTTCATTGCTAATATTGACTATTGTCAATTTAGCTCAATTTATCTTGACACTTTATGTCAAGCATGATAAAATTATTAAAAAAAGATACATGACAAGGCAAATAATTTAGGGAATAACTTAACCTAATCTATAATAATGCGCATAAAATACTAAGAGAAATAAAAAAAAAACTTTTAAAAAAATTTCTACAATTATTACAAATTTTAACTTTTTACAAAAAAAAAATTTTATAAAAACAATTATTTTCGTTCAATTATATCGATTTAAGAATTAGGAATGCTTATATTCTACAAAAAAATCTTTAAACGTAGGGTGTTAACGACGTAAATAAGCACAAATAACTTCTACAAACAAAAATTAAGATTGAAAGATGATGGACCAGTATATATAAAAATTATTGAAGCCCGCATAGTTAAGTAGACGAAATACAGAAGAACGTAGGAAAATTGATTTCCGACGGGATTGTAGAACCATCTGTGTTGAGCAAAATTCTTTTCATGCCTGGACTTAATGTCAGGATTTCATCAAATTGAACTCGAAGAAAGTTCAAGAGACATAACGTCACTTTCAACGAGCAATGGCTCGTACCGCTTTACGCGATTGCCTTTTGGATTAAAAATAGCGACTTATTCGTTACAGAAAATGATGACAATTGCATTCTTCGGAAACTTCCCAAGCATTTCACTATATGGACGATTTTATAGTTAGTGGTTGTTCCGAAAAACACATGCTTAAAAACCTGACAGATGATTTTGAGAAACGTAGGAAATACAACATAAAGATGCATCTAGGAAAATGTTCATTTTTCATGCATGAGGTGATTTTTCTAGGTCACAAGTGCAGCGATAAGGAAACACTACCAGATGACAAGAAATTTGACGTCATCATGAATTACCCAGTCCCGTATGCTGCGGAAAGTGCTAGACGTTTTGTAGCATTCTGTAATACAGACGTTTTATTAAAAGCATCGCCGACTTTTTACGGCACATAACTAGATTATGGTTATCTATAGATTAAGATTCAAAGCGCAACGTATTCGACGTCATAAACAATGACGAGGTACGTAAAGTAGTGACCTTGCATGTTTAAGATACTCTATGTTTCTTCAAACATGAAAAAAAAATTACTGTAAGATAGGATATTCACAATATATAAGTTAATATTCACTCGTTTAGTTTTTAAAGAAACGTTGTGGCTTATTGAATATTCATTTTTAGACTAACTTACAACTAGGACCTGAGTCCCTAATCTAGCTTCGGGTTGGTGACTGCGGCGCTGTCGTTAAGGGCAGCGACGTTGGCATCTGGCGACGGAGTTGACAGATCCCCCGGATCGGGTCATAATGTAAATAGTTTATTGAGAGCGGCTTGGTTGATGCTCACGGCGGTTTACTATTACGGCATAGCTTCAAGTGCTTTGTGCTATGTTAGTTTCAAGTGGTTTATGTTCTGTGATCGTTTCAAGGGTTCTATGCTGTCATCAGATTACTGTGTGCAGCAATGTGTGTTGGTCGGCAACTGTACTTAACTTATACACTAATGAAATTCTTGACTTTACAAAGGCTTGAAAAGCAGCCCGGTATATATGAAAAAAGTCAAATCAAAGTGGCACCGTGGAAAAATATCTTTGAACAAGTTTCAATAAATGATTTTAAAATACTGGGCAATAAATTATTAAAAACACACACGCTACTCAGCCCGTTGATTCTGGTTAAAAATAAAAAAGAAGCTTTTTTGTTTACGCATGACGATCCAATTCAAGGGGGTCATTTAGGCATTTCAAAAACCTTGGCCAAGGTGAGAAGAAATTATTACTGGAAAGGAATGACTAGATTCATTACTCAGTACGTACGTAAATACAAGAATTGTCAATAATCAAAAGTGATAAATAATACAAAGATTCCTCTAACAATAACTGAAACACCAATTAAAGCTTTCGACAAAGTAGTAGTAGACACTGTTGGTCCACTACCAAAATCGGAAAACAGTAACGAATATATAGTAACACTCATTTGTGATTTAACAAAATATTTAGTTGACATTCCTATTGCAAAAGCTTTTTCCAAATCTTTTATATTGAAGTACGGTCCAATGAAGACGCGATTTCGGACATTGGAACTGGATACAAAAATTCAATAATACAAGATCGGTGCAAGTATTTGATATGTGAAATTTGAAACACGACGCCCTCTATGGTTCACAATTATTGTAAATACGAGCTTGTTTTTGACAAAGCCAGTAATCTGCCAAAACGTTTTATTAGCATAGACAATATAGAAGTAAAGAAACAAAATATAGACTAGAAATAGCTTATAAGAGAGCAAGATTAATGTTAGAAAAACATAGGCGAAAAAAAAAACATTTATGATCAGAGAGTTAGGATTATAGATATTTCAATAGGAAATAAAGTTTTACTTAAAATCAGGACCTAAGCTAGATTTTAAATATACGGTTCCATATACAATAACGAAAATAGAGGAAAACGACAACATTGTCATATCAGAAAAAAAAGAATTAAAAGCAAAAGGTACACAAGGATAGGCTTAAAATATATATATCCAACAAATAAAAAAAAAAAAAAAAAAATCAAAATAAAATAAAACTTTTCAAATAAAATAATAAATATATTTTTTTTAGTATGGCAATGCATAAGTACAGTAAGCTCATATAATTTTGATTTCGTTGCCCTTAGGCACATATTCAAAAAAAATATCCATACTACCCCATGAAAGAATCAAAAATTCAAATTAAAAAAAAAAAAAAATAGTACACAATCAATGAAAATAAAATTCACAAAAAAAAAAACAAATAATTTGTTTTCTATATCTTATAAACATTAATTTTAATTTTGAGAAAACCAAATTTTTAATAACACCTTCATTATTATAAAAAATAATAGCGACTTACGCTATATGTAAAACAACTGCATTGTAGCACTTTGTTGTAACTCATATTTTTTTTTTTTTTTTTTTTTGACTTATTTAAGCTCGGTATTGAATTGAAGCAGGCAAATGAAAACAAAGACAATCGTTGCTGTCGGGCGCAAAGTCAACTATGTTGATATTTTGTGTCCTTCTAACTTAGGCAGTTTGTCCCTTAACTGATATTTTGTCTACTTTCCAGAAGAATGGGTAAATCAAGGGCTCGTTTACAATTTTCTAACTTACCGCCAGTGCCGGCACAGCACACACTTAATGTAGTTCCTTCCTATTGCTACACAGCCTATTTGTTAGTATGCGACGCTACAAGAAATATTAAGCAAAACAATATTTTGATACAAGTGCTAAGCAGACACTTGCCAGACTTGACTAGCTTGATCATTGACAAAGTAAAGGGGTTTAATGTCTACATTTTAAAACACTTCTGCCTCAGAAGCAAAAAAGTAGACATTAAACCCCTTTACTTTGTCAAATGATCAAGCTAGTCAAGTCTGGCAAGTGTCTGCTTAGCACTTGTATCAAAATATTGTTTTGCTTAATATTTCTTGTAGCTCGCATACTAACAAATAGGCTGTGTAGCAATAGGAAGGAACTACATTAGTGTGTGCTGTGCCGGCACTGGCAGTAGGTAGAAAATTGTAAACGAGCCCTTGATTTACCCATTCTTCTGGAAAGTAGACAAAATATCAGTTAAGGGACAAACTGCCTAAGTTAGAAGGAGACAAAATATCCACACAGTTGACTTTGCGCCCGACAGCAACGATTGTCTTTGTTTTCATTTGCCTGCTTCAATTCAATACCGAGCTTAAGTCAGCGCACCGTTTTTCAATGAAGGTGTAATGAAGGCGTTAGTAAAAAATTAGATTTTCTCAAAATTAAAATTAATGTTTATATTTTATTATATATTAAAAATTTTATTTTCAATGATTGTCCAGTATTTATTGTTTTTTGATTTTATTTTAATTTTTAATTTTTGATTCTTTCATGGGGTAGTTTGTTTTGTTTTTTTTTAATGTGTGCCCAAGGGCAACGAAGTTAAATTTGTTCGAGCTTAGTGTACTTGTGCGTGGCCATACTTAAAAGAAATAAAATTTATTATTTTACTTTAAAAATTTTATTTCTACTTTTTTATATTATTTGTTCGGTATACATTTTTAGCCTATCCTTATGTACCTTTTGCTTTTTATTCTTTTTTCCTGAAATGACAATGTTGTCATTTTCCTCCATGTAAGTTACTGTATACGTATATTTAAAATCTAGCTAATGTCCTGATTCATTTTAAAGTAAAATTTTATCTTCTATTGAAATCTCTATATTCCTAACTTTATGATCATAAATTTTCTTGTTTTTCTGCTTATGTATTTCTAACAAAAATCTTGCTCTCTTATAGGCTTCTTTTATATTATAGATAACTTCTAAGTTGTCTATGCTGTTAAAATATTTTGGCAGATTACAATAGTTGTGTATGGACAATAGTTGTGTGCCATAGAAGGTGTCGTGTTGAAACAGTATACGAAATATTTTAACCATACGTCCCAATCAGTTTTATCAACCGATATGTATGATCGTATGTATTCGTTGAAGGTTCTGTGA
>JAWNNX010000021.1:0-20926 GCA_035044505.1 Zaprionus lineosus
GGATAAGTTGTCTCTGCAGCAGGATATATCGCCTATGTGTCGTTTCGTTTTAATAACACTCGCCAACAAAGTAGATGTATTAGCGCTACGACACACTTCCTCTTGTGTTAATTTTAGCACAATTTTCTCACACGTTGTAACTAAATTTTACTGTTTAAAAATTCAATTTGATTATCCCATTAACTTTCTGTAGGCATCAATACAAAGCAATAAGAATTCATAAATTCTTTTCATTACAGGTTCTTCTTAACAATACTTAATAAATCTTTTAATTCAATTAACTCTATCAACTGTGTACTTCTTCTCACACCTATTTAACGACCCCCGCCATAAAATCATTTTATGGTGCGGTCTCTTTTGATTCTCACCATAACTCCATGTTATAGTGTTACCATTCCAATCTTCGCCATAACTTCAATTAATGGTGCGGTCACTTTGGATCCTCGCCATAATCTCATGTTATAGTGTAATCATTCCGATCCCTGCCATAATTTCACGTTATGGTGCGGTCCCTATATCCCCTCTTGGGAGATCAAGGCACCTACTGTGCCTTCCTTATCTTTATTTCCCATTTGGGAACCTGAGGCATCTCCTGTCGCGTCGTCCAAATCTTTATCAACTTCTTTACTTAATTGTCTATTTGGCATTGCCCCCAAAATTCATGGGCCTACTTGTAAGTTCTTTTGCTTGTTAATAATCTTAGTACATATCAATCTCCATCTAGGAGTTCAATTATTTTAAATGGACCTTTAAATTTTGGGTCAAGTTTTGTTTGATTACGCTCTTTGATTTTTATCAAGACATGACCTAATAGCTTATATTTTATTATTTTTGCCTTATTTCTATCAAATCTATGTTTGCCATAAGGAGTATTAATTTCTATACTTTTCTTCGCTTGATCTCCTATAAATTTCCTTTTATAACATTTTCTTCTTCGCTTATTGGCAATAGACCAAAAGGTCTAGCTTTCCTACCGATTAGTAGTTCTAATGAGCTGACCCTGGTGACTCGACTAGTAGTGTAATTTATGGCTAATTGCACTTCGGCTTCAGCATCCTGCCATGACCTCTGAACACGGCGGTAAGCATACTGTTAAGCGTGCTCATTATGCGTTCAACCTGGCCACTTGCCCTACTCGCACCTGTGGCAAATTAATGAAGTTCAATTTTTTGGGAAGAACAAAATTCTCGGAATATGATTCTATTAGGCACACCAAACAAACACACCACAGCTTTAACGGACAATTACGTTCTTTTTTATGTTGGTGTTCAGAGATTATCCAATTGTCGGTAACTTCAGTCAATTCAACCTGTTTATCAACTATATTTTGTACGCTTTTACATTCGTTAATCAGGGGGTTCCTCGATAAAAAATCTACGTGTGTCAATCGTTCTCCTTTTGTATATTGGATATCAAAGACAAATGGTTGTAGAAAGGCCCACCATCGATGCACCTTTGGTGATAGATCTAATTTTGTGCGAGCTTTCAGTGAATTGCAATCGGTAAATACTACAAACTTACGTCCCTGCAAGTAATGCCTAAAATGTTTAATAGCTTTGAAAACCGCCAGAGTCTCAAGTTCATAAGAGTGGTATTTCGATTCAGCAGGTGACGTACATTTTCTAAAATATTCGACCACATGTGGTTTTTTGTCCACTCTATGTAGCAATATGGCCCCATAGCCAATTGGGCTGGCGTCTGTGTGTGTGTGTGATCCTGGGCTAAAACAGATATAACTTTAGAGCGAATTGTGTCTAACAGCCAAAAGAAGTCAGAGTTTATTTTTAAGGTAAGTAAATATAATGATTAAATTTAAATCCAAGATATTTTATCTTAGTTTTAAGAAAGGTCCTGTCCTGCTCAAAGTATCTAGTATCTAGTACGATCTGCAATTGTTCAAAAGCTTCCTCTTTAGTTTCAGCCACTATTAAGAAATCATCGATGTACACGATGGCGTAAGAGTATGCAAGATTACCCAATGCCTTTATTATAGCGTGCTGAAATACGGAAGGAGCATTCTTTAAACCAAAAGGCATTGTCAAGAATTCATATTGCTCTTCGGGCGTAACGAAAGCAGCGCGCGCAATTGATTTTGGATGAACCGGTATTTGGTAAAAGCCGTTAGCCATATCAAAGCATGATAAATACGTTGCCCCACGTAACGTAGTAATCTAGTCAGAAATTAGAGGCAATGGGTACTTGTCTGCTACAGTGTTATCAATTAAGACACGGTAACCTACACAGAGATGATCACTACCATTATTTTTCTAACCAGCATCATTGGACTAGCGTAAAATGAATAGCTGGGAAGAATAATATTGAATTTTAAAAGTTCATCAATTTTACTGCAGGCTTGCGCCTTTTCGTCTTCGCTAAGTCTATGCGGTCGTCGCTGCACTGTTTTTTTGGGAAATATTAACCTAATTTTCTAATGCCCTGTTGTAACTTGAGTCTGCTGTAATTGTTCTATAAATCGATCAGAGAAGCATTTTAGAATGCTCTTTATGGCCATCCTGTCAAAAACGTTCAGGTCACCATCGGAGCTTACGAGATTTTCATAATTTACATAAGTTAAAACATTTACTCTCTTTGCTTTGCAAATACTGAATTTTTCAGCGTCTAAAGTCGCACTTAAGTCCTGACTTATTATTTTGTGGCTTATCAATACATCGAAGTTAAGATATTTGTCCGCTACAACGTGGAATAAAATTTCCCGACAATACTCTTCAATATTTATTTTAAAATGAATTTGTAGTGGACTACAAATAGAATCGACGCATATCCCATTTAGCTTCACAACATTGTTAAGTCGTCTTTCCTTAAATTTGTCGGCAACACTCTGCTTGACCAATGATCACTCAGCTCCCGAAACAAAATGGAATGGACTCACTGGGCAAGCTTATTATTCCGCGTAGCGGGGTCACGGTGCAAATGTTCACTCGTTTTTCGCGTATCTTGTCGTAGCCACTGTTCTGGATTATAGGACATAAAGTTGCGAAATGTCCCATCTCGTTACACTTGTAACATCGTGTGTTGGGTCGATCGTTAAACCTATCTTGAACTCCAGAACTGCCCCTCCCGTTTTGATTGTAGCTTTTTGCATTTTATGCTTTTCAGTCGACTACGGCATTCGGCAATTTTATGGCCCATTTTTGCACAGTGGCGACATATCACTTGGAATTTGAACTTCTTCTGCTCTGGTCTTGTTGAATATGCATCCTCATTCAGTTATCGTTGTAACTCATTGCGACTTGTTACATGGTGTATACCCAGGGCAACAAATTGTTGTTGAATTGTGACATGTGTGCCAATGTGATTTTTTTCAAGTCTTTAAATTTCCACTTTGATAAAAGTGATGTAACAATTCGGCTACCATATTCTGTGAGTTCCTCCCCAGATTTGGAACGACCATTCAAAATTTTTAACAAAGTCGCTGTGTAAGTCCCTATTCCCACGAAGCGTTGAATAAATAGCTCTTTAAATTGTACCCAGGCTATGCCTGCGATGCATATTTGCGACAGCCACTGCAATGCGCTTCTGATTTGCTTAACGCCATCAAAAGGGTACTTTAATTAAGAATCTGGTCTACCGTTTTAAATTAGGCTGAGGCGTCTGATCCAGCACAACCGGGATTAAATTCTGGCAAAGTAACATGGACAGGCCTTGCGTCTGCTACTGGTGTTGGAGCTTGCATGGACTAAATAACGTTCATAAAAGTTTTGTTTTTACCTAAATCGCTGCAACAAGCTAATTCGAATCTTGAACTCTAGGCTCAGCCGATCCCACTTCTGATGTCGGAGTAACAATATTTAAAAATTCCATTATAAGCGTATTCTTTTTCTTCTATAAGTACAGTAGGTTCTGTCCGCTTTCTTGACGCTTCACAGACTGACATGCCCGATTGACATTCTTTCTGCACCATACTAGCAAAAATATCGGGATCCCTTTCCATCTAATCAGACAGCCTTCTACGACCAGACCATACTCAATAGCACAGTGCATCCCTCTTTCGCTGCTCTTCTGTTACATTGCTTATTGATGCACTTGCAAGACAGATATATACCGCAGGATATATTGCCTATTGTTCGTTTCCTTCTAATAACACTCGCCTACAAAGTAGATGTACTAGCGCTACGATATTTATATAATTTATATATTATAGTGTTGTTGTAGACTATGATGAGCGAGACAAGTGAAGCCAGCGTCGGCCCTGGTGGGCAGCAAGATGCTGCGAGCTCACGCAGTATTGTCGATGCTTGAGAGGGCCCCCCGGGAAATTTATATGCTGCGCTCCTGGCTGAGCAGCTTACAGCTGCCTTTGCAGCTGGTGTCGGTTCAGTTGCCTGTAGCACTACCAAGCGGTTGATAAATTCTTCTTATGGAGTTCAGTCGACACTATTTGAGCTGCATGCCGAGGTTATGGAGGTGGTTCTGCACTCGGGACTGGAACCGGCTAACGCTGCCCGGGTATTGCGGAGGAGCTGTACGAAAACAAATTTAAAGAGGACTTGTCGCCGGCAGCCTTTAAGAAGCGTCCACTTGGTAACAAAGCCTTGGTCTGTCACAACAGGCGCAACGATCAATCTTACGTTGCAAGCTGAAGACAAAGCGTTAGCCATAGTTGAGCATACAGGAAGGGTGTACGTTAAGTGGTTCTCATACCGATGCCGACCGCTGGTCCGCACGTATGCCTGCCACAGGTGCTTCGGATTTGACCACAAGGTCTCCCAATGCCGTCGTAAGGCTGATGTTTGCCGTCAGTGTGGTCGATTGGGTCATATAACGGCTAAATGCATAAGCTAGACGGACTGCAGGATTTGTTGGTTCAAAATCCTTCCTTTCGGGAACTAAATGCTTGGGGCCGTGTTTGTAAGGTGCAAGCCAGGCATTAGAATGGCTTGCAAAGTCCTACAATTAAACTGCCAGGGGTCGTTTTCTGTAATGTGTGATTTAGGTGCACTCAAGCTAAAGAGGAGGTGTAGGTGCAGTGGGTAATTGGAGGTTACATACGAGGGTTACCAGTGAACATGCGGGCTTTTACTGACTACAAGTGGTGATAAACGCTGTCAGTATTGAGTGCACTATTGTGCACTCCACTGACGACAGTCTGTAAGGCAGCTTTTGCAGATTAGTTTTAGGTAGTATAAACTGCAATCTTGGTGAACAATTCGAACCACATATACTTTATATGGATGAGCAGGTTATATGATTGGTGATGTGCTCGTCATTCTTGGTTTCAATGCGAATGCAGTGTCGTCTTTGTGGTTGACCTATACACGGGAGATCTGCTTGCCGAGTGAGCCGTGTTCCGGGATTTGCGGGCCTCAGCCAACCAAGCGAGTGGTATACTTTCAGTAGTCCGATTGGTAATAGTAACATAAATGTCACCCTGGTGAATAAGGCAGCAGTGATCAGCTTTAGCTTTTTCAGCTGGTGTGGCTTAGATGGGCATGGTATCAGTGACAACAATCCCATTAAGATTGTTGTAGCTTGCGCCTCGCCAACTAACAATAGCTCAATGCGTAATTAGTGGTGTACAGCTAGGGCCAACTGGCGCCTTTACAGCGCATTCTTAACCGGAGCTGCTTTTCAGCTCTCGCTAAGTGCATTTGACACTTTAAATGTTGATGAGCAGGTCGACACAGTTGATAAGTGGTTAGCTCATGCAAATGACCAGACGTTTGGAAGGCACCGAAGCGGCGGCAAGTTCGGTTTTTAAGGAAGCGATAACAATAGCCAGCTCAAATCAGATTATAGTCGGTGTTTGAATGAGTAAAAGCATATGCTTGTAAGCGTGAAATACAGTGAGTGGCGTTCATTTGTTGAGCGCAATAAACACGATCCTTGGAGGCCCTGGATTCGGCTTTCTCGAGGCTAAAGTCGAGTGCCTCCATTCCTGAGTACTTGTCCATATTGCTGTGTTAATGTGAGTTAGTTCCCCAGGAAGTGGAATTGTGCGAAGGTAGCTGTCATCCTGAAATCTCCCGATAAGATCAACAGCAATCCTCGGTCATATCGAGGCTTCAGCCTACTTTCAGTGCTTGGAAAAGTGCTGGTAGAAAAGCTTCAGAACCTAGTCAGTGGAAAAATGTCTAATGGACAATTTGGCTTTACTGTAGGCATGTGCACAGAGGATGCTTGGAGATTTGTCCTTGATTCAGTTTTGTTAAGCAGCTCCAAATATGTTCTGGCCGTTTTTGTTGACTTTAAGGGCGCATTCGACTACTTGAGCTAGCCATGTGTTCGCAGAAAACTGGGGGATCGTGGCTTTCAATATATCTTTCTTTGAGAGAGTTACTTCTCAGACATAAAAGCGTGTGCCGTCGGATTAAACAACGAGGCACTTGTGGATGTTGTTCTTGGCTGTTTGCAGGGCTCCATCTGTGAGCCAATAATATGAAACTTAATGATGGATTCATTTCCGGGTTCAGCTCGGACTACTCTATAAGTGTTGTGCATATGCAGACGATCTGCACGGAAGGGATAGTCGCGTGTAGCTATAAAGAAAAGCGCGGCGTCGTGCTTGCCCACTGTCAAAGCATGAGATGACAATGTGGGCGTCAGTTCGGCAATGGACAAGAAGGTGACAATGTTGCTTAAGGGCATTTTGTCATCCAGTCGATCTCCTGTTGTTAGGCGAAATGACGCAACTTTAAAATATGCTACAGAGGTTAAATACCTAGGCATCCATGTTGGCGAGAGACTTTCGTTTTCGACTCATATCGCCAGCTTTACAAGGCAACTTGTAGGTTGGGTTGGTCAAGTACGCTGCATTGCTGGTGCCAGAGTTAAAACTGGTAGGCTTTACCGGAGAGCGGGTTCTGACCAGAGGATTTATCTTGTACCACGGGCGTTGGTTGCAGGGCCAACGTCACATTCTTTTTTGAATTGTTATGTGTTGGGACACATGCTGGTCGTCTCGGCTGCAACCCCGGCGACTTGGTCTTTGACATATAACAGAATGCCGCATTTTGCAGAAGAGGCAGGAATGGGCCACGCTCCTCACAGTAAGGCACCGTGTGCATAATCATGGTGCATACTGTTCCATCTGCAGTGGAGCGTTCTATTTCTATACAGCTGTGTTTATCTTGTTGTGGGTCTTCAATCCGGTACTGTCAGTAAGTACAAATTGGAAGTTCTTTCATAGCGCAAGGTCCGACCGGAGACTTAAGTCTGGCACCACGATTAACCAGTGCCCGCGGAACTTCGGTTCCGTTTGGTTTATTGGTTGTGGCCCCTCGGGGAGTAACGTGGTGGCTGTGGCTTTACTGGAGTTTTCGTCTCGATGTGGAGTTGCGTTATACAACCGGCTGGCATGCCATTGTAAGATTGCAGAAAGTATTTCTGTTTCAATTTCAAAACTACCGTTGGTTGTTATTAAAATCATCATTTTATCAATTACTGCTTAATGTATTCTCCTGGTTTATTGGTATTGTATTCTATTATTGCGTTTCGTTTATAACCGGATTCGTAATCTTATACTGTGCATATCTGATATTATATATGTAAGGCGATGCGTAGACGTATTAGTATAATATAATAATATGGTAGCAATAATAACAGGTAATTGTTTGATTAGTGTTACGTATATGACACAGCGGCGTAGTTGCTGGTATTAGTGCTTCCCAAATTCTAATTTTTGTCTTTAGAGGCTGAACTTACATTTTACTCAATTGCGGTACCTTTGAAAATAAGTATATGCTAAACTACACCCTGAACATACTTTTGATAGGTGCACAGCATTCATTTCACGACCTTTAGAAAATGGGAATAAACAGTGGATTGCTTTTTATACATTGATAAATTAAATATAAAGTGGATCTTCGAAAAGATAGCTTTTGTCCCTAATTAATAATATGTGGTAGCATATCACACCCTAAATTGAATATATTCTTGAAGAGGGTGATCAAAATGCTGAAAAATGATCTGGCAACTCTTGCAAGTGACACACGGTTGCACGGGAAAAAATTTTATATAAACTTTTTCAATTAAAAGTAATTTTTGCTATTACAAGACCACTTCTGTGGCTTACTAAAATTACAGTAACTCTAAAAGGTTACTATATAGTGTTAGCAAGCGCCAAGCTCTAATTGGTACTTGCAGTGAAATTAGGGCTCCGATACCCGTCGGGCACGCGGGGAAAAAGCACAAACAATCAGCTGTTGCTTGACAATCTGAAGGGGTGCTATGCCACCAACAAAAATTAGTAAAACTAAGCTTGGCAAGGCTCTTAAGCAAGCTAAATGTAAGTCTTCAACTTCGGATGCAAATTTGGCAGAAGCAGTCAATATGACGGTGCTGAAAGCTAAGGCAAGTGTTCCTTCGAACTCAAACGGACCTCTGCAAGACACTTGTGGCACAGAGCAGTAGAAATTCCAAGTGATTAAACGCAAAAGCTTCCCGAATACATCTCCTAATATCGAGCGGAAAAAGATAACTATAGATACTGGCAATAGGGCTCCAGCCCCTAGTTCATGCTATAACGGTGATTCGAACCGCTTCGGCGTCCTCGCTCAAGCCTCTAGCGAAATGGAGGGGATCACCAGCGACGGGCTAAGCGACCAGCCAAGTACGAGCCATCAAGCTGCAATTGCGCTAGCGAAACGTGCAGCTTCCCCAACTAAACCCGCTAAAGGGCAACCGAAGCCACCACCTATTGTGATGGAGGGTGTCACGAATGCCAGTTTGCTTATGCAGCGCTTAAGCAAAATTGTAAATGGAAACAAAGTCGAAGCTAAGGCTTCACTAGGCGGGTACACGAGGCTTTACACTGCGGATGCCGATACATACCGTAGCACGGTCAAATGGCTCGAGGATGGGCACTACGAATTCCACTGCTACCAACTAAAAGAAGACAGGTCATACAGAGTATGCATCAAAGGCTTGCATTATAGTACTCTGCATGGCCAAATAAAAGAAGAACTAGGCAAACTTGGTCACAAGGTTCTCGATGTCCACACGCCCCAGAGACGCAGTGAACCTGGCTGTCCAAAGGACATGAAAATTAACATGTTTTTTGTAAACATCGCAGCAGCAGCTAACAACAAGGAGATCCTGGCGGTCAAATTGCTATGTCACATGAGGGTCCTAATTGAACCTCTGCGAAAGCGCACAGCTGTCGTGCAATGCCATCGATGCCAGCAATTTGGTCATACGGCTAAATATTGCCGCAAAGTGCACATTTGTGTAAAATGTGCAGGGGAGCATCAAGCTAGTAGCTGTACCAGACCACGATCTGAGCCGTGCACTTGCTACAATTGTGGTGAGCAGCACCTGGCAAATTATTCAGGCTGTTCTAAGCACCAGGCGTTCCTACAACGTTCGAGACCTAAAACCGGTGCTGGCGCCAGAAAAGAGATCTTGGAGCGGTCGCAACCACCGGCTTCCACAGGAGGCAGGCACATAGCTACTAGTCGAGGAAGCACATCGTATGCAGATGTCACCAAAGGGATCACTCACCACAATCCCAAACAACTTCAACAGCATCAACACCAACAGCAGCGTTATGACCGAAGCCGCAGCCGACTCAGAAGGACTAGTGATGCTTCTCAGCAACTGTTAGCTGAAAGCAACAGTATTGAAGTCATTCTACAAACGCTTAATAGCAGTATACAGTCCCTCCGCTTGCTGCAAGAGAAGCAAATGGACATAATGATGATGATGCTGAAGCAACAGCAGGAACAGACACAGCAACAGGGGCAAATGCTAAATCTGCTCACTGCTCTAACGTGCCACAAACCTTAAAATGATGCAGCTTCGCATCTTAGTGTGGAACGCTGACGGCGTATCCACTAAGCTGTCTGAAGTCGAGTGCTTCGTACAGCGGAACAACATCGACGTGTTGTTAATGAGCGAAACGCATTGCAAAGGATCGGATGCGCCCAAATTATTTGGCTATGAAGCCTATCCTGCAAATGACCCGAGCGGTGGCAATGCTAAAGGAGGAGCAGCTATTTTGATTAGGTCCAACCTATCCCACTTCCCACTGGTACCGGTTGCCTCCTGTAAGGTACAACTTGCGTCAGCAGCTATCGAAACTACATGTGGCATTATTAACCTCGGAGCGATATACTGCCCACCGAGGTTCTCATGGGACCCTGAGGAGTTTAAAATCATTTTGGACAATCATCGGCCAAAATTCCTCGTTGCAGGCGACTGGAACGCGTCCCACTGGCTCTGGGGTGCGGGTAGGTGTAATCAAAGAGGCCATGCACTTGCGAATCTGATCCTAAGCTCAAAGTTGAACTCACTCGCAACAGGAAGTCCTACTAGGTTCCCGTATGGTAGTAGAGGCTCTCCAAGCTACATCGACTTTGCCGTAACCAATGGAATCTTGGACACCCATGCTGATATACGATCAGTCGCTGACCTCAGCTCTGACCATCTTCCTCTCATCATTACGCTGGATGCTACTGCGGTAACATACGCTAGGACTAAGAAGATAGTAACCAAACGCACTAACATCGAATTGTTTCAAGAGAACCTGCACCATTCACTTCCGCTGAACACCGTGATCCATTCGGAGAGAGACGTAGAAGACGCCATCGATTTGTTTATTATGAAGACCAAGGAAGCAGCAAGAATCGCTACTCCCAGTACTACTCTGAGGCCCGTTGTGTCAAGAATCCCGGTAACCAACGAGATTCTTCAGCTCATCGCTGAAAAGAGACGCCTGCGCAATAGATGGATGAAGTCTCGACATCCATTGGATAAAACTGCCTGGAACAGAGCACAAGGGGTGCTTCATCGAACACTTGCAGCACACAAATCTGACTGGTTTGACGCTAAGCTGACCAGCACTGGCACAGATACTGACGCCACGCATTCGCTCTGGAAGACCACGCGCGCCATCAAAAGACGGTGTGTACGAAAGGCGCCATTAAAAGACAACAATGGGGCATGGTGCCGGACTGATTTAGAGCAAGCTGAGGTCTTCGCTGGACATCTTGCTGAGCGCTTCCTGCCACTTAAACTTGCTAGCCTCCAACAAGTCAATGAGACGCATGACAAACTTACACAAGCGCTCCAAATGGCTCTGCCAATCAAGCCGTTTGACCCAAGCGAAATTACTGAGGTCATTGGTCGTCTCAATGTCAACCGTGCACCAGGCCATGATGCCATTTGCAATGCCACATTAAAGGCTCTGCCCAGTCGCGCTATCCTCTACATTGCGTTGATATTCAACGCTATAGTGAGGTTGCAATGTTTCCCTGAGCAGTGGAAACTCGGTATAATCTCCATGATCCACAAACCTGGCAAGCCGGAAAAGGACCCTGCGTCTTACCGGCCGATTAGTCTCCTCCCTTCGATCTCGAAGGTGTTTGAGAGACTGATTGCTGCCCGGATGGTCAGATTCATGGATACTCAGGGGATTATTCCTGAGCACCAGTTCGGGTTCCGAGCTGGCCACAGCACTGTCGAACAACTACATCGGGTCGTCGAACAAATATTGGTTGCTTTCGACAGGAAGGAATATTGCAACACTATTTATCTAGATGTTAGAGAAGCGCTTGACCGTGTGTGGCACACTGGTCTCCTGGCAAAAATAAAGGAAATTCTGCCTGCGACATACTTTGGCCTTCTGCGGACATATCTAGAGCATAGACGATTTGTAGTTCGCTTCCACTCAGCCCTCTCTACTGAGCATGAGGTGGCAGCCGGTGTACCACAGGGCAGTGTTTTGGGACCACTGCTATACTGCATTTATAGCTACGACATGCCACAGCCCAACTCTAGATTACCTGGGGTATCAATGCTAGCTACTTTTGCCGACGACGTTGCTGTAACATACAGATCTTTTTGCGAGAATGATGCTGCCATTGGTATTCAAGGCTATATAAATGCTTTCACAGTATGGGTAAGACGGTGGAACATCGGATTAAATAAAAGCAAAACTATCAATGTATGCTACACACTGAGGAGGAAAACGCCGCCAGCAATACTCTTAGAAAACGAACCCGTCACTCAGGCCAGCTCGGCCAAATACCTTGGAGTAACGTTAGATCGCAGGCTGACTTTTTCCAAGCACGTGACAACGCTAAGGACCCGTGTTCGTGCGGCAGTTGCCAAGCACTATTGGTTAGTCCGTGCGACTAGTAAATTGTCACTCTCTAACAAGGTGACAATCTACAAGCAAATAATATCACCAATATGGAAATATGGATGTCAAATCTGGGGCCTTGCATGCGACAAGCAGATCGAAAGAATTCAGGTTGCACAAAATAGAGCTATGAGATTAATCACTGGGTGTGAGTGGTATGTCAGAAATACTACCCTTCATAAAGACTTGAAGCTCACTTCGGTCTTCGACGAGATCAACAGGCACTCCAGTCGATATCAGGACAGACTCCTTGCACACAGAAATCGTCTGGCGCATGTCCTCTCAACAGCACAGCCACCGGGAAGGGTGAAAAGGAGAAAACCGAAAGATCTAATAATCAGATCTCTAAAAAAAAGGACAAACAGAAGATGACTATCATTTCTTCTCCTTTATTTGTTAATTGTTTTTTGTTAATTAGTCTTAAGAGTCGCGAAAGCTAACCTCGGTTCGCCGGCGCGCCCATTCCGGGCTGAATGTACAGAGAAAAAAGGTTACAATGAGGTTTTTTGGTACCTCGTATGCTTTATAATAAAAAATAAAAAAAAAAATGCTGAAATGTAAACAGAATACGTATCAAAACACAGAATAGGCGAGGATTAACCAATGGCAGAAGGCAACGAATATTTCGCTGTATCTTGTTTACATTTTTGCTTTTGATTTGTCTTTTCGTTTTTACTTTGCTCTACCGAGCTTGTGGCGGCTCGCCGTTGTCAATTTCATTTCCATCGTTCCACCCCTTAATTCATCTCTAGTTGTATCAATGCTCTTTGTGTTGTATCAATGTTACGTGATTTTAGTTTTGAGTCAGACCTTCTTTACACAAGCACTTCCAGCTTTAGCTTCTTGATATTAACGGATTAGTGGTTCATAATGTATACCTGTATAGGAATAGAATGCAGACTCTGTAAATGGGGCAGTATACACTATACACATGTTCATGATTTTTAATTTTAGCATGTGTCCCCAACAATCTTAAAAGTATGTTATACCCAGTCAGATGCCTATGGTATCAGATAAATTTGTTGATAAGAATCCGCTTCCAAATAAAACAAGAACCCTCTACGCACCTTAAGTTTCGCGTAGCTCCTCATCAGATTGATTTAGACTAAAAACTCGCCATTGGAGAGCAGCTTTTTTGTTGTGTCTTACATTTACAAATTTCTACACACTTATGACTATTTAATACTTACATTATTTCAGCACTGTAGCATATGTAAGTAAAACATACAATTAAGCAATGTTATCCCCGTTTTGTCCGATGCCAGGTTGAACGTTACCTCATTACATAATACACTCAATCAAACACTACTGAATACACGAGGCTTAATTCATCTACATATTTTACCTTACAGTGTAATATTTGGCTTTAATTGAAATATGTTGAGAAGTGAGTGCTCAAAGCTCCTGTGTCTCACGAAATGTTAAAGTTAAGAAAACCTAAAATTGTTTTCCCTTTTACTATGGTAAAAGATTCTCTACATTTACCACTGTACATGTATAAAATATTTTTATTAAAAACAACAACAACAAAACTGAATAACTTACGAAGAATTTTAGTATTTTTCCATTGAATCAAATAAAACAAAGGTATTTTCTTAGTAAAAATAACCCAACGTTTATTAATTAAATCTATTTTAACAGCATTTTTGAATCACTGAGAAATGACATTATTATTTTCAATTTGATAATTAGTAGGTGAGCGTTATACGTTGTGGTATTTGTAATAAATGCTTTAAAAGTCAATAATATCTGAAAACAATGACATAACATTACATTTTAACATTTAGTGATGAAAATTGCTCTTTCTTATTATATTTTTCGCAAATTCAAATTCATATTTATTAATATATATATAAGTCTAGTTTTAAGTTCATGCTTTTTTGCAATTTCGCTTACAGCATTGTAATAAAACAATTATTAAAATACATATATTAAAAACATAATCGAGTATTTTTTACATGCCTAAAACTCTTTGTTACTTCTTTACATGTGGTTCATAACGTTGTAGATATCTATACGTTTTACATTGCAAGTGATATTTTGGACTGTTGGAACGCAATCATCATTAAGCATCAAGTATCTTAATTCACAAGAAGTGAATTTATCCACCAATAAAGTTTTACCTAAATTAATAGTTGAGTATGGGACACCATCACCTTATACACCGCATCAAATTTACGGTGTTCCACAGCAGATGCAATTTCACGATTTTAACATACATACAATTCAATATGATAAAAAAAAAACAAACTTATTAAATAAGGGTGATTCTTCATTAATAACTGGATTACATGAAGAAATTGGTGTTTTAAAATCACTTAACGGACATCCTCAGTTACTCTACAGAAATAAGCCTCGGATTGTCGAGCCACCACCAAATTATGTGTCCTCAATAACTAAACCAGGCCAAATTTTTACACAATTTTTAAGGCAGCCAAGTAACGTACAATTCAAATCAACAGCATTGACGTCTATGTTACCTGCTGTGTATCCCGCTGCATTGTTAAAGGCAACGCGCCATCTAGCCACGTCGTATGGTCCACCCGCCTCCGGACAATCAAATATATTACATAAACTTATTCATGATACTTCATCAAGCTATGATCCACCAGCGTTGCCAAGTGGATCAAAAAAGCCGTTTCACACTGCATGCGAAGGATGGAAGCCTATTACTCGTATGTATAGAGACAATAACCTCATTGACCTTCAAGCTGGTTACATTAACGTCGACCAAAACCAAAAAAGGCTGAGTCAAAATCTGAGTTATGAATCTCAGTATAAAGGTAATAAAATACCAAAAGATAGTAATTTAAATCATTATAATTCCAAAGAAAAACTAGTGAAAAAAGCTTTGCATGTTGATGACAAAGGTGCCAGTGGTTCTGGACTTGGCGGACATTTAAACAACATGGACTATGCAAACATTAAGGTGAGTAATTGAATATAATACCTTTCAAGTTATTTAAGATCATTGATAGATTCCCATATGCTCAAATTGGTTAATAAGATATTATACCAAACATGAAATTCCAAAATTAAATTCTTTAAAATTCTAATTGACTTTGAACAGAATAATTTACCAGTGGCTTATCGTCGTCCAGTTCCTTTCGGTTTATTGGAATCAATTGGTGCTACAGTACAGCATGTGGACCAATTTGGCATAAAACCAATTCAGCAGTTCAATGCTTATATTTCGCCTGCAACTCAAGATATTGCCTTAGATGGTTCGATTGCTTCATCACGGAACTTGAATACTTACAACATACCGAAAGAAGCTCAACTTATTGTTCAACAGCTGCCACATCCAAAGCCAAATTCAAAATTTCTCCATCAAAATTCAGCATATCGTGAGCAATACAGTTCATCCGATACAGCAAACGATCATTTTTTAAAAAAATTATCTCATACTTTGAAAACAACATCGCGGAATCCTATAGTTCCTACCTTGCAATTGAAGTCTTATAATCGAAACAACAGTCATAATGACTTAGATATCGACTCGCATATTAATTTCTCCCAATCACTTCCATTTCCACACAGTGCAGCTCCATTTAACAAAAAGAGCTATGTCGATTCTTCTATACACCTTCAACCTGTAGAAGTACCAAATTGGGATAATGGTCCTAGTCTAATCAACGACAATCGGTTTTCAAAACTACACCAAAAAAAGCTTGACAGTATTTCATCGGTATTCAATCATTATTTTCCCATAGCTAAGCAACACACCAAATCTGTTGCAAACTCCGAGAGCAATGGTACTCAAAGTGTAGAAAACGTTAAAGAATCTGATCACGACGGGCTTGCCACGCAGATATCTATTGTGATAGATCAGCCATTTGGTAATAATACGGGTGTAAATAGCTTGAGGAACATCTTCGATCAATATTCAGATCAACAAATCATTCCCCCAGTATTGGCTACAAATCATAAAAGCCAGATCAATCAAATGCAAACAGACAGATTTTTAAATAACGTGAATGAAAGTAAGCATAATATTCAGGTTGAAACCTCCAGTCCAGCGAGTGCAATAAGTGAAGATATTCTATCTGAAGAACTTTTACAATCCATACTTACCATAATTGAACAGCCGCAAACTTTGAAGAACCTGCACCTAGTACCAAAGCCCGCTACGATAAAAGCTTAATAATATAATAATATTTTCAATGTACATACATATGGTAATAATGATCAATCAATTGGAGCGAGCAATTTAGTTGTAGTGTTTTACCAAAAGCAAACGATCACATTGTGCCTCAAAAGGTTAGTATTTGAGACCAAGTACTTTAAACGTAAAGAGATAACATTTTTTATGATATATTATGATATAATTATATTAAATAATTTTTTTTTATATAAATATATCAAAAAGTTGATATGTTTTATTATTTATTTATTTATTCCGAATTAGGCTGAGCTGAATATCAATCTATTACAAATAATATGTATAAACAATTTATAAAGCAATAGAATGTGTAGTCGGGTAGCTATGAAATTATTCAGAGAAAAATATTTATAGCTAAACATTTATATAATAGAGTGTATTTATGAATTATTCTTGTCTTAATATTATTATTATTTTTTATTTATATCTGTAATTAATCGTATGTGCACTTTTATAAATCTATTTTTATTTTTAATTGTAATTTGTTATTTTATTAAATCTTTCTGAAAAATAAAAAAAATGTTTCACTTAAGTATTATTTTTTCAATGTCTTAAAAAAAGCCTATTCGACTTATTTAATCAAATAGCACGTAAGTTATAACACGATATTGTTGAATTTTAAGAAGTGTTTCTAATTAGAAATTATTAAATTATTAAAATTAAAATTAATTCTTTTACCGGGGTAAAGTGCTTTCGTTGGTAACATAGTTACAGATATTGTAGGTACTTTACTTTCAATTGAATTAGCATAATTAATCGTATGATATTCTACGAACAGAGCAATATATGCAAATGAATTAAAATGGCCCTGCTTGTAACATACGCATGCTCTGATATATCATTTCCCTTGACTTTCATAATTCTCCATTTATGCAGGTTACGAAGCTGAAGGGTTTCTTAAGTGATGGGCAAATACTTAAGTACCATCACACATCAAGTTGTCAATAATCTGCTGAAATCGACACTATTATGAAGTAAGTTGATAATTTTTGAAGGCAAGTATTGTACGGGTATCTGGTCTTACTTCACCAGCGAAGTTACGGTTGTACAAATGGAAGAGTTGTTAACTTGAGCTTCTTCCATTAAATTCAAAGGTATTTACGAAACCATAAACTTTGTTATAAAATCTGTGTTTGATCATGATCTTTATCTTATTAAAAGCCACTTAAAAAATATTAGTGACTCAAAACTCGGTGACCCCGTGGGGAAAATTCTAATATAATATCGTGTTCTCGCAATCTACCCACGTCTACGCCGGCGTCATTTTTATATTGTTTTAGCTTATTTGTAAGCATATTATTTAGTGCCGTGGTCGCCTCGCTACAACTCCTGAGCCGTTGGTTTTGAATTAGTGTGTTGATCTGTTACTTTTAATACGCCAATTAAAACTGTTTTTTTTCAAAATGCTGTTTTAAAGTTGTCGTCTTTGAACATTGTTCAAACCTGAGACAATAGTTTTGTACAAATATTCTAAGCAATAATAAAAAATAAAAAATATGTAAATTATAAAATAGTAGCTAAGCTGTGTGACGTCGATAAGGTGCTTATGTCTCTCTCGGCTGTGATTCCTGCACGTCGCGCTTATCTCATTTGATGCGACGCCTTCAAACAGCGAAGACAATTCTAGTGCCGTTGGTTTTGTGTACCCTGCACCCCTTTTAAGTTATGATGAAAAGGCTGTAACACCAAATTATCAGGAGGAAAGCAGCAACTCTAGCTTTGTGAACAATATTATCTGAAGTGTATTCCACTCTTGCTCAAGGCAATAGCAATGGCGTCCTCGAATCTCGGAGATTGAGCTGCCTGAATTTAGTACTGGGTACGCTTAACTTGCGGATTTTTGAGCCACGTTTTCGTTTATCATCAATCAAGACGTGCACCTAACCTAAGTAAAAAATATTTCAGAATTTAAAGTTTTGTTTGAGAGGCCCCGTCTCTAGACTCAACAAAATCGCTTGAATTATCTAGCAGCAACTATGGCGTGGCTTTGAAACTTCTCAATCAACGCTTCAACAACAGGCGGCTCATCTTTCAAACCTAATTCAATGAGATTCTGGAATGCCCCAAGGTAAGAGCTCCTACAGCAGCAACAGTACGTACTCTTTTTGACAGGATAATGTTGCCCAGGAGATATGGCAGAATTTTATCTCATCCGATAACATCCTGTCGTTGGAGCAATTTTTAGAAATCCTGGAAAGGCACTTGGCCCTAAGGCAGCCAAGCAAGGTTCTATTGAATATAAGTAGAGGCAACAGCTAAAAGCAAACGAGTTCGTTCTTAATTAGTACTGTGGAGTGTAACTATTATTTGTGCCGCTGTATACCCGGACACAACATTTGCGATTTTCAACTATTCGGTGGTTTCTCACCATCTTATCGACTGCACAGAGCCAAAAAGCTGCGTATCTGTCTAGTTTGCTTTGTACATTGTCGTAGTACGCAAAGTTGTGTGGCTAGCCTTTGCCAGTTTTGTGGCAGTCAGCACCACAGTCTACTTCATCTTATAGCCACTTTTTTCTCTGTGCAAGCCTTTGGGTCATCTGCTGAGCCTAGAGTGACAGCACAGTCGAGAAGCTCTAAGCCAGGTAGCAACTAAACTGGAGATGTACAGCATGTTCCAAATAGCACAGTCTTATTGACTTATAAGTCTGATACAAGCCACGTGATTTTGGCTTCGGCAGTCGTGCAAGTTAAGGACCACTCTGGACCATGAATTCCCTGCCGTGCTGTTCTTGATAGTGGTTTTCAAATCAATATAATCACTTCAAGGATGTCGCATTATCTGCATCTGGACTCGGCGAAACAAAATTTGAGCTTAAAGGAGTGTGCATAAATTCAACCATTAAATCAAACGTCTTTAAGTACTTCGCCGATCTTTCAGACAAAGTCGTCCAAAATATTACCCAGCATCATCTACCAGTTGATGTACTCCTTCATGCAAGCCTCTTTTTGTTGCTTTTTGTAGGGCAGATAAAATTGTCGCCAAAGCCACCCATTCTTCAAAAGACTTCGCTGGGTTGGATTGTTGCTACAGGCGGTTCTGTGTCAGAAAGGAATTGTACACTTCTCGACAGTGATTTGCTTGATTCTGAAATCTTTGGACTCGCTTGTGCCAAAAATTCTGGGATATTGAAAATGTTGCTGACTGCACTACTGAAACAACTGACTACTGAAATTTGTTGAAAGGAACGCCAATGTGAGGATTATTTCAACCCTAAATATTTCCAACTGAACAATGGTACTTATTCAGTGCGCCTACCGCTAAAGACTAGTCCAAACGTGCTTGAAAATTCCTACCTGTAGACATATTACAGGATCCTAAACTTGGAGAAAAGGATAGCTCGACAACCTGAATTGATAAGTCAGTAGGCGGATTTTGTCCACGAATATATTGAATAAAAAACATGTCTCCTTTAAGCAAAGAGTTCCTTGGTAACTGCAAATTAGTTCTACTCCACCACTGCGTGCTCAAAAAGGACAGAACGTCAACAAAATTACGCGTCGTTTTTGATGGATATGATATCCTTATTTCTGGTCCCACCGTTCGACCGAAGCTATTTCCCATATTGCTGCGATTTCGAACGTTCGCTGTTGCGCCAACTGGTGGCATCTGTAAAATGTATCGTTGCGTTCAAGTCGCGCATCGTGGCACCTATTTGATGTGTATCCTGTACCGTGATTCAACCAAAGACCAGTTACAGATATCATCAGTTACCATAGACGGATACTCCACGAATTCATTTGGAACCAATGTTCTTAGACGCGATTTCTATGTAGACTAGCGCTTAAAAAATTGCGGGAACTTTAATTTTGTATGATTTTGCTTCTGCTGCTGCTTCCGAAAAAACAGAAGTCGCGGTCAAAGGTAAAATCATAGGTAAAAATCAAGCAACAATCAAAATCAAATTTCAGCAGAAATCGCCGCTTTTCGTTATTTTGACATCTGTTGCTGTTGCTTTCGTTCTTCCACATAAGTCGACGCTGTGGCAAACGTTGATTATCGGAAGTCGTCGGCAGCAACAGTCACAAAAATCAAGATGCGACTTTTTCTGCTGCTTATGGTTTTCGTTGCTTTTGATTTTGAACAGCAGCAACAGTCTCAAAAATCAAGAAGTAGTTGTGTTTGTGTGATTTTGTTGACTTATTTCGACTTGGTTTGCTGCCTGACTCACATTAATATTTCAACCATGGCATGTGTAGTTTGGAAGCATATTGAGGATAAGGGAGCCGAGGGTTTAGCAATATGCAATATATGGAAAAATTCTCTAAAAACCAATATACTGTCAAATTTAAAAGCATATTTAATAAAAATGCACAAAATTAATAGAAATTTATTAAATCTGGAAAACATTGAAACGTCATCAACAAGTTGCTCTAATAAAACAATACGAAAAAAAATTAAAAATTCAGGTCAATAAAAAACAGATAATAACGTCCTTTTTTGGATTGGCGATGAAACACAGTATTCCACTTAATATTTTTCATTCTTACTAAGCCCTCCGATGGAGTAGTACAGAATTTTTAAAGCAGAATAATTTGCTACGTTCTTATAAATTACATATATATATATATATTGAATTAAGATGCCTAAGTGCATAATAAAAAATTGTAATAATGGCACTACCCACTATAAAATCTCTAAGGATTTGCAAAATGAATGGTGTG